>CAFUXE010000578.1:17310-66552 GCA_903364295.1 Serranus cabrilla | reverse complement strand
AAAACAACCCAGCATCAGTTTGATTTATATTTCCTGGATTGCACCAAATAAAATCATGATTTAGAAAAATAAAAATAAATGGCGATATCTGTTCTTGCAAATGAACTGTTCACTATCTTGGTAATATATATAAATCATGAATCCAAACATCATTATGGTGAGACACTAACATTTACATATTTACTGCACTGGTCGATTTTGGGCTATTTAGCTTCCATAACATGCCTCCTTTTTTAGACTAGTGGGGAAAAAAAATCCCAAATACACATGTAGGTATTTGTTTTCCTAAACTTTTGTCTGTTTAATTATCTTATATATTTTTATCTATTTATCTACTCATATTTTTGTATTTCCCTTTCCTCCATTTATATTTGCAATTCAAATGGACATAAGAGGATTAAAAGGTCGATGATAACCCCGGTGTATGCTCTTTTTTATTATTTATGTATTTGTTTTTAGTTATTTTTATTATTTGGTAGTTTATTTATATATATATATTATTTTATGTAATTTTTATTATTTTTATTTTCTTTCATTTCACCCCCTTTTCTTTCTGTTATTAAAAAACTAAAAAAGACTTGTTATATGAACAATGTGTGTGATGCCTTTATAATTTCTGGATGCCAATCAAAATTTTTAATTGTAAAAAAAAAAAAAAAAGAAAAAGCATTGACCATCTCTCAGGTTAACTACAAAAGGAAACAATTTTAAATTCTACATTAAATGTACTTTTATTTAATTGTATTATTATTATTTTACAATAAAAGTTTCCCATATTTCCAAAAGTTTCGATACATTCTTCCAAAATAAAGAGACGTTTCATGATCACAACAAAAACAAAACCCACAGCCAACATGACTGTGTGTTTTGTGTGTGTTGGGGCCAGAGGGTGTCAGTGTAGTCCGTGTCAAACCGTCTCAGCCTCTCCTTTCTCCTTTCCCGTGTGGTGTGACCTCATGGCTAAATCGCCTCTGTGATGTGAACTCCCGGCCGCCCCGGGCGATACCAAATGGTTTTGTGCTGTTTGTAGCGGACCCACATGATACTTCCCTAAGCCCAGTATTTACTGCTGGAGCCCGCTGCGGGTTATAAATGGGCTAACTGAGCTATGGGAGTCTGTTACCAAGAAAGGCCACATACTTTGAGCTGAATTATGAAAACAAGTCATCTAAGGAAAGTTCTTCATTAAAAGCTTCCACGTCATATGATATGTGACGGATGGATGTATGGATCCAATTTTAAAGTGACGGTGATTCATTTCAAGGATGCAAACTTCTCATAGACCATATAAGCTGCATTCCTGTGCACAGTCAGACAGCATCTATGGCTCCTTAAATAGAGCTGTGCTTTGTCTTGACTGTCCTTTGGCATTAATTGTGCATGTTTTAAGTGCACTTCCATGTTGCGATCATTAACAGGCTCAAGTGGTTATGATATTGTTAGATTCCCTGCAGTCGGCGCTCTGAGCTGCACATGTAAAGAAGCTTCAGCACCAGGCGTGCTGCTGCTCGTAAATCCGCCAGCTTTCAGCCTTGTTGTTTAATCTTTGCGACCTTTGATCAGAGACCACACCTGATTAATCATCCGCATTTGACGTGCTAAAAAGATTAATTAGGAGCAAAGCAGCCACATCAATGATATAATTCACAATGAAACACTCTTTTCATGTCAGATACACATGTCAAATGTCAAGGTTTATGACAGCTTTCTAAGAATAGGCCATATAACCACCGCCCAGGCATCTCCCGCAGTATTTATTTGCCAGTTTGGAGAGCCTGCTGTTCTTGGACAGCATTCCCGCTGGATTAAGCGGACATCTGGCATCGAGTCGCAGCATGTCATTTCAAACTTTTCTTTTGTAATAAATCCACAGATTCTCTGGAACTCCTGCATATCATCCGGGAGGGTCGGAGAAAATTACATCAGCCTCAGGCCTGTGACAATGACGACACCTTTCCCTTTATATATCTCACCTCCTCATTTCCCTGTCCCCTCCTTTTTCACCCACTTCTGTAGTGCATTAAGGATATTCACCTCTGATGCCCCACTGAGAGCCCCCACCCTGACACTGAGGGGGAAATCAGGACCATACTTTGATATCAAAACAATTCCTGTATCAGTTTGTGGTCTGTTCGTATTCAAAGTAGTATTGAACAACCATGTTTGAGCGGGCTTTGGTTGACTGCAGGTCAGTCACAACAGTCTGTGTGGAGAGAAAAGATGTGGACATGCAGTCTCTTTAACCACTGGCTACTGTCTGATTAGTTAACTTAGATAAACTGGCTACTCCTAAACAGTCCAACTGCCTTTCAAGTTGCATTGTAAGAGGAAGTCTTTGCCGGGATATCTGTTATCTTGCTTCTCCAGAAGTACAAAAATATCCACCCACTTACAACTTAACTTGCATCATATATGCGGGTGGACCCTTTGTTTCAGAGGGGACACAAACTGTGATCTCCTGGGTCAATGCCCCGTGTTTTTTGACCCGTCCATCCAACCCAACCTCCTCTGTTCCTGAACTTTCTCGTTCTGAAGTCGCCGACTAACATTTTTCCTCACAACAAACATCAATTATACGGTTTAAATACATTTTTTCCATTACTTTTTCTAGGTATAAACACAAACAATGAAGGAGAATTGCCTGATCTTCTCTTCTAACCCCCAAGAAAGCAACACTATGTTTCCCAAAATATCAAACTACTCCTTTAAGTCAAACATGCTCCTTTGAAGAAAACCCACCAATAAAAAAGTTGACATTTTCAAATAATTGAGTCGTACTGCACCATCTAAACAACTAATATATTGGACTTTACTCCAGTCAACAAATAGCAACTATAATGCATAATTTCCATGTCAATTTTGTGCACAAGGCAGCATAGAAACAAACTGTTACTTCTTCTCATCTAAAAAGCTGGCACAACAGCCAGTGGGTAGGGGACAGTGATGTGGGGTTCACTAGAGAGGAGGAGCATGCCACCTCTCTATAAAAGGCCTTTAAAGCCGGTCCCTCCTGGATCTGTCACTGGTCCTCCTCTCCTCCCCCACTGAGATTTCCAAACCGTATCCCTGTGCCCTCCTCATCTCCCATCACTCTGGTCCAAGGGGTCCCAGAGGCTTTTTCTTCTACCTTCCTATCATCATCTCTCTCCCTCCTGGACGAGAGGGCTACCACACCTTACCTGGCTTCCTGTAGAGTCACGTTACTCTGAAGAAACCTACCTGTCCTACCTGCACCTTTTAACTTCCTGACGCTTATTTTCTTGGGAAGAGGCTCAAGATGCCAGAGCCCACAAAGAAAGGTAGGAGTTTTGATAATGAGGATGGAATTAGCATGACTTAAAACTGTTATGGGATCCAAAATAAGCCTGTTTTAATTCATTTGAAAGCAAAAATATGTAAGCATTAAGTCATTTTGTGTCGTTTTTAAGAGTTGCTTGTTATGTCATTGTTGAGGGGATCAGAGTCAGCCGACTCCATCACTTTATGGCCCGCCTGCCAGCTTGTTCATAGGAATCCTCAAAGTGACTTTGACAGCGGTGTTGTATTACTGGTAGAGTGTGTTTCTACCATCCCGGGGGCAGGAGAAGATTTGAGGTTTATGAGCAGATACTATTGTTGCCCATTGGGGGGGTTGGCTACCGGATTATTCTGTGTGATCCAGATGGAGAAAGACACGATGATGAAGCGCAGTGGAGGAATGTTGATGAGTGCCGAGCCAGACACAAGCAAAGAGAAGGATGATGCAATTTGAGCAAATGTTTGGCTGTATGAGGATAAATAACCACCTGATTGTGTTTGTATTTGTGATGATTGATGGGAGAGCCTCCCCCGCCTATAATTCAACTCCTTATTCAACCACAGGCAGCATCTTAACCCGTCCCCTCGCCTCCACACCCTAACGTCACTCATCTGTACCATCATGTCCATCAACATTCCCTTTTAATCCTCTCTTGTCTGTCATTACGATATGGTATTACTCCCACCCTCCCCATTAGCCCGGCTCTTTTTGGGGGGCAGCCGTCGACCCAGACATGCCCATGTAGAGGAAGTGGAACATTTTGTTTGGATGTTGGAAGCCTTCCTGATCAGTCGATACAAGTTTTTAATAAACTTGTCGTCCTTCAGGAGGCCATTGATCTGTCTTTGGTTGTTCCGGACACATCCGAGACAATTTGAAACTAACACAGTCCTCTGTACACAAGACATCTATTACTTGTCTGTCTGCTGGAAGGGATATCTTTTTTGCTCTTTTAGGGGTTTCTTCCTTTGTTTTCCACCAAGTAATAGGTTTTTTGGGGAGAGAATTTCCACATCCTAACAGAGGGTCTAAAGAACAAAGGTAGCCTTTGAAGCAAATTTGTCATCTTGGGTTATATAAATTAAATGAACAGGTTGGTGTCATTCTCACAATGAACAATGCACTTTCAAGATTGGGTTCATGGGCGCTCCTTTTCTGGAATTGACACATTTGGGGAGTGAACAACTATTAACAGCCAGCTGCAAACTTCAGAATCCTATTCTTCACTTCCAAATCTTCCTCTAATCTCTTGTTGGGTCATTCATGTTAAAAAAGAAAAAGGGAGGCGTTTGAAAGAGCTTGGGGAAACTGAGGTCCTGAAATAATTAGAACCTCAACATGGCCTTTAACTTTATGTACCTTTGTAGGGTGGATTGTGTACAGCACAGTTGCCCCTACAATGTTCATCCACTGCCATAAACATCCCTGATCCCCTCAGAGACAAAGCTGCGGGGAAATAGAGGCAGCAGATTCCAGTCTGCCACAAACACTACCCATAAATAGCTGCATAGCCAAGAGCTGCAGATAAATGAGAGTAGAAAAGTATTGTTCTTTAAATGAGTCTGAACAGCTGAAGAGGAGGAGGCCAGCGCTGTTGTTTTAGAGATCCCACTCTCAAGCCTTTAAAAAGTCTGAACCAGAGATGACGGACTGGCTGAGTCGCCCGCAGATCTTTTGGGACCTGGATTCTTGTCCCTGGAATAGTTCAGAATGAGCGCACTTTTAATCCCCATCCCTTGTTCCCTGCCATCTCCCTCCACAGCCGCCAAACCCCTCCTCCTCCTCCTGTGCCACACACCAAAACAGACATCTCACTGCCATCCTCAGTTCAGGTTGAACCACTCAGACTGCTCCCCATTAAACCTCTGACCCTGAGCCCGGAGGCCTTACAGTAATGTCCTCACTGCTGCTCAGTTTTGTGTTTCAGTCGCAAACAAGCCCTTGTCTTCACCTCATGATATTTACTGTCCCTAAGGTCCATCACTCTCCCTGGGCTCTGTCCTCTGACACTGTTGCTTTGTGTTACTGAATACCACCTCACAAATCAAACCCATGGTCAGATACACGGGGAATGCCTGTCAGCAGCTAATTGCCACCCAAGAACAGCTCTCATCTCTCCTCAGACTCTTAAAGTCTCACAGAAGTCCCTCATTAAAGTTCTTGTCTAACCAGAATTAAAATAAAGAACCACAGCAAGGTCGAACAGTATCATTCATGTAGGCTTATCAAAGCAATAAAGGTCTATATTAGGAAAAAATGAAGCTGCCGGCAGTTTGGCTCACGTCAGAGCCTGTATGAGCCCTTCTGTCTGCACGCCAGCAGGGGCAACAGCTGAAAATACCTGCAGCCCTGTCAGCTGCACTGGGAGTCCTCAGAGGTAAAACAAAACCTTTCTCCACTCTCATTATCTCAATGGAGATGAGACAGAGAGCGAGCAGGGCTCATTCGCGGGTGCATGATGTGACCCTGCAGGATTGTGGCCCGGTGGCCAGTGATACATTGTTTTGAAGTGAGGTGGCACTGCGGCTAATTTTGACAAGGAATGCTCAGCGCGAATCGTTACAAATGGAGGGATATCAGGCGCTAAGAAGCGATGGAAGGAAAATGGATGTTAAAAATGGTGCATAGTCAATTGACATACATGGAATTAGAGTGGCAGTATTCATAGCCTGGCTGCAAACAGCTGGCAGTGAGAAACTGAGACTTACTATGAAGGGAACAAAGGTTTCTCCACAGCTAAAGATACTCAAAGAAGAGGTTCAAGTCTGGGTTATACAAAAGGGTTTCAAAAAAACATCAGGCTGCTCTTGTTCAGTCTTTTTGGAAGAAAGTGTCACAATTACTTCTACTTACTGTCACACTGACATTTAATTTCTCACTGTATTTTGGAATTATGTCTCAAGATCGTTATGGCTTCAGAAAGTATTGAAAAGGTTGAAAAATACAGAATGGAACAGGACTGCTACTCTCATGAAAAAGATTAGATTAAGGGTCTTTTAATATTAAAGGCCTATGCCCTAAAATCCCTGTGTATTTCTGGCCATCTTCTTGAACTCAGACAGTCCCTGGATTATCAGATCCAGACATGTCCTGAGTTGCCCTTTCACACATATAGACAATGGACATGGGTATCGTCTCTGTCAGGCGTGTTCTCACAAACTGAAAATACTCCATTTGGTTTAGGCGATGGGTGGTGCCCGGGTAGACTATGCAAAAGGCAGGACACGACCCCAACTCTTTCTGTAACAACAGGGGTTCTCTGCTCCGATCTAAACTCATCAGACCTCATTAGCCACTGCTGACTCACTTCCAACTCAAAGTGCTTGCCCTCACCTGCCACCACCTCTTCTTTCTGAAATAGCAACTGTGTTCAACAGTCAGTCTAGTTCTCTCCTGATTGACGGACTCGGCCTGAAACAAGCTCAACCAATCAAGCTTGCACTTCAGGATAATAATGATATAAGCAATGCCAAACCATGACTTTTCTTAGGTATAATTTTAAACTTCAGGTTAACATCAGAACATCCCTTATGGGCATTTTACCAGCATTGGATTTTACATTACATTGTGTAAAACATGAAAAGGCAATACTGTGCAAACACATTCCCTGTAGTAACTTTTTTTAGTCTTTCATTTGCTTTGTGAAAGTAAGAGACAATGGGAAGGTTTACGGCCACTCCAGATGTTTCATGAAGCTCCCATGAGTACTAGACAACCTCTGGTGGTTCTGTGCTCCACTAACCCACTGATAATACGAGGGGTTCATTTTTTTTTAACCCTGTCATTGCATGCCAAGGACTGTATGGATGCTTTGATCTGTTGAGGCCCTGTTACAGGTTTTGAATGTCCTATCTAAACATGTTTCTGTCGCTTCCCCAACACCACAACCACCACCACCATTAGTTTCATGAGTCTAGACAAGGCAGAGGGCAAACAAATGGTGTGTCAAGGGGCCTCAATCATAATCAGTTAAGACAACATGGTGTCTCAGCATGAGGAGCCAGTCATCTGACACAAAGATGATATGGCCTAGTGGTAAATGGATCAATAAAATAAGTCAATATTTACAAAGGGAGAGCATTTTTTGGGGTGATTAAGTCATAAAGTGAGACATCTCGGTATCATATTTTACAGTGATGTGCTTTGTTATTTTTTCTTTAGATGAGATGCCAAATGGCCAGCCAGAAGGTGAGTAGACGACGAAAGATATCTTATCTCCAACTGTCACCTCACAGCATATTATAGCTGCACAAGAACAGACATATATTCATCAAATGTTGCTTAAAAACAAGGGTATTTAAAAACTGAAAAAAATGGCAAAGTAAAGGAACGGGAAACCATCTCTTTGGGAAGAGAATACATTTGTCAAAGTGTACACATCAAACACCAACCTTTGTTTGCATCAAGGTGTTTAGGCACTGCGCATAACTGAGCACATCTACACATATGATGTGATGATCGCAGCTCTTAACTTGGCGCAAACGTGCAAACACATTCGCATAGGAGTGTAAATGTGGAGCCAATAGTCGGCAGTATGGATGTGCTGCTGTGCTCCAGAGTGATCTGTGGCGACGTCCGAGCTGTCAGCATCTCTGAAATTCCTCTCGCCAGCCAGCTGATCCCTCTCTGTTGATTCAGCTGACGCCCCGGCCGCCCCATGTGAGCAAGGTGCTGGCATGCAATTGGCTTTTTGCCGGCGCTGGGGTTTGACCTTGGAGCTGCAGCATCTTGAGGCTCCAACACAGTTGGGGGAAGAGCTCAGCTCTAACGAAAAAGGTTGATCGAGAAACCTATGATTTGTCTGATCATTTCTTCAGCATTGTTTAAAAAGGCCCGTCAGATCTTAGTGGTACTGCAGGTTAGAACAGTGGTGGCTTATTCTTTCCAATACCAACCAACAACCAAGGCATTACATAACTTTATCACTTGAAGGTGCTTTTACTCAACTCCAGAGCCATCACACTACCACAAAGAAAACTAGGTGAATCTTGAATACAAGCTTTACTTGGCTAATATTAGGAAGCCAGTTCAGAAGACCCAATGTCTAAATTAGACATATTTGGAGTTACAGACGGCTGCATTTCTCCACTGTTGGTAGAGGCTAATTGTCTCCCTCCACATTTCACTCCTACGCCAAGCTAATCTGTTTGGCATTTTTGGTATGTAATTTCTTATGCTACATATTAATGAAAAAAGTTATCACAATGCTGTAACACACCAAATAATGCCAAACAAACCAAACAATTTCCCAATATTGGTCTTAACATGTGTAACAGCATTATGGACATACTGTATAAGTGTAATGGCAACTTGCATTTCATGATCCAGTAAAGCTATGATCCTTGCAATTCATGTTGCTAATTCAAGCATCAAGCGTTTCATTTCAAAGAAATTTTAACAGTTAAGGTAATCATTAATGAATGCACCACACTGCATCAATGAATAACATTTCCAACGGGTCTTACGGTGGTGCAATGTGCAATCCTACACAGCCTTCATCATAAGGCATCTCAGACTACTCTCATTCCTCCAGGTCCTCATATACAGGCACTTTGTCACAGTCTGTCACAATGCACAATGCAGCTTTTCATATCTGTTTAAGATAAAACTGGGCTTTCAAATAAATAAGTTAAACCCCTCTGCAGCAATGTAAGATGCTAAAAGCAAGTGCTCAGCAAGTCAGGAGATGTAGTGTAAAGAGTGGGAAAGTCCATGTAGGCAAGACAACATTGACTTTTTACGATGACTACAAAACTTTCATAACTTAACCCAAACCTTTTCCTAAACATAACTAAGTAGTTTTGATAGATTTCTACTTTTAACCATGTGTTTCACATGTTGAAACTGTGACCTAGCAGAGCATCATCTTCATGTAGGGCTACCCAGTGTGTTAAAAAGAACTGCAAGGGGTCCCAACTGAGCGTCCTTATGTGACAAGCTGAGAATGAGAATAGGTTAGCCGTCTACAGCAAAACCACCACAACACCTTGATGGAAGTACACCTTGATGGTATTAATTGGTAATATTTTAACTTACTGTGTTTATTAATGTGCATTTCAATTGTGAACCTCAGTGACATTTGCATAATCCTAATCGTTCCATATTAACAGCACATTTTGTATATTTACAAGCTGAAAAGTCCTACATTAAAATCTTCTTCTTGTGTTGCATCAAATGTGAGAATAGTCTGAAAAATATGATTTACTGCAATAAAGTGTGAATGCCTACTTGCAGGCAGGTGTGTGCAGATGTGTGAGTTAGTACACGTTTGTGTATGTTTATGTCTGTTTTGGTGTGTATGTTCGAGTGCGGGACTGAGAGGCATTGCAGATGCTGAAGCTTTGTGCTTATAAAAAGCAGCTGTTCCATCCACCACTATATTTGTCACATGCTCAGAAAGTGTTGCCCCAGACAGTAAAGCTGCCCTGCCCCTACCTGAGATTTGCCTGGAGGTCTCTCCACCCCCAGGTGGGTACCCCTGACGCCCCCTTCACTTGCCCCAGAATGTTGCAGTCTTGTGCACATCACACTCAAATCACGTGTTCGTTTGGTGTGTGCCATCACGATTTCTTTTCACTTAATTCACTGTGAGAGGCCTGAAACTGCACTTTTGTTGTTTAGGTATGATTGCTCAATACACTTTATGTTCCCACCAAGTTAATTAGGTTAGCAATAAGATCACCACTTACTGTGCACTTGTCGACATGCCTGCACTGCCCTACCTGCATTTCCTTGATGCTTGGTGCTGCAAGTAACTAGTGCTGTGGCTGTCTTTGTGTTTGTGTAACTGTGTGAGACATTGAGAATCACACAGGAGGTATAAAGGGATTGCGGATGTTGGGTTTTACTGACTCTATTGGCTCTAGTCAAAGGCCAGCTGTCTAAATTTAACTATACAAGCAATCAGATAATTTAATACATACTGTGTGAGTCAGTAAATGCCATCCTCCTTGATCACTTTACAGTATAGATATGCAATGACCAGATAGAAGCGCCATTGGTGCACTACATCAAAACATGGGACATAATAACATACCACATTGGTGCCTCTATAATAGATATATTCAGGACACAAATGATTATGTTGAATTTGAATGAATGATTCAGGTTGTTTCTTTAGCCACATTACCAGCATAGCTCTATGGATGGCAATGACAGACAATGAGGCCATCATTTTGGTCCAGACAGAAATATCGTAAAAGCCATTGGATGCTTTCCATGATATTTCAATGGATAATCATAGTTTAAAGAGGACGAATCCTGTTGATTTAAGCTATCCTTTAATTTTTCTTCTTGTGCCATAGTCAAGTCAAATGCTAAATACCATTAAAACCAATGACATTCCCATCAGCCTCAACAGCCCATTAGCTGTACATTGGGGCTAATTACAAATGATAGCATGCTAACATGCTGAATTAAGATAGTGAACATGGTAAACATTATACCTGCTGACTATTAGCAGAGCATACCACCGTGCTGGTGTTGGCATTTAGCTCAATCATGCATTGTGTTGAAGCCTAACAGAGCCAGTAGTGCGGTTTTAGACTGTTAATTTGAAATTACCTTTTCTCAAATGTCACCAATTAGGATGATGGCTATCTGGTCATTAGCTATTTATACCCACGTCGTATGCAAGCATCGCCTTGCAAGGCTGCTGGTGGTTGTGCTCGATGCTTGCTGCTCCAGCCTGGCGCTTTGTCTGCTGTACAGAGCCGGTAGCAGAGGGGAAAGAGCCAGTAGAGACTGATGGGAAGATCCCAGAACCCACAGAGCCTGAGCCATCACAGGCTGTGGTGGTTCAGGAGCCGAGCCCCACCGAGAATGGCTCAAACCAACCACAGACTAGTGGGGTTGGGGTAAAAGAACAAGCAGAGTCCAGTAGCTCTGCTGTAAAGGAAGAGAGCCCTGTCTCTCCCCCACCAGCTGGTAAGTATACCTCTTAAACAAGAATATGTCCCATTTCTCTCTTAAAATGCATGTTTACCCCTTTAGCTCTTTCACTTAAAATGCTGCAAAAACATGCCCTTAAAGTCTTGCAAATAATTTCAGGTGCACACTACATTGCTCAGCAGCATGGCAAAGGGATGTGAAACCTTGATTTTCTCTCAGTTGAAAGCCGATAGATTTTACTTCCCTGCTAAGAATGCTACAGACTTCATTCTTACTTGTTGAAGTCATGCATTGATGTGTAATTTGCTTTAAAAACTGTGCTCTAATTCCTGTTTGGCTTAGTTGCATGCAATAAAAAAATAAAAAAATAAAAAAAATATATTGCACCTGAGGACTTTAAAGTGCAGTCTTCAGAGGTCTAGAAGAATTCAGGACTAATATAGACTAATTAGTAAGGACTAACAGATGATGTACTGACTAAATCCTGAAATGGCAAACCGAAAGTGATGCAATTTGTGCGCAAGGTGAGTCATTAAACTCTTTATTCTATAATCCAAAACCATGAATGTATAAGCAGAACACATACACCGTCAATAAGACGGGCTGCTGGTTTCCTGCTGTCTGCTTTCATTTTGTAGTATCTTCAGGTGAGTTTGAATGAATTGATTTTAAGAGACGAGATCCAGCTCAGGTGAAAAAGCTGAGCTTCTTTGGAGTTTCACCGGATTTCATGGTTTTGTTGGCTTGGTCATGAGCATTTTTTGCAAATACGAGTTGCATCTGCTGCTTAAAGGTTGATGTTTTAATGATACACCTGTGTGTTTTCTGTGCCTCACGGTGCTATAGAGCTTTGCCTTTTGTTTCGGCAGCCTGTAAAGCTTGCGGTAGTGACTATTCGTGATCCCACACTGTTTTTTATCAGACTCGACAGTTAGTTAGGGTCAAATAATCGGTTGCACTCTTCCCGTCCAAGAGCTGCATGTGATGCTCCATTCAAAGTCTTGTCTCGCATGTGATCGATTGGCCTTGTTGGCCTGGCAATCTTGTGTCTTGTTGGCCTGCCAGTGATGGGCTTGGAGGTTTTTGATAGGTGGGTCCATTTGTCAATGACGCCTTTATTGCAGATGATGATGCTGCTGCAGCCACTACCACACCCCCAACAGCCCCAGCAGGTTGGTACCCATAACAATCCTTACTACTTGCTAATTTATTTCTATTTACCTTTGAGGACAGTTACAAACAAATGCAGAATCTTTAGGCAACTGGGCAAGATTTTGGTATAACAAGCGTACTGGTTTCTATTTGTATTTGTAGTCCGAGTAGTATTCGCCAATCATGTTTGAGCAGGCTTTGGTTACATGCAAGTGAAAAGTCAGAGTGGAGAGCAAAAGGAGCGGAAGGCATTGGCCAAAATGCAATCTCAGAACCCATTGGCTATAGTCTGATGACGACTTCGCTTTTTATTAGGTTTTTAAAAAATATATTTTAGCTACACCGGAACCTCAGAAGGCTAAATCGTCATCAGACTGAATGTCAGTGGGTTCCCATCACGTCATGAGTACTATTTTGAGTGGAGCACTAAAGTTGCATCACAAGTTACCATTAGTCCGTCAGCTACATTGTGCCAATCTAAGAATAGCAAAATTATGTATTCAATTTATTGAACAATTTTGTTTTCTGGTGTGTAAAGAGAATTTCAGCTTCACAAGTTAATGGTTACTGTTTCAGTAAAAACAAAAAGGGATTGGCTCTACTCCACAGATGAAATGGTAGCTCTGTATATTTTTTCCAATGGACTTTCATGTAAAATCTGTAAATATTTGGATGTATGTCTGTGCACTGACATACATAACGTAAAAATCACACATGGTAAATGTGTGAATTTTTCATGCAAAAATAACCCTACAAGCACATCAACCTTTATATACTCATCTCAAATAAAGGTATTGATGTGAAAATAGTATTTCACATGTATATATTATACATACAAAATAAATACATGGTTGTTAAATGTGTATGTGCATATTAATAAACATATTATTGCATATATTATTAAATATAATGTTTAAAATCAAGTAATCTACTAAAAGGGAATGCTGCTGAATCACAACTTTTTAATGTGTTTTTATGTCTGGACAGTTTTGGTATTATTGAACTATTCCCTAATATGTTGATACAATATTTATTTGGCTTTTGTAAAATACTCAAACCTTTGGTAAATTCACTTACTTGCTCCATTGATACAAATATTTATTCCTTTCTGTGCATCACAAACTAGCTAGCATAGTGTTGCACATATTTAACCTTGCTTGAAGCCTGAAAGCAGAAGCTAGCCTCTTTCTAAAAACAACAACAACAACAAAACAAATTTAAAAGCCATCTTTATCATATCATCTGGTTAGCATCCAAGCACTAGCTAGTTAGCAAGTTGGCTAACCAAAACGTCAAAGTCAAGGCTTCAGAATAACAGTCCACAAACCAATCGGTGATATCTCAGTGGCTATGTCCACTTCTTTTATGAAGTCTATGTTTCCGTTATGGTTTTACAACAGAAAAGGGCTTCAAGGATAGGGGAAATTTGATTACTTGGGTTATTTTCCAAACAAAAGGCAAGCACACAGCTGCTTCCCTGAGCTTTTTAAGCAGTTAGTCAATCCCACACTTATGTAGACACAATATTTGTCAAACCACCAAAAGTAGCTGAGTTTATCCTATTAATTTCAATGATGACTGTGCTTTTTTCGCAGAGGATGCCAATTCACTCAAGAAACTCTCAATTGAGCTGCCTAGTAAGATCCCTCTGTTAAATCCTTCCAGCATTTTAGTACCTCTGAAACCAGTAGCATACTCTAGATCAGAATCACCCACTGTCTGAATGAAGGAAACATGTTGAAGACATGTTTGTTTTTAGCTATTTTTGTGTGTTGGAAGTTAGATTTCTCAATACAAGAAAGTGAAGATGTTACACATTTTCCTTGCTAATATATTAACATACAACTATTAATACAAATTATTTTTAGTTTTTACACTTGGGGTGTTACATGATCATGCTACTGTACACATAAATTGCCATTTATGTGAGTACATTTGGAATTCTGATCACATAAGTCATAACTAGGTTTTGCCATTAGTAATAAATCAATATTCAAGATACAACTTGAAAGTAATATAGTAGTAATATAGTAATAGAGCAGATAATGTAATCAGTCCTTTGATTCAGAATTCCTTGGGTCAGTGCTTGCAAATCTTTAACTGCTTGTTGGTTTTACTTTTTATGAGTGTGTGCTTGCTTCAGTGGACTTTACAGTACTATTCTTTACAATATGCTGTAAATTTCTCTCTGTCTTTGTTTAGATGATAGCGTCCCAGCCATGGGGAGAAAAGACTCAGGTAATAAAGTGGTAGCCAAAAAAAGACTCTAATGTTCATTTCTTCATACACTCCAGGGGGAATTTAGACCGGTATCAAGAGAATGATTGGGACTCAACCAGTTTCCTGTTTTCCGCCATAGCTGGTCAAATGAAGACTTACTAGCTTGATCCAAGTTAACCTGTCTCAACAAGATGCTGTGCAAAATGAAAAAGATTTTTTCTAACATGTCATAGCCCCAAATCCTTGTGTCCTCAATTGCTGCAGGTAGGAAATGTTGTGGAAAATGTAATCTTTTTCATTTGCTTTGGGATAAAGCTTTAAAAATTAGCAGGTAACATTTGATAGACAATTTTGCTAGAATTCAGACCTCCCATTAGAAGAAGACTTGGAGCATCAGGAACATGTGTAATGTACATAATTGTTCACACATTGCTGAAAGTCCCTTACATGTGGTCTATTAGAAGAAACCCTTTCTGTGTTTCACATTGTCTGTTTCATGCTTTCCATGTTGCAAAGAGCTTAAATTCTGCTGCTGTATGATGTGGGATGGTTGAAAGAGAGAAAATGTCTGTCTGTCCGTTTGTCTTTATAACTCTTCTTCGGTTAAGACTAAAACTTTCAGATCAAAAGTGAGAGGTGGGTGTATGAATTTCTCAGTTGTGGTGGTATGTTTTTCCTTGCACAATGCAAGAGAGAGCACTGTGTCATGCTATGTGTTTCTCCTGAATGACCAGTGTGGTCTCTGGGAGAGGGTCAGGCCCCTGAGGATCTGGACAAGCCAATTGACACCCCACCACGCTCCACCCTGCTGATAGAGAGCCCCCAAAGCGCCTCTGTCAATGTGGGTGAGTGACAGTACAACCAAGAAGAAGAGCTGGAGATGGTAAAACATGGACATTCTGGATAAGATTTCCCATCAGGGTGGTACTGCACATTGTACAATAGTTAAACATTTTGGAAAATACACTTGGTTGCTTTCTTGCCGAGAGTTAGATGAGGTTAAAGTATGAGGGTGGTATTGATCTTCTCATCTAACTTTGTCCAATAATGCTAATAAGTACATTGTCTAAAATATTGAGAAGAATACTTTAAAAGTGGCAGTAGACTCAATACAATGGTGTTATGACAGCACAGTCCCTTGATAGTTTCATTAGTAGAGCTTTCATTGTGACATCAATGGTTTATTGATTGGACATTTGGACTGTCTTTTTCTCTGTGATCACATTATATGTTCTGTCTAAAGGTGGAGACATCACCTTTGTTGCCAAGGTGGAGGCCAAAGATCTCCTCCGTAAACCCACTGTCAAGTGGTTTAAAGGAAAATGGATGGATCTGGCCAGCAAGACAGGAAAGCACTTACAGCTGAAAGAGACCTTTGAACGATTGACTAAGGTACTGTACAGCAAGACCCCCACCCATTCAAGCCCCTATGTGAGCTCCACCTCACAGTAGGTGCTGGTAAACCATTTTTATATATCACTCCCTGGCAGATTCACACATTTGAGATGCACATCATCAAGGCCAAAGAGAACTATGCTGGAAACTACAGGTGCGAAGTCACCTACAAGGACAAGTTTGACAGCTGTTCCTTTGACTTGGAAGTTAAAGGTTTGTTCAAGCATCAAAGTACATTACATTAATTCTAAAATATCAACAAAATGCAGACTAGTATATGTGTTGTTGCTGTCTTACAGAAGCTGAGCAGGGCTCACAGAATATTGATATTCGATCAGCTTTCAAAAGAAGGTAACGAAAGAACTGTCAACAGTAACCATAATGAATTCAGTATTTTCTTTTTTCACTTCAACTGAACAAACCAAGGTATTTATTTCAGAAAATAGGATTAATACTAATAAATGCTCCTGAGAAGTGAAGAAAAAAACAAGATGACCATTTCACCTTCTAGTCATATTACTGTACGACGTTTAAGTGTGACAAGATGGTTGTAATAATGTCATTAACCTTTCTCAAAGGTAATTACAAATCAACCAGCCGACTCAATGTGTAATTAAAGGCCAACTCTTGCATTTTAAATCTCCCTCCAAACAATGTGTCTGGAAAGCAATGCAAAGCATCCCAGTTTCACAATGTTGCTGCTCAGTAAAGTTGCTTCAACATTGCGGAAACACTGGCACTCCTGCCTGGGACAGCTCTCGACGTGTCGTACACAAAACACCTTGTTTCAAGCTTTTATCCAGAAAAGACAAAAAAGTGGTTTTGTGTAATCGTGTGTTAGCTTGCAGCTAACGCACTGATTGACATCAGAGCCTTTGCTTTGTGTTGCTCTTTTAGCATTGTTTTCTAGTGCCTGTAACTGTTTCAACTCTGATTAAATCTTCATTAATCTCTCCTTGTTAACAACAGCAGTGAAGGACAAGAAGATGCAGGGGAGCTTGACTTTAGTGGTCTACTTAAACATAGGTGAGAATCACATCTCGACCCTGAGTGGATTTTGTCCTTTTCAGTACTTTTAAGTACTTTTCTGGATGTGCTTCTTTCTCTCCTTTCAAATCTTTTGAAAATTTCATTTGTATTTAAGCTACTGTATGAGTGGCACAGACATTTCAACAATAAGACACTATGCTATACCAGGGGTTTTCAAAGTTTGACACAGTGGGCCACCCTCAAACAAAACTGAGACAACTGCGCAACAAGGGCAAAAAAAATATTCATGGAAATGACTATGAACCAACCATGAATCATTTAAGTGGACGCAAATAGAAGATAAAATATTCAGCACAAGGCACGCAGCAGTACGACTCGTCAGTGTCACATTTGGTCAGAGCAGTAAATCAAAACAAGCAAAAAGCTGTTATTCTACTTTACCATGTCTGTTTTGATGCCGGTAGATAAAAGCAAATGCAATGTTGATATGATCGGTAGGTAATTAAAATGAACTCCATATTTTAAACTTCACACCATGTTATTTTGACAAACAGGGCGTTTTTGAAGCCACCTCCTGATGCATAGCGATGATCGACCCCTAAGGAGTAAGGGCCAGAATAAGAGTCCCGTTTTTGTTAAATTAGCTATTAGCAAGCCTTAAGACTTAATAAAATAAATTCTTAGGCAAGTTTTAAATAGCGTAATTTTTCTTTGATTTCTAAGTGGATTTATGGATGTTTATTTACATACAACATTGGAAATAAATAATATCAACTGATAGCATAAGTTATCCAAATTCTAATGATATGTGTATAATGTCTGCGTAGTCTGATTTGACAAAGTTATGAATCTCGATATTTGTGGGTGTAAATTTTGGAAGGTGCAGGTCACAGTTTGAAAGCCTCTGGTTTACCAAAGCTACTGTCATGGCTCAAAATAAATACCAGGATGCATATTTCAGATGATACATTGCAACGTTTAAGTGTGAGTACAAATAGTCCTAGGCAGTGACATCGCTCACTGGCAAAATTATACATTTATTTTGGGCTTGTCTCTTCTTCTCCCCTACATATTCAGAAATCAAAGGTTAGTAGAGAGAAAATCATAGGTTTTTAAATGGTTAGACCTTACTGCGGGTGAGTACTGTAATCCTGTAGAGTCCCCAGCATGACATGTAGCTCTAGGAATTGGACAAGCAAGAGTGTTGGCCTACTGTAGTACGGTAACACTTCATTTGAAGGCAGCATTCCTAACCGCTCCGTCAGCAATCAGTAATGATGGAAATGGGCCTTGCATCATAAAGAAATCTGAGATGGCAGCTCTTCATCAAGCTGTGAAGTCCGCCACCACCTTTATGAGGCAGAGTGCACCATTTTGAATCATTGATGATGTGCTAGGGGGCCATGGAGAAATGATGCTGTAAAATAGTGTTATCTCTACATTGTCGTTTTATTTCAACTTAGAAATATAAGGCAAATTCCACCATGTTTATTTCAGCTTTCTTCATAATTGCCTGAAAATAAACAGATGAGAAATACAAACAGAATGGAATAATACTTGACGCTATTCACCTCCAATCTTTCAGACATTTGGGAAAATGTCTACGAAAGAAAGGGCTGTCTGAATGTTCTTTATGTAAACTAATGGAAACACTTATGTCCAGGGCGATGTGTTTATTAACATAACAAATTTAACAACTTCAATATCATTATCTAACAAAGTTGGAGCATCTCTGAAGTGATCACTCAAACCAACAGCAAACAAAGGGATGGGCCAGTTCATGAGAGCAAAATGAAGACGTTAAAATCAGCATTAAAAATCTTGGTTGCAGGTTTCCCCTGAATCCCTGCATGCTGCATATCATGTTATTACACAAAACAGTATTAGCATAGCAGTAATGGGAACACAAACTCTGCTTTATTGATACGCATCTTCTCTTGTGTGTTAATTTAATCCTATTACACTGATAAAACCCTCACGTCATTTCCCACATTTACTTTTAAATGGTAAATGGTCTGCACTTGTATAGCACTTTTTCTAGTCCTGGCGACCACTCAAAGCACTTTCATACAGGAAGTAATTCATACACCAATGAACGCAGCATTTTGCCCAATGATACTTCTACATATAGTCTGCCATGGTCAGGGGTCGAACCACCGACCTTCTGATCAGTGGGCGAGTAAAGCCAACTAAACCTTGTGTCCAAGCTCAAATCTCCTTTCAACATTCCCCCCTTCAATCCCTCAACGTATGTTACAACCGTTAAAAAACGTTTTTTCTTAAATCATAGTTGAGTATTCGTGGGTGGGAACAAACAACCTTGTCGGTTGTATAAGTTGGAAGGACTTGAGGATAGATTTGTCTGAATTCTTTTGATTTTTTTTTGTGTTTTGGTCGTTCCATCCCTCCTTTTCATCAAAATCTAACCAGATTATTTAAGGTTAGCTGTAAAACAGTGAATTACTTTCGGACACACCCCTAAATAATCATAAGTCCTCCTAAGTTTCACACTAAGGCTCTATGTTGAACACCTCAAATTAAATCCTGGTGCATGTAGACACAATTAACCCTCAATAACTTCTAAGCAAATTAGAGTACACCTCTGTGTTTTGTGTCATGGTTAACATCTGCCTCCAGAGCTGATGTCAACACATAGGTTGCCCGCTCACCATGCCCATCCCTTTGTGTGACATGTCCAGAGGAACAAAATAGAAGATGAAACCGAAAATGGCAGATCTTTCATAATAGAACAAGCATTGATTGTAAAGCTTAAGAGTGATCCTTTTCATGTTTCAAAGACCCTTAGTCATTTTCTAGAGGTTTTTTAGAGGCAAGAAGGGCAATTTAGGAGCTAAGACTTCTGCCAAGGCCATGCCCATTTTTGCAATGTTAATGTGACAATTATGTTTTAATGGGTTCTTCATTGGCCCATGCTTCACCCTTGCACCAAATTTATGAAAATTGGGCCTGTAGTTTTACTGTAAGGCTGACAAACAAGTGAAGCAACTCAAAACACTTCCTCCTTGGTGGAGGAAAATGAGAAGTTCCTCAGGACACGTTGCAAACTCCAGCCTATGAGTCCTACCCTCACATCGCTCCCTCGTATCCGGTGCCACTAGGGAGCCGAAACAGCAGGATGACACTCCAGAGGTCGACGTGTGGGAGATCCTGAAACATGCCCGACCAGATGAGTATGAGAAAATTGCTTTCATGTACGGCATCACAGATCTGAGGGGTCTGCTGCGTAGGATGAAGAAGATCCCAAAAGAGGAGAAGAAAAGCGAAGGTAATCCGTTTTTCCAGATTTTTGTTGTGCTGCTCTGGTGTAAATCAATCGCCACATATTGTCACAAGAGACTTTCCATCTTGGTGGCTGCTTTGTGATCTTTGTTTCTCTTTCAAAGCTTTTGCAAAGAAACTGGAACCAGCGTATCAGGTGGATAAAGGTGGAAAGATCCGCTTGGTGGTCGATCTGGCCGACCCCACAGTTGACCTGAAGTGGTACAAGAACGGGCAGGAAATCCGACCCAGTCCCAAGTATGTCACAACATCCTCTTCGGTCCATTTTCTGTCTTCTCTCCATCAACACGGCACGAATGAAACGCATGTTTTTAAAAATGTGTTTCATTTGTGGCATCGTCCTATTTCTATTTGACTGATTTTCTGATATTATGTGTTTTCACATAATGTTGTGTCACTGTTTGAAAGCACAATGGTTCACATGTACACACAACACACAAAGTACTATTCAGTTTTTGTCCTCTTTTCACTAATTTACTTCAGCTTAAAAGCATAGAATGCAATAAATATACCTACAATTTTACAAATACTCAAATAGAAATATATTCAAACCTAATAGTGGCTTAATAAGAAAGTATTTCTGGTGTGAATTTACATCAGCTACAGCTCTACTGTGAACCATTGCTAGTGAACAAATAACGTACTCTCGACTCTAATGTGGCTCTTATCAGTTTCCACACACACATATTACATCCACTGTGAATTCACGGGGCTATATAAAAGGTCCCAGAGCTACATTTGGGTGTAAATGCAGTGTATGTCAACTGTTGTAGTTAATTGCTATTAACTACTGTATATGTCCTCCTACAGGAAAAAGGTGGTACCTCCTTCACAGGTCTTTAACCAAGTCTGGCTTTGAAACTAATTTTAAAAGATAATAAATCAAACAGTACATTTTGATTAAGATTGTGTACTTTAGTAAGTGATTACCACATTGACAAAACCAATCCTATCTTTTTCTACTACTTAAATAAATAAATATGAAACTTAATAAATAACAGTTAATACAAAGGTTAATAAATAAGGAAAGTTGGATGAAACAGAAAAATCAATATAGGTCAAGTTTTATCAGTAAATTAATGCCTATCATCATTTTTCATATATATAATTTTAGATACATTTAATAGCATATTAATTTATAAATTTTTCTTTATTTTATTTTGGCATCTTCCAACCTCCATATATTTATACTTGACAGTCACAATGAGACCTTTTCCCAACGTTATAAATCCCTTTAAAAGGTCATTCTTTTAAAAAAAACTCTACTTATTATGTCAGTGTTAACAGGTTTTTTTCACTGCCTCCAAGTGGCCCAAAAATGCTAAAATACAGGTTTAAGCTTAACCAATCAAACATAGTCAAATATATTTCTGCCTTCATGAAACATGCCTAATCTTATGTCTAAAGAATAATAATACTAAAATATATATCTCATAAGAGTGTAGTGTGTCACTATATCCTGATGTGGCTAGCAAATGGGTGTAATAACAAATTAAAAGACAGTGACTCTAAATTTAAACAATGCCAAACCTTGTGTCAATTATCTAGGTGTCTGTCCAAAGCCAAGCAAAGTTAAAGCCATCTGGGAGGTTATTGCTGTTTTCTGGTTTTGGTCTCTTGCTGCATTTTCTCCAGGGCTCTCTTCTCAGAAGACTTCACTATATAAAACAAACACTCTCTCTTTTGACACTATTAGCCAACTACATAAACCCCTCCAGGCATGATGTCTCTCTGTTTTTGTCTGTCTGTGTATCTGTGTGTCATATCATGACGCTCTTTCCTGTCTGCCATAATCACTTCCTGTGCTCCGGCCCCATTCTGGCTCCACTGCTGACCTTAAGTCAAAGGAAGTAAGTCCATCCGTTCAGTCAATTGTCACTTCTCCATGTCAGTGTTTTGGTGTGATACTGCCCCGCTGTCACGTTTTTGTTTGTTAAGTGCACTTTATGCATGCTGAGTACAATCATGATGTTGTGATTGTGTATTCTGTCAACACTGCTGTAAAAAAATGATTTCTAAATTGGCTTCTGTAGCCAAAATTGTGTATAATTTACTTAATATCTTGTAATAAAATCCACTGATATTTTAGGACTACTGTATATTGGTTAGTATTTTGAATCATAGTGTAGCTGATCAGTGATGTGACTAATGGACTTTCTGTCTAGGTATATTTTTGAGCATAAGGGCACACAAAGGATTATGGTCATCAACAACTGCGGCATGAATGATGACGCAGCTTATTCTGTAGCCGCGGGAGATGAGAAATGCGCCACAGAGCTGTTTGTCAAAGGTATCTCTATTGGCTGTTCATCTTTATTTAACTTAATAGAGAACTGCATATGACAATAAATATGTTGCAGATTTATTGTGGTGCCAGTAAGAGACTTGTTCAGTTTCTTTCTCCTCTCTTGTCCTGTAGAGTTGCCAATTAAGATAGTTAAAGGTATCGAGCCTGTGAAGACTACAGTGAATGAGAGGATCGAGCTGGAGTGCGAGGTGTCAGAGGAAGGTGCTCAGGTCAAATGGTAAGACTCATTTAAAGATTCAATGTTTTTTTTAATCAGTATTTACTTGGGTTTAAATGGAGCAGTTCTTTCAAGGAAATCGAAAATCGGAAATTATTTGGAAATAATGAACCATGAGAGAAGACTTTACAAGTTATAATCAACAGTAGTTTCTGTAACAAGGTATCTCATAATGTAATGACACTGTTCAAATACTTCTCTCAGGATGAAGAACGGCGTTGAGGTTCCAACAGGAGTGCGCTCCAGATACCGAGTTAAGGTTGAAGGAACAAAACACTTCTTGGTGATTGATGACGCCTCCAGAGAGGATACTGGGACATACTCCATCATGGCCACCGGTGGCACATCTGAGGCTCACATACAAGTTGACTGTAAGTAGCATCCCAGACCTTTTTCCTAATGTCTGTTGATTTGCATGGTTTTCAAAAGAATCAGTATTAACAATGCGCTCTAATCTGTTCTACACCATTCTCATATTTTTGATTAGTGAAACCACTAAAGATTTACCAGGACCTGCAGGATATGACGGTGATGCTGGGTCAACCCATCAAGCTGCACTGTGAGATTTACCCCGGCAACGTCCCAGGTCGTTGGTACAGAAATGGACAGCTGATCCAGCCCAATGATCGCATGAACATCATACACAGAAATAAGTATGTAATTCCCCTAAAAACTCTGTTCCATCAATGCCAATTTCACACAAATGCCAACTGTCATATTGGTTTTCCAGAGTCCATCGTCTTGAAATTGCAGCTGGCTCCCTTCATGATGCAGGAGATTACACTTTTGTGCCTGAGGGGTATTCACAGAGCCTCTCTGCCAAAATTCACATCATTGGTACACAATCTATGTTACATTAGATTGGATGATTCTTTGAATTCATAATAAAGAAAAACAACTTTAAAGTATCCCTGTGATTTCATTTTCCACAGACCCACCAAGGGTGCACTTGGAGAGCTTGAACTTCCCAGACAACACGGTGACAATTGTGGCAGGAAACAAACTTCGCTTGGAGATCCCAATCAGTGGAGAACCAGCACCCAGGGTGGTGTGGATGAAGGGAGAAAGGGTGAGCAATAGTCTTTTTAGTCAAAAAGCATGAGGCTGGCGTTATTTCTGTAGTATTTCTACTGTGAACAAACCACAATAAAAACCGAACCCAATGAACTGACTTTCCTATGTTGTCTCTGGCACCCATTGCTTCCTATTGAAGACAGGAATCTTTAACTGGTCAAAACATGCACTTTTATTTCAACTACAGGTTAAGTAATTTCTGAAAAAAGGCTGGACACTGTAGGTTTTGTCAAATGTTACTCAAACGGGGTAAAAAGTGCATTTGTTAGTGAATATTTGGGGCACTATTGGGTATTTCCATGTAAAGTGGTATTGCACTTTCTTATTTTGTCTCTTTTGTCTTAGGTGATTCTTGAGTCAGGACATCGTGTCCATGCTGAAACATACGGCGACCAGACAAGCCTGACAATTGATGTCACAGAGCGGGAGGACACAGGCAACTACAAGATAGTCCTGCAGAATGAGGCTGGTGAAGCAACTGCCAGTGTAAAAATCAAGGTTGTCGGTAAGTGATAACAAAATACTTTAATCAGAAGACTATGTGAAGAAGTAATTTCTGGAATCGTCAACATGGTCTTGTGTTGTGCGCAGACATCCCTGACCCTCCAGAGGCTCCCTTGGTCCCAGAGGTGGGCGGTGATTGGTGCTCTATGACATGGGAACCACCAAAATATGATGGAGGTTCACCAATATTAGGTAAACATTGCTATTACTCACCACCCCAGGTTAAATGTTTGTGTTGGTGGGTATATGACAAGTTTCCTTGCTGTTCTCTAAAGGCTACTTCGTCGAGAGAAAAAAGAAACAGAGCTCCAGATGGATGAGGCTGAACTTTGACCTGATCAAAGAAACAGCTTTTGAACCCAAAAAGATGATTGAAGGAGTGCCATATGAAGTGCGGATCTTTGCGGTCAATGCCATTGGTGTGTCCAAGCCCAGTGAACCATCCAAAGCCTTTACTCCCCTCGGTGAGTAGCCCGAATGTCTCCATGAAGATCCACTTAGCAGTCCAAACACTGGCCTTTGAGCTGTTACTACCAATAATCTGTCTAGGAAAGTATTACACAAGGCATCAGTTTATCTAACAACCGTTTCATGATAATGGAGGAAATTTCAAAGAGTGGGCCGGCGATAGTGCATGTGTGATCTGCCCTTGGTACCCCGACGACGCAGCTGTTCCTCCCCATACCCCACCATCCCAAGCATTCTGACTGTGACCTCCACTGGACACGCAAGAGCTTTAGAGGATATTAAATATGTCTTTATAATGGCTGCCAAATCATCTGCGGATTAGAGGTTTAGGAGATCAGGTCTGTCAGAGGGTTCAATAGGAGTTAAATGTGATTCAGAATACAAGAATAGATGGAACAAGCAGGGACTAATGAGATCTGACAAGCAGATTGATAACATACCAGCCAGAGAGAGAGGCGCCTTGCTCACGTCTTCATGACTTGCCAAAATGGATGTTTTCCGTTGTAGTTCATACTCATTGTTGGAAAACAAATGAGGAATGGTGGCAATGACTCTTGTGATCTCTAAAACCTTTATCTCCACTCAGCTGTGACCAGTGAGCCCACCATGCTGGTTGTGGACGATGTCACTGACACCACAGTGACTGTAAAGTGGCGCCCTCCTGAAACCATTGGAGCTGCCGGTCTGGACGGATACTTAGTGGAGTACTGCATAGAAGGAAGTAAGAGAACCTCAAACCTTCTAAGTTTATAGCTGTTTCATACAAAAGACGACAGTTATGACTGAAGCATCATGGAACCCTTGCCGTTAATCCCAGCTATTGGTCCTTAATTACACTGTGATAGATGTCCACCCACAGACGATTTAGAGCTCTCTGCACCCAGCCCACCCATAGCCTAATTAGAAACCAGTTTTAGAAATTGGCAACCAATTCTTGGTCTTTGGTTGCATTTGCTGCATGTGACAATGCTTTATGCGCATTACACCCAGGCATCTGTTTAAATGTTTGACTATTTGTTAAAAGGTTTGACTTACTGTCAACAACACAAACAAATAGAAAATGTATTAAACTAACAAAGAACCAGATGCACCTGAATAAAAAACAAAACTGCTCAAGGTACCACACTGTAACACACACTAATACATACTGTAATAAAGATTTCGCCACTAAAAATTACTCAGGCTCATGATGGAGTGAAAGCCACCCATCATGGAGCAAGGTGAGACACAATAATCATTGATATGTGGGAATAATAACACACTGTTGGACATTTGAGATTACCAAAAGTTTTAGAAGTAGTCGTGTACAGAAAAAAAATAGGACCTTGAGTTGGGGGCCTCAAGTTTTTTCTACACCTTTGTCATATCCCACAAACTCTTTTTTTAACTGGATTGTTATTTTTCCTGCAGCTGATGATTGGGTAACAGCCAACACGGAGCTGACAGAGAAGACCAAGTACACCATCACTGGGCTGATTCCAGAGAGTAAAATCTTAATTCGCGTCAAAGCCATCAATGCTGCCGGAGCCAGCACTCCACGGACCATTCAGCACTCTGTCCTGGTCAAAGAGGTCATTGGTGAGCCATGAAAACCCCAGTGGAGATTTTTGAACATGAGCTTTTCTTTTCTAAGTTGTCTTAAAAGTTCCTTGCTTTGATGGAAACGTTTGAAACAAACATTGATAATGACACTGTTTCCTCCTTAGAACCACCCAAGATCCGCGTCCCCCGGCACTTGAAACAGACATACACTCGCCGAGTTGGAGAAGCAGTCAACCTCGTAGTGCCATTTATGGTAAAACAACCGTCCAAACGATCAGTATTTACTGTATGTCTGAGCAGAATAACAAACTGTCTGTCTGATATCTGCAGGGTAAACCCAGGCCGAAGGTCACCTGGCAGAAAGAGGGCAAGCCCATAGAGCCTACCCACGTTAGCATTCGCAACACAGACTGTGATAGCATCATCTTCATCCGTAAAGCAGAACGCAGCCACTCTGGAAAGTACGAGATGACTGTGCAGGTTGAAAACCATGTGGACACGGCCATTCTTGACATACAAATCGTAGGTGAGTAAACCAATGCCTGCTTTTAAAGGACTGCTGCAGGTCTTAGAAGGTTATAAAAAGTCTTAAATAATTTCCCTTGCCTACCTTAAATATGCAGGCAGAGTTTCATTCGGCACCACAAGACTTGTAGGAAACACTGTCACAGACTGATTGCTGAAAAACGTAACAGCTTATCCATCCATCCATTTCATTTTGCTTATCTAGGTACAGGTTACTTTAATTGTATTATTCATATTATTATGCTGCTAAGATGGACACATAGACCCTACTGGTTTCCATCATAATTTAATACTTTGGCCGGTAAGCTCATAAAATAGGTATTAAATATATTTCCTCAGGAATAAGGGTCTGAAAAAGACTTACATTTGCCTTGGTAAACCTTGCATTAACCCATTCTTAAACAAAGTTAATATTTTCAATATGCCGGACCAATAATGGAAAATACCGGGCCTATATTTTATTATGTAGCGGATGGATGGATTATTATGAGTATTGTTACTATTTAAAATGATAACAGACCAATCTGTCTCACAATCTTTTCTAATTGTTAGACCTACCTGGGCCTCCTTTGTGTGTGACAATTGAAGATGTTTGGGGAGGAAATGTGGCTCTGGGATGGACTCCTCCAAAAGACAACGGCAACGCTCCAATAACAGGCTACACTATTCAAAAAGCAGACAAGAAGACAATGGTTAAAGCTCAATTTAACAATATAAACAAACAACAATTGCAAATAATGTGCATTCAGTATTTACAATGACATGCTTCAATCTGCCTCATAGGAATGGTACACATGCATTGAGCACTATCACCGCACCTGCATCACCATCACAGAGCTGGTGGTAGGCAACGAGTACTTCTTCAGGATCTTTGCAGAGAACATGTGTGGTCTAAGTGAAACTGCCACCCAAACCAAGAAAAGTGCCCTTATCGTCAAGGAAGGTAATAATGACAAAGACGGATGGTTACTAGAAATTTATGGTGGGGGAAAATGTTTCCAAAGTTCACGCTTTGGAACAAATCACATGTATTTTAATGCCAGAAAAGTTGTTTCATTTTCTAACTTTTTTTTTTCACAGCTGTTATCTAAAAAGGTACTGTCAGTGATGTCTTCCACCCTAAAGTGAGCTGGAATTAAGTTCCAGACTCACTTTAAAATCTAACAGGGCTCGGGCTATGACTGACAGGCCCTTTAACAGTGGTATTGTAGACTCAGCCGATGATAAACACAAAAACATTGTCTTTCCCTCATCACTTAGGGAATTTCCCACATGATACCGCTCAGCGCCAGTATCATGCACAACCCCAACCCCATTCCTTTACCCTTCCCCCAACAGGCATGCAGGTGAAATCACAAGATTACAACGACCACGACTTTAAAGAGGCGCCAAAGTTTACACAGCCGCTGATCAACACTTTTGCCATTGCCGGCTACAATGCTACTCTCAACTGTAGTGTCCGTGCCAACCCAAGGGTAGGTGGGAGAACCACAGGTAAAGGTGGTGTATAAACAGATTACACATTACACTCAGGTAAATATACAAGTAGATCCTGTTGTAAGATAGTGCTATTTCTCTTTCTAGTGTGCCAAAATAACAACTATCTGTAACTTTTAGAGGATGGGTCCAGTTCAGTTTCAACGTGGATCTATCTATCCATCTTTATTTTTGTAGTGTTGGCCACCATTCCTATTGGTTATAATTATATTGTACTTGGCCCTGATGTTTCTATTGTCTGACTGCAGGCCAAAGTAATCTGGATGAAGAATAAAATAGTCATCCTCGACGACCCACGCTACCGCATGTTTAGCAACCAGGGAGTATGTACTCTGGAGATCAGAAAGCCCAGCCCCTATGATGGCGGCATGTACACCTGCAAGGCCATCAACGACCTGGGAGAGGCCCAAGTGGACTGCAAGCTGGAGGTCAAAGGTCAGTGTGGACCAGGAGGCAAGCTCAGTGTGCCTTCCTAGGTACCTGTCTGTATCTGAGTCTGGTTTCCTAAAACCCTTCACCTTTGTTTTGCCCAACTTTGAGAAATATTTTAAAAATACTTGGTTTATATATCTAAAAAAGACAATTCTTTTTTTAATCCAATTCTTAAGACTCTAATGAGTTTGAGGATACAAAGGCGGTTTTGGGAAACCAACTCCACTGGAGTACCATAGTGTTTGAACTGTGTGTCACAGTCTACCAAAGGGCTGACCACATAGGCGGTGGACATGTAAGTATCTGGATCTGGTTGCACCAGCTATTCGTACATTCATGGCTACTGAAGTTCTTAGTTGGGTCATTTCTGGGGATTTCCAAAATTGGGTTGCACCATTAAAACTAAAGAAAAGTCTCAGCTAGTAGAGGTATTAGTTGTCGGTAGAACATTTGTAGTCTGAGTAGTATTGACCAATTATGTTTAAGCAGGCTTTGGTTAAATGCAGGTAAACATCATTTGTAGACATGAACAAATATGAGTCAGAGTTGATAGCATTTTTTTTTTGTAAGAATGGGAGCATGGGGTATCTAATTATGCTATCCTAGCTAACGTTATTTAGTCCTTTAGGCTACCACTAATGACATAAGGTTTTCAAATTTGAGGTATATGTTGTGAAATGTAGTTTAAAGCATTAAGTATGGGGTCAGATCAGATATGTAGGCCGTATTGTCTCGTTTTCTCCTCCAGATGGGTAATTAGCAAGCTAATGTTTACTTTGTGTGTTTACTTAGCCCAGTTAGCTAACTGACAGTAACACCTAGTAGTTGTTGGGTGTAAATACAAAGTAACAACTAATCTGTATGCAAGAACTAGTTTGTATGGTGCAACCT
Organism: Serranus cabrilla; assembly: GCA_903364295.1. Lineage (NCBI taxonomy): Eukaryota > Metazoa > Chordata > Actinopteri > Perciformes > Serranidae > Serranus > Serranus cabrilla. The sequence continues at coordinate 36,849 of CAFUXE010000578.1, read as the reverse complement.
CTTTTAATTTAATGGTGTGACAACTTTACAAACACTTAAGCTGAAACTTAGACTAATGAACAGTTGGTGCAACCGGCTCCTGGACACCATTTTTAAAATAGATGTAAATAATGAAATAATAATCCGTTCATTTGTGTGCAGTTCACATAATATCTGGTGACACTTTTCCATCACCACCACATGTAGAAGTTTATCCCCCATGTTCAAGTCCAGTCCATCTGATCATCTTGTTCATCATCACAACACACCACCTCCACACACAAGTCTGTCACCAGTCACACCTCAGTAGGCATAACATATAGAGCTGTGATGTTTCTGTGCTGTCTTAAACTATTCTCCAGATTCCAGTGTCTCCTTTATTCCACACAGTTAACTCCTCATATAAAAGAGATCAGTAATCACTCAACAGTACTCCCAGGTGCACACATATAACTCCATGTAAACATTTTGTTAACCCCTCTTCTCTTCTCTCTCCCCCAGTCCAAACTCAAGAATTGTGAATGTATGTTCTCACATAAGGTAAGCTTTCATATGGTTTTGGCATATGAAGCTTATGTCATTCATTATGCATCTTTCGGCCAGCCTGTAACCTCACTTTTCTCAGACGGTGGGTCTGTGAAATCAGGACCCAGGGGGAAAAAAAACATGTGAAATTGGGCATTTATCAAACACGATTTGCATGTGAACTTTTGCCAAATTATTCCCCAGTTCTGCTTTGCTGGCTGGATTTACCATTCCTGTTATGAATATTTTTAATTGATTGCCAAAGTCGTTGGTGTGAAATGGAGTGCATTCAAAGACCTCTCATGTATTTTGTGCCACAGATAAGGTGAGTAAAATGTTTTGCAAACTTGCTAACATTTGCAAAGAAATACAGAGTTGGGATGCTGATTTTTATGTGACTTTACGTTGACATTGCTTTATTCTGCTAAATAAAATTATACAGGATACAAACAAAACATACTAACACTTAAGTATTTTCCATGCTCTGTTTGGGACTGAGTTATGAGTTTTGAATGACAGTGCAGTCCCTGTTGTATCCCGAAGCTTACAGTGGTGGATAGTAACAGTTACTTATGAATTTATCTCCCAACTGACCCAGTCAGGCAAATGTATAAAGAAAATAATGACAAAATGGGACAAAGAAAATAATACAGAAGTTTGGGTAAATAGAAATGTAGAAAACTAAAACATTTAAATTAACAACAAATAATAAGTAATTATTATAATTAATAAGTCACATACTTGAATTCCTATAAATAGGGAAGTAAATGGATATGGGAATCAGTACAAAGGTAAATAAATAAAGAATAAACAATATTATAACATTATTACTACTATCATTAAAATTATTTCTACTGCCTAATTGATAGGTTATTGAGTCTTTACTTTATTTATTTATTTATTTTTATAAACTCAAAATGAATACTTTAACTTTTGATACTTGGGGAACATTTTACAAATAATACTGCACTTTTACTTAAGTTTCTTTTTAAATGCATTTTTGCTGTTTGCTTAAGTAAAGGATCTGGGTACTTCCACCACTGTGAGCATACTGTGGAAGACAATGTGAGCTTTATTAATCTGGAATCTGTCAGATGTTTGACCTGCATTGTATTTCAGTGATATCAACTGTGCTTCTGGTTCTGCAAGCCTGAGCAGATGCAGCGATTTGCAAACTGAGTGTGCATTGCACCACCTTTCTTTTCTCCTCTCACTCTTTGTCTGGTGTCGTGAACACTTCTTTGCATTCTGCTTGGTCTACTTCTTGCTCTTTCATCCTCTCCTCCTCGTCCTCCTTCTCCCTCCCTCTATTTTTCACTCTCCACATCTGCCTCTGTCCCTCCCAAGAATATAATAAGAGAGTTTTTCCTCTCGTCCCTCAGGAGGCTTCACCTTCTACGAACTCATGCAACGCGGAGTGCCCCTACACCTGATTGACAAGTACATGAACGAGAAGGTTGTCGAGCAAGAGAAGTAAAACCGGACAGAGTGCAATGAGAAACTTTAGCTTTGCAGGCATCTGCCGCCAGTAGTGATCCTCTTCTCTCAACTACTGAGGTCAGAGGCCTGACGTTTGGATGGAGCAATGATGGAGGGATGGCAAGACGGGTGGAGGAGTTGTGGGGGAGGGTGTACTGCTCTGTGGTGTAGCATGCTAAGTGCGGGTTTGGGAGCTAGTTATCATAGAAAAATAAAAAAGCCAGCTCACTTCTTTGTCACCCTCTTGTGTTCAAAAGACTCTGTTTCAGCTCTGATGCATGCCGGCAATGTTTTGGTTCTACCTTTGTTAAGTACATGTAGTGTGTAAAAAAACAAACATATAAAAGCACATATATAGCACAGTGGCACACTTACGGTATTTACAAGTTGATTCTTGTTGAGTGTCTGTTGAAGGTGATAATTTATTTCCGGTGTCTGAAAGAAAAGGAAAGGGAATGTATAAACAAAGGTTTGGTGTTTGTCAGTGTGTCAGAACTTCTATAAGGCAAGAAAGTAGACCAGAGTAATGTTGGATAAATTAACCTTGTAGACCCTTCTGAGATAATTCACAATAATATTTGTTGATTTCACTTTTTCTGTGTCAGTAATTTCTGTCTGTTAAGTGAGAAAATGGTAGAGGTTTACACACAGGTCATATTCTGCATGACGCATTACGCTTTTTGGATTCATATTGGACTTGAGACTTGAGTCATATATTGTATTGTCATGTAATTATGACCCATGGATTACAATAAAAAGTAATTTAAAAATGTGATTTTTGTTTTTAATACTTTTTTTGTGTGTATTATAATAGCATACAGTTGCAGTATGCATATAATTAGGACATACTACTTCATCCTAACATGGCATCTTGAACTTAGACCTTCTAATATGCTGTGCAGAGGATTGTGGGTAAGAATAGCCAGAAGAACATGCTGGCTTGCATACTGCAAACTGCAACCAGTCGCAGCAAGACATCTACGTATTTTTGACATACTGCACTGGACATAATATGTATTGGGACATAGTAAATTTTTTTCTGCCATACTAAACACTATAAGGGTATTGGAATGCACAGAATCATTCATTTGGGTGTGGGCCGAAACCTGGACTTCCAATAAAAATATATAACCTTTTTAAAAAATTTTAAAAAAATAATCTTTTTTGCAAACGAGATTCCAAATATCTCTCTTGTTAATAAAAAAAAAAATAGGCTGTGCAACCCACAATGTGTATTTTAGGACATATTGCTGCAGAATATAATCTTACAGTAGAGGACATCTATATTTAGATGATGGGGTTTGACCATGGCTAGAACATATTAAATTCCACTTCAAATGTATGAAAGGACACTTTGATAAATAAAATAACAAAAGTGTATCTATTAATTAAAAACAGTCTAAATTAATAAAAAAAAAATGTATTGATTCATTGTGTATCTTTAAAATAAAACTTTACTTTGAAATTCCAAATTTATATAGATTATTTTTTATTTTAAATAGAATGTACTGCTTTTTTGTATTATTTAAAGTCAGAGAGCTCAAATAAAATTTTAACTGTTTTTTTGTGCGTTGATATAAATACAAATAATAATAATAATAATAATAATAATAATAATATATAAATAAATAAATAATAAAAAGAATAATATAAATCGACTGCAGACCCCTCAATTTAATCAAATCGTACCATGGCAGACTTTTTGATGACAGCATATATCACAATGTTTTCTAAAGGAATTATAAAATATTGTATTGTTATTAAACCTTTGATTTATACTCCATGTTTCACTGGGATTATTCCTGCATATCAAGACTTTTTTTAATTAAAAATAAAGAAGAATTCAGTATTTCTCATATTCAAGACAGTGGATTTAAACTTTCATGTCAGGAGTTAAAATTCACAGAAAATATAACAGCTAAAAAACATACTTGAATTTAATAAATATTAAGTTATTCTACCTAAATATAGCACTACAACCCATGATGAGTGGCATTCAAACAGAAATATGTGAAAATACTTACATGTCATTTGAATGTGATCAAATTAATAGATATTACTTCACAGTTGTCCTTAATTCCGTGTTTTGCTAATAGTAGCCTTACTTTCGTGTTTTTCTGTGCCAACTGACACACTTTTTACATTAAATAATTACATAATTGTCTAAAAATAACCTCTTAGTTGCCATATATTTACGTTTTTCTTTTAAATTTCCCGGTACGCAGATATAATATTCCCTTCCGGTGCCCCGCTTCCGGCCGAGACGCACCTCGATCAGAAACGCACAGAGTATCGACGTCTTATGGTTCCGCTGTGGAAATGGCCTCGTCTAGTCACCTAGCTATAAATGCCAAATGAGCTGCTACTTTTTGGAGTCGACCGAGAGAAGATAGCCCCGCCTGAGGTACCACCAGGGATTATTGGGGAGTTTTTTAGGGTAATTTGGAGTGACTAGGCAGAAAAACAATGCCACATTTCCTGTGGCCAGAGCCGCTGTCACCCGCTCAACTCAAGCGGCTGGAGGAGCATAAATACAGCGCCTCTGGTCGGTCCCTGTTTGAGCCACCGTGTCAAATCTACTGGAACTGGCTCGTCCAGCAAATTCCGACATGGATCGCACCAAACACCCTGACTATTGTTGGACTGGTGGTCAATATCCTCTCAACGGTGGTGCTTGTGTATTATTGTCCCACGGCAACAGAGGAGGTGAGTAAAGCGACCTTGGCCAAAGTTTCTGCACGGAGACTAGCTCCAATTACGTGCCCGTCTCTGGAATGGCAAGAACGCGAATCCTCCATTCAGAAATTGCATAAGTTAAAGTTGGGTCGCCGCCTGCGCAAACTTCACATGCATCAAAAGCATAATATAATATATAACATGAATCAGCAGAGGCTACTTGTTAATTCGGCATGGATTTGAGCTTCACAGCTACTCATGTTTTAATCACATTTCCACTGCTCGCTACCGTCCACAGTGTACTTTGGCAGATGGTTCAAACGAATCACTTTGGGCAGTAGATTCTTAATTGAGTTATGCCCCGTCATTATATATGCCAATGTAAGCCGTATTAGAGACTGACTCACGGTGATTAAAACAAGCTCTTAAATAATAAAGTGCCACTTATGTATGACCGCATACAAGCGAGGATGCTTTAAATTGTCGGATTTTTTAATCGGATTAGGTGTGAACAGGGAATACGCGTGCGTCATGTGGTCTTTAGCGTAAATTCTTGGAAAGTTGACAGCTTTGACGTATTGCTGTGTTGTTGTCTGTCCAGGCCCACGTGATGCGGTGCTGTTGATGGTAAAACACAGAAATCTGAAGGAAAATATTGTTGCTCTTGCTCAGTTGACCATTAGAAAGTAGGCTAACCGTTTAGTAACACTGTTGATTTAATAGACATAAGTGCTTTAACACCAGCAATAGCAAAACATAGCTGTTTAGATGACTGAATGTATGTGAAATTGCACCAGATATACCTGTAATGTAGTCTCAGCTGCATTTATTTGTACTTAAAATACACAAATAGGCCTTGCAACAAACCTATGACCTATGAACCAGCTAACTTGTGTCACCAGGTTCATTGCAGTGACCCAATACATAGGTGCGTATGTTTATCAGATTTACACCTTTGTCCAATCCAACTACAAGAACCTTGTAGCAAAGTCCACAGTTCAAGCAGCATGCTGTTACTGTCAAATTCCACATGTGCAAAGGCATCTCAGCCCCCCCTTCCCTATTCATTATTTAGCATTGCATAAGGCAAACCTGGTCTCACTTCGTCATGGACTTTAAAGGTATGACAGTGCCTGTGTAAACAAACACATATTGGAGGAATTCAAATGAACCAATAGATGCAGTTCAGAGATCTCCAAAGAGTGTGACCTCTATGATAACCCTGAACAAGCAGACTCTGTCCCCACCAGTCCATGAGGCCTTTAGGACATGGACTTCCAAGAAAACAGCGGGATCTCTGAATATTTAGGGCCAGGCATGAGATTCTTGATCTCTCTGGAAACACAGACTATCGTTGTCTCTCTCTCTCTCTCTCTCACACACACACACACACACACACACACACACACACTCACAAATGCTCACACACACATTGTTGTGGTAAACACACTGTGTTGGCCGGATCTAGCATCCAGATGGTCTGTAACCTCCACCCTAGTTAGAGGAACTGAGTCACTCCAGTCAGCTAGAATTCCCTTATTTTTCATATTTGCAGTATAAACACAGATACATATGGTGTGTGTAGAGGGCAAGACTCTAGAATACATTTTTCTAACAGTTGTATTACTACTCATAAGGTCTGCTCTAAGCTATGAGTTGCTGATTTAAAATGGTTTCTGCAATCTGGCAGACAAGCCTGCACAGTTTCACAACATCAGACCCCACGAAAAACCTAACCTACTTTGTTTTGTCATCATCATTTCTTATATTTCTATTTCTATCCTGAGATCATTTACAACATAGCTACAAACATGTTTAGCTTTTGCGCACCCATTACTCAATCAACCAGCCCTTATCTCATATTTAAATAAATATGCCAAAAATAATAAAAGTGGTAAAATGCAATTAATCTGGTGAATAAATGCATGTGTTGACAGCATGTTTTATCAAACAGGCACAGCAGGAGCACCTGATGTTCTTTATCTCAGTCGCCCTCTTAGCAGGGACAAGAAAAAACACTTTCATAATCAATTTAGTTCGTGTATAACAGCCAAAAACAAAGCCACACCCAATAACTAGAATGGCACTCAAAGAGCTCAAACTTCTGCCAGGGCCACACACATGTTCCTCGTTCTTGCAACTTCCTTGAGCACTGCAAAGTGTTCAGGTGAGCCATGAAATGTGCACAATCCACATAAAAAAGGTTTGTTGTCATTCCAGCTCAAGACATTACTATATCAGCCGCCATATCGGTTATTATTGAATTTATCTTCTCTAAAATCAAATATTGGCATCAGTCTCAAAAATCCCATATCAGTCATGAAATATGTACCAATCTTTTTGCCAACTTTCCGAGTTGTTCTGACTTGAGGGGGCGTTCATGAATTTTCCAAGTCAGACACTTATTTTTTTTAATGATTTGAAACCACATGAACACAGCAGAAATGCCTAATTTGCATATCTGCTCAGTGATTCACTTCAAAATATAATCCTACACCCTTCCACCGATTTTCATGAAAATCAGGGCTGTATTTTTTCCGTAATCCTGACAGATAAACTGACAAACCAAACCTAAACTAGTCCCTATAGTCCCTATAGTCCCTAGATCCCTAAATAGTCTCTCTCCCCTCCTCCACCTCCAGGCTCCAGCATGGGCCTTCATCATGAGTGCTCTGGGCCTGTTCATCTATCAGTCTCTGGACGCCATTGATGGGAAGCAGGCCAGGAGGACAAACAGCAGCTCAGCTCTTGGGGAACTCTTTGACCACGGCTGCGATGCCGTCTCCACAGGTGCTTTACTGCTCAGTGGACAACTTAACCCAAAATACTGTTATTTTTGTTTCTAAAAAGAATCAGCTGCAGTAAAGAAATTCATTTTCAATTAAATTTGTTTGTCTTCCTTCCGTCAGTTTTTGTCGCTGTTGGAACATGCATTTCATGTGGAATAGGAAGATACCCAGACTGGATTTTCTTCTGTGGTTTTATTGGGATGTTCATGTTCTTCTGCGCCCACTGGCAGACCTACGTGTCGGGGACACTCCGCTTTGGCCTGTAAGTCACACGTTCAGTAGCGTCCTGTTCTGCCCCGATATATATTTGAAACTGTTAAATTGTCACTTAAATAAATATTCTTTCTCCTCTCTCTTACTTTCTTCACAGGATTGATGTCACAGAGGTTCAGTTCGCCATCATAACCATGTATTTGATGTCGGCTTTCGGGGGCGTGAGCCTTTGGCAAAGCACGGTAACTGAGAAAGATTAATTTTGTACAGTCACATACTCAAATACTGTACACACACACAGGAACACTTTCATTTCACCTTGTGTAGAAACAGATTTTCCTTCTTTAGTTTTGACACCAAACTAATTTTCTAATCAGTTCCTAGTTTTTAGTCATTAAATAGAATTTGTGTTTTACTTTTACTCTGTGCTGCCTTTGGAGGCTTGACTTAACATCACATGAGAGAAGTGAGAAGGTAAATATGGGTAGCTAACGCCATGGCAACAGGTCATCTATTGGACATGATCTGGCTCAAAAAGCTGATGATGTCGCCCGCATTTTATTTTATTTTTTTGCTTTGCCCTCCCATCATGCTCGGCATGCCTGCAGCTTTCATATAAGCACATTTCTTCTGACTGTAAGGAGAATGCTTTGTGTCTTCGCTTTAATTTGACCTTCACGTGTTCCCGTAGCTGCCCGTCATCGGAGTGCAGATGTACGTCTTCCCAATCATTGGCATCATCGGCGGAGCCCTCTATTCCTGCTACAACTACTTCCATGTCATTTTGAATGGAGGTGTTGGAAAAAACGGCTCCACTGTGGCTGTAAGTCAACAGACACATTCACACCAAGTTTGAAGACCGAAATTATACAGCAGAGATGGTATTTTGATGCATGTTTTCTCTCCATTTAGGACACAAGTGTGCTGAGTCCGGGTTTGCACGTCGGCCTCTTCCTCACACTGGCCTTCATCATCTTCAAGAAATCGTCCAGCCAGCTGTTCGAGCACCACCCCTGTTTATACCTGCTCGCCTTTGGCATGGTCATCTCCAAGATCTCCAATAAGCTGGTGGTACGTTCATCTTGTCTTTACATTGTAATGTTTACGTCCTGGGGCCTGTTCAGCAGGGGGCAAAACTTAGCAAAACCTTCACTTAAGTTGAAAAAGGGACGGAAGTTCAGCAGCCAGTTGGATTGGATGGATTTCTATGATGCCTTGGGGGCCCAAAAAGCTGTCTTTCCATCAACAAATTCCTGTCCGCATTTTGAAGATATGAATGAGAAAAGCTTGACAGGAACACAAAAAATTCAATGAAACGTTTAAAAATGCAGATAAAAGTTTTCATGTTTACTTGAGCTCGTCTTTGCCTTTTTGGAAAAATTGTTGAGGGTCCTGCTGTATCCAGTTCTCTTGATACATCCATGGTGTTGGGATTTCTTTTTAAAAAGAAGAGTTTTATCGTGTTTTCTTTTCCTCGTGCTTCTCTGTAGGTTGCACACATGACCAAGAGTGAGCTGCACCTCCCGGACACGGCGTTCATCGGCCCCGGCCTCCTCTTCCTCAACCAGTACTTCAACAGCTTCATCGATGAGCACATAGTCCTCTGGATCGCCATGGTCAGTGTTTGACACATTTACAGTCCTATTAATAGTTCTTTCTTCTTTAAAGGGGTACTACAAAGATTTAACACCCTGGATCAAAATAGATGGCTGGTTGCTCTGTATATTGAGCCATAAATCAAAAATTAAAAACAAGCTTTTGAAATGAAGGCAAAAAACAGGAAGGCAATTCAGGCACCCTCAAGAAAAAACAAACAAGGAAGGAAATATTAAATATTAAAATGTTTTTTTTATTTTAGGTGCTACATCATTAAAAAAGCCCAAATATTTCAACCACAATGTCTTTGTCAGAGGTTGCTGAAGCCCCTAGAATAAAGGCTTTTTAATATGTCATATTTTCTTCCTTGTTTGTTAATTTTTTGGATTGCCTTCCTGTTGGTTCTGACTTCTATTTAATTATTATCCATAAAAAACATTTGTTTTTGAGAGACTGGCCTGTTCAGTTTGGATTTAAAGAACTGCATTCAAAGCTGCCTATAATGCGGAAAAGGCCTTATATTTAATGGTGTGATATGCTTTCCATAGTGGCTGCTTGCAAACTGTTGGTAATAATAATAATTATAATGAATAATGCTTCGTGTGGTTGCACCAATGAGTAACCCAACAAAGCACATGTATGTTTAAAGCTGCTGCAAAGAGACGTATCGTTAAGCCAGAAAAAACTATTCATAACTAATACTTTCGATTCTTTCTCTTTGCACACCTGCCATACATTGAAACAGGTGTGGAGGAGAGCTGCAGTGAAAACTTGCAGGGCAGGTGATGACTAATGAGAACCACATATTAGGTCTATGTACACGTGAGCAGAGTGCGGTTCTCAGTCCTGTCCGTGTGACTTTCACTTTAGCTGCCTAATCAGGGACTCATTACAGCTGAAGTTCAAGGTTCAGTTCAAAGTTCCTTTTAGATAAATTAGACGACTTGACATAAACCTGTGACACCCATGTTATCTCTCCTGGCTTTGGATTAATACCTAACATGAGAGGATAGAATAAAACTATTACAACTCTATGCATGCTTTAGAGGCATTGAATGCCATTTTAACAACAAATCTGCACCATTTGCAAGCATTAACAGATTCATATAATATTTAATAACCTCCAGAGTTGTATTCAATACCTTACTAAAGTAAAAGTATGTGTTATACAGAATAATTTTAACAACTTAATATACTGTTTTACGGTTTCATTTATAAACATGGGTAATTATTTTTAATTGATCACGTCTTTCATGTTAAATCTCGACCTGGAAAGTAACTATAGTTGGCAGCTAAATGTAGTGGAGCAAAAAGTACAATAGAAGTATAAAGTTACATAAATGGAAATACTGTACTTAAGTATACAATACTTGAGTGAATGTTACATTACACCTCTCATCATAATTATGTGTAAGAGTAGTTTTTGTTAGGACTGTTTTGTTGTTTTCGTTTCGAGGTAATTGGAGAAGGGAAGAAGCTGAAGAGGAGAACGCTTCTGAGAACATACTTGCTAGACAAACACATTTTTGGCCCGTGGCCTTCGTTAGAGACAGTAAAACAGGCAGTTCTTATCGTCAGGAGGAACAGGACTGACAACTCTGGTTTCATGGAACAGTATGTTAAGTTAGATTAGACTTACTAGCTTTTATTATTTTACCTTGGTTGAGGTTGAGGTTTGGCTGCAGCTCTAAAATGCTCTGCACACCCACACAGGTGTTTCCAGTTATTCAGGCTGATTAGACTTTAAGCTGTTTATGATAAGGATGTAAGTTGGAGGAGATTTTAACCGCCATTTGACAAGTCGTAGCAGGAAAACTGTGGGTGTCACTTACACAACTAATTACACCTGGAATTGTGTATGCTGGCTTACGTGCTACAATTCATGCTTTTGCTGCTTTCCCCGTGTACTAATAGTAAAGTCCAACCTAGCTAAAATGTATTAATGGATAATTATGTGGTTGTCCAATCAGATAAATTTGCCAATAAACCTAAAAAAATTACATTTTTAAAGAATGTAACCTGTAAAATCTTTTACAGCGATTGATAATTGCTGACCTCGATCTCTCACATGTATTCATTAAATATGACCATTACTGCAGCCTTTGATGTTTTACTCTCTCTGTCTTTCTTCAGGTCTACTCTCTTGTGGATCTGACGCGCTACTGCACGGGCGTGTGCCTCCAGATCTCCTCCCACCTGCGAATCCGAGTCTTCAGCATCACGCCACCGAGCAACGCCCACCGTGACTGACGGCTTGCCCGGCGGGAGGAGGCGGGGGGAGACGCAGACCTCTCCCCGCTCCTGAAAGCAGACGATGACGAGGGGAGACCCTCCTCAACCCCGAGCCACTGCAGCCTTGACAAAGTGACCACTTCCGATTGAAACTGCCTCTCCAACGGGATGGAAAGATAAAACTAACTCAACACTACAAACCAAAAAAAAAAAAGGAAAAAAGAAAAAGTTTTGAAAAGCATGGATGTTTGAATGGGAAATTACATGGTTTTAATTTTGGCATCATTGCATGTTGTCAGAGAAAAAAGTTTAGATTTTTACATCTACCTGCTTATTCAACTTAAATACCAAAATGTTTTCTTTAACGGGTGCTTTATAGTTTGGGCAAATATTCAATATTTTGATCTATTATAATTTGTGGCTAACCTGCGATTGCCATGTATTTAGGACTCATAAATATACAACAATTTTAAATTCTTCATAAGATAAATGTCTTTGTTATATGCCCAAACTAAATGGATTACCCGTTGAAAGTTTTTCAAATAATTTGTTTTTATTTATTAAATGAATGTGACTCAATCTGACATGAATCAGGGCTTGAAAATGCAAGTTAAAATTTTTAAATGACCTTTGAAACCTCAAATATTTTCCAATTAAGTTTGCAATGTGGACTGGCAGGTTGTCAACGCGCTTACGTGACGGGGTGACAGTCTGTGTTAGTGCTGAAAACGACGACCGGTTCTCGATCAGGCGTCTCTTACAAACACATTCTATTAATGTTTTTATTCTCTGTTACTCATCTCATCCTACAGACCTGGAATATATATTTTAAAAAAAGCACCACACCTCAGGCCTTTTAGAGCGCCGTCGACTGATGAAGCATTAACGCACGACTTGTTCTGCTTTCTTTGTTCTTCTCCCTGAAGGGCTAATAGTTAATTATATGTGATTGTACAGAATTCAACTGAAAATGCCTTAAATATTTTTGTTGTAATTACTGTTTAACTTGTGAATATTTAAAACAGCTTTGTACGTTTTTGTTCTTTTTTTTCCACTGAAGTATCATATAGTAATAGTACTGCAGTAAAACAATGGTACTGGAACTGTTCACTGATGAAGTTTCTTCACTTATACAAATGTATATTATTTGTAGGTGAGCAATTAACTTGGTTCTTGAAGATTTGTTGGATTATAAGTCATTTTTGGCTCATTTACTTTCATTCAAATCAAAAGGGATATTTCTGTAGTGCCGGCGAACTATATAAGGGTGAAAGACAATTGTGCTCCTGAATTTTATTTGGAAAACGTATTATGGGATTATGGACATTATAGTGGGGCATGTCTTAAGGAGAAAAACGATTATTTTGCATAATTTATCATGGACTTTGGAACTATGCATTGAAATGTTCAACCTTGATTTCAACACCATGTTGCACTGTTCAATAATAACAGTAAAACACCTTTCTACTAACAGATACTGTATGAGTGGAAAAGATTGTAATAAAGAAAATATTTTTCACGGGAAGCGTTGTTACTTTCAGTGGTTAAAGAAGTTGTCAGTTTGTTAACTAAAAGCAAAATAGACCTTTTTCCAATTTGCCATGTCACAGGAGGAAAAGCACAGGTGTTCTAATAAAATGAATGGCAAAGGAGCCATCGTTAGTGTTATTAGAAACACCTGTGTTTTTCCCAAGACAGTCAAAATGTCATGCTGTGAAAAAGAAAAGGCTATACAACCCTGTTAAAATACTCAATTGCCAGAAAAATTCAAAACATTTACGTGAAAGAACAAAAGTTGCAGCAAAACCAACTTTAACTATCAAAATTGATGCTGCATTTATGACCACAAAACCTGCAAAACTAATGACATGATCAGCTTCAGCTGTACTGTTTGGTGCTAATTAGCTAATGATAGCATGCTAACACGGTTGTTCCGGTAAAGTACAGCTTCACAGGCAGCCATGTGGATTTAGACTCTTATTATATTTATGTATACTGTATATATTATAATTGTAGTATACATATACTGAATAATTTACCTATGGGTAATGCTTTTGCGATGTTCAAGAAGGCTCCAACCTACCCAGTTGCTAACAGCTCTGCTAACTGTATGCTACGCTACATCTATGCAACTTTGTGCCGTTACATCTATTATGCAGATATTAATTGTACTTTTTGTGATCGATATTTGACAGTAATGACAGTTTATGACGACAAGTCACTCATCAGGACAGGGGAAATCAACTCACCACTCTGTTGGCTCCTCTCCTGCTATATTTAGAGGCTCTGGGGGGGATTTTTTTAAAGGTAACATTAGCTTAAATATAGTTGGAATGAGAGCTGGGCGGCCTCCGTACTCGCGTGAGTTTCCAGTGGGATTTTGGGAGTTGCAGTCCTTTGTGTTACTGAGGCTTGGCGGGATTCTGTAGTGCCGACGCATGCGCATAACCAGACACTGGATGGAGTTTACAGCGGGGTCTGAGTTCAGTGTAACTGGGGTTGCGAGATTATTCCTAATAACTAATGGGACAACTTGAAGTATACTCTCCATTTCTTGATATAGGAAACATAAATGTGTACTAAATAGTACAGTTGATATTCACTAAGAAGGGCGTGATTGTAATACATGTAATACACAAATACATTGAAAATAAATAAATAAAGTTAAACACTAATACAAATAGATAGATGAATTAATACAATGGCAAATAAAGAGGCAAATTATTAAAAAAAAAAATTACTTTATGAAGAAAATTCAAACAAAAATATAACTTTATGTCACATTTTATTGGTGAATTATTTTTTATTTTGACTACCCCTGAAAACCTAGATTATTGAAATTTCAATTTTACTCCAGTAATTAATATTTGTGTTATTCTTCTTTCCTTTCCTTATATTTTTTTAACCGTCATACGAATTAATTATTTTTTCAATATTTTTTATACTATGAAAAATATATTCACTTTTATAATGAAATACTGTCATATGTAGACTCCATGCATTGAATTTTCTCGATTAAATTCTCGAAAAAAATTTAAATGTATAGGCTACATTCACACATGACGAAAACACCAAGTAGACTGAACCAAACCACATTTTATTTCAGTCAGAGGAGCCATTGAACTGATGCAATCTGAGGAAATCCCTTTTTACTCACCGCCTCGCCTGCTCACATCATGCCGTCACACATCACAGGACGTTTTTTGGCAGCAGTAAAAAGCTGACGGCATCTGGGAGTCACTTCCATATTTTTTCTTTGTCGTTATAATAAAGAACTTTGTAAAACTGACATTCAAAAGGAAAAAGTTGACGAGCATATGTTTACATTCGGCAGCATTCAGCATCAGATGCATCAAGTCACTGGGCTCACTGTCACAATAATACAATCAGAATAAGTTACAGAACATGCTGAGGGGGTCTGAATTTCAGACAGTAGCGAGCCTGTTGAGTCCCACAGGGACACACATACAGAAAGCTGTAGTATCACTTACATGTAGCTCCAATAATCAATTACATTTGTACCACATTAGTTTGTCCTACATCCCATTCATTCGTACTGTAAATCACTACATTAGGGTGTGATGTGGCCAACATTGTAAGAAAACATAAAAAAACAAGAGGACATAAAAAAAAATTTCAAACAAGCAGGAATGAACAACGAAGGCACTTCAAGTTTTCATGTTTTTAAAGACAAAGATAATAGCCGACCCTTCATTATTTTTAATGTAAGTTTTCCTTCATTTCTTTACAATGAAGCCACGGGGGTTTCAAGTACCGATTATTTTCATCTACTGACTAGTTTGCTTTTAATGAATCAATTAATTGTTTTATCTATAAAAAAATAAATAAAAAAAATGCCCATTACTATTTCCCAGCACCCAAAAATATATAAAAACAGAAAAAAAACACTCAAATTTTTCATTGGAAGTGACTCAAACAATTAATTGATTATCAAAATAGGTAAAGATCGATGAATCTGATAATAGTTTGAGCTTTAAGCACAACAGTTTGTTTGTTGATTTTATGGTAAAACTTGCTTTGCTGCACACACACACACACACACAAAATGATTCCTGACCTGCTGCCGTCAAATATTTCACACTTTAACAGCACATCAATCAGTGACGGGGTGAGGGCAGACATATGGAGGGTGGCGCAGTGTAAAGGGAGTGTTTGTTTGTGTAACTGTAGGTTTGAGTGTTGTACAAAGTCTCACATGCCCCCAGAGGAGGAAACAAAGAATTACAGGCTTCTTCTTCCTGGCTGCCATTCCTTTAAGCGGCCAGCCCCATCCATCATCCTCTGAAATACGTTTCATCGGTCTCTGTCCTCCGTCCGTGCTGATGCAACACAAGCACCGGCGAGGACTTCCTGTTTCCCCCCAGTCCCCCGCTCTGAGTCCTCTCTGCGGGTGGAGGCTGTGGAAGTGCAGACAGTACAGGAGAGGGAAGACGTCCTTTTCTTTCACACCCGCTCCGGGTTGCTGTCCCTGTTCGCCCTGCGTCTCGGGAACAGCTTTCGCTTCAGCAGAATCAGCTGCAGGGAGAGGGAAGACGAGGAATTGGCATCATTAGAAACGGCACGCAGGGAAGGGAAGACAAAAAAAAAAAGCTATGTGTTGTCTGTCAGCGAAAGGATTAATGTGATGTAGACGGATGTGCATGTTCAGACTCATCACAACATTCAGTGAGCTGACGTATGGATGGGAGCGTTAACGTGGAGAAAAGCATTCATCAGGATAGAAATGTTTCATCAGTTTCATACGTCACAGAGCATGGAAGGATATTATTTGCTTAATTTGTGGGAATTCTGGAATCATTATTATTTTTCGACAGATTTTTATTTACAGTCTCCTTCCACATTTTTCATCCTAGAAACTCCCTTCAAACCTCAAATTATTTAGCTAAATTAGAACATCTGTGGGTGTATTTTTCTCATTCATAACTTTTAAAATTTAAAAAACATTTCCCCATATATCCAGACTTTTTTCTCCATTCAGTTGAATAGCAAACTTGGTAAAAAAAATGTAATTGTTTTTCTTGCATTAATGACCTTTTATGATTTCAGCTACAAACCCCATTCAAACCTCAAACTGTTCCCCATCTTTTCAACTTTCTACATGTCATTCAACTTTCAAAACCCATTAAAACTTGCCGTTTGCAGTGTTGCATCAGCTATTTAAAACACTTTTTTATACTTAATATTATTCAACTTCTACATTACATTACATTCATATTTATTTCACCCAATCCAACTTTTCAAACTATTTAAAGTTCTACTACTATACTAAAGTGCTTCTGACACAATCCAGCCAGCAGTGTCGTCTATTCAGCTCCCAGCATTCCCACAGAAATGTCTTCAGTTTCCCTGAGTTGTATAACTCAGTACACCTGAGGCATGTAGGTTTGTTACGTGCCTCCACATATTTATTAAGTTTTCTCACTAAATTTGAGTTAAAACAATCTATAGCCATGTTTCCATTAAAAGGAATTTTGAAATATTGCATTATAGCAAAAAGGAATTAGGGACGTTTCCATCATCTGCTTTAAAACAAATAAACAAAGCTGCATAAACGTACTTTGGTCAGAGGATGACAGTGTGATGTGTGTAGAAGTAGAGATTGCACGAGAGAAAAACAACATAAAAAAACAGGTTGCTAATCGGAAAACTTTGGCCACACACGAGAGAAAATGGAGAAAAGTCTTTAAAAATTAGATTCAACTGGGCAACTTATAATTGTTCTTTCATGTCAGCTCATCTCGGCCACTATAAAGACTTGGAAAAAGCAAGTTCGGAAAAAAAAATCAGCCTAAAAGCACCTCTAAAAGTCACAGATAACATGTTGATTGTTCAAACCTTAACTTCATTACACCTAAAATATAAAGTAAGCAAACTGGTTCATTACAACCACGTCATGTGGGAATAGAGGCACCAATTATTAGGAATGTCTGATCTCCGTCTCTCTGACTCCTGTGTGACGGATACGAGTGGTATCGAGCGTCTCAAATGAGCATCTTTCTGCATTTTGAAACCCAAGAAAGCAAAATATAATCTTCGCAGCAGAGTCAGATCACCTCCCTGTGGATGAAAAGACACGTTTGATGTCTCTAATCTAAACTGTACAAAGCTGACTCAGATTGCTCTATCTTAATAAAGTGGACAGTCAGGATTTTCTGGTGCCAAAATGACATCAAAAATCTGCTTGTGTGTGCCGATGGAGACACTGGACACAAGTCTGACACATTCCTAACCGCAACCACTGGTCCCAAGGGTCGCTGTGGGGAAAATTCTCCTAAGGTCACAGCAACTATTAACCTTTCTTTGGGTTCGCTGAGGAGAAACTGGAAACCTGTGGCTTAGGGAAGCGCCTCCAAACAGCTCAATGTCAAACCTGGATCGAGAGGTATTTGCTCAACATTTCCCGGAATTTGTTTTAATCTTATTCAAGGACCAAACTGGAGGAACTGAAAGAACACACTCCGGATTTTATCATTCTTCCTTAGGATTTTCTTTGGATGTTCCTCCAGCTGGAAATCCCTCTCATCTGGCAACAAAGAAGGTTAAAGTAAATACAAGCACCGTCTGATCCAAGTCAACAAAGACAGACGAGTCTCTTGTTTCACAGGGGACCGCCGGTGTGTGTGGGGGGGCGTTCATTTCTGTAAAGTCAGGTCCTGGCTCAGCCGGTCATACGAGCGCGACACATGAGACGGATGCAGCTCCGAGTGGAACTTTGGGAAGCGAAGGCCTGAATCATAGCTTAAGTGTGAATCATGGAAGTGGAGAGGTGTGTGTGTCTTTATCTGAATGTGTAAATAGAGTGTGTGTGTGGTCCGAGGTGGAGACACCGACCTGTTCGGCAAAGAAGGACATGATGGTGAAGACGACGAGTGTCACGAGGACACAGTGTGTCCAGAACTTGAGCTTGTCCCGATAGACTCGCCTGCGAAAAAAAACACATTTAAGTTAGTTTTTGATTTAAAAAAATACTGAAATCTATGTTTCCTGATTGGGCGACAGAAACGGACGAAGCGTAGCTGTGCTGTGATGTAAGAAGGAGCCACACAGTATGCAGAGGGCAGCAGGGTAACAGGGTGACAAGGTGACATCACCCAACGCCATCTGCCCGTTACTTTACCAACACAAAGACAGGAGGGGAGGAGACGGGAGGCTCAGCTGTGTGAGGATCTTACAAGTATCTTACAGCCAGCGACTGATCTGAAGCGGCTCGGTCTAATTTTAAAGCCGCGATGTGAGGCCGGCATTCTCCAGCTGAAGCCCCTCCGAGCACAGGAGCAGGATCCCTGACGAAAACCCTCTAAAGCCCCCGAGGGATTCCCACTGCTCCGACCTGGCAAAGCTCAGCCCCATGTGGTGACAGACACAAATTCTTCACTTTAAAAAAAGAGCTCGAGAAATTACCGGCTCACGTGCTACAAGGACTCTGGTGCAGAGCTGGTATGTGTGATTCTCAACCATTAATACACTGATTTATACATATCTTTAATAACTAAACAAACAGTTATCAAGCATGTCACACGTTCACTTGTTCCACTTTCACAAATGTTTGGATTTACAGCTTTTCTTACAGGGTTTTGGACTGGTGCTCGGACAAAATAAGCATGCTGAAGATGTCCCCTTGGTCTCAGGGAACTCTTTCAGGGTGTTTTTATTGCTGATTAAACAATAAATACTGACAGATATTAAAAGAAGCCATGCTGTAGAGATGCACCAAGCATCAACCTCCAGTTTTGGAAAATTAATCCAATTTGGAAGTTTCTTAAACCTGCTTTCTTTCTAATGACAAGCAGGGGGTGACTAAAAGAAGTAATCTATAATGTGTAGATGTTAATGAAAAATTACACTACTTCTCACTTCATTTATTACCTAAGTAAACATTTTTCTAATGAGATTATGGTCCCAATCACTAGTTTCAAGTTTCTTCAACACAGCTTGATGTTTATTTTGTAACTAAATGTCTCATTTAGAGTCAAATAGACGAGCACTGTGCACATTTAAACAGCCATGAAGGTATTTTGGGGTGATTTCA
>CAFUXE010000577.1:192375-210770 GCA_903364295.1 Serranus cabrilla | reverse complement strand
GAAAGTCAACTACATGTCCCAGCATGCACTGCTGTGAGAAACATGCTGCTGATTAAAGAAACGTGATAATATTTAATTTATTGGACATTCAGTTCAGTTTAACTGTCTGCTGATGCTGTTCGTTTGGTTTTCAGGTGTTATTACGACTCATAAGTTAATTAACTGAGTAATTCTGTTGTCATCTGATTGCTCGGTGAGTTTAGTGAGTTTAGTGAGTTTAGTGAATTTAGTGCAGCTCTGCTCTGCTGTGTGTCTGCAGGGAGATCCGTAACGTGGAGCTGCTGAAGCTGCGCTTCGGAGAGTCTCACATGCATTACTGCGAGGTGATGCTGAAGGTAACACGCCGCACCGTAACGTCTCTGAGCAGGACGCACACACAGCTGCACACGTTGTTTTTTTTACATTTTTCATGATTTATTTTTACATTTCCATATGCATTTATGTATTTATATAATTAAAATATATGGCAATTTTATATTTTTACATTTATTTACTTATTCATTTCTACATTTTTTAAGTTTTACGTATTTCCAAATGTATTAATTATATAATTTACCTGAGATAATTTATTAATGATAATGTAGAAATACAAAAATAAATGCCTAAATATATTATTTATACATATACATTTATTTATCTTTTAATTAAGGAGAATAATCACTACTTGTTCCCGTCAGGACATGGCGGACTCCCGGAGGATCAACAGTAACATCCGTGAGGAGGAGTCTCGTCTGAGCGAGGAGGAGCAGCCGCCGCTGTCTCTTTCCTCCATCATCCTGTCCTCAGAGTTCTGGCCGCCGCTGAAGGAGGAGAAGCTGGAGCTGCCGCCGCTCGTGTGCCGCGCTATGGAGGCGTACACGCACCGCTACGAGAAGCTCAAGGTGCATTCAGGGACATCACGGCCGCTGAGCTTCATGAGTTACACTTCAGCAGCTCATGAATGCATTTAAACAGTGAAACATCTTTAACATTCCTTCGTGTTTCAGGCCATGAGGACGCTGAGCTGGAAGCCTCACCTGGGCTCCGTCACTCTGGACCTGGAGCTGGAGGACCGAACCCTCAGCAACCTCACCGTGTCCCCGATCCACGCCGCCATCATCCTGCACTTCCAGGAGAAGAGTACGACACCATGCAACTATAATAACCACAAGGGAAATGTTCTAGATCAACATTCAGGCAGAATAAAGTGACTCAGGGTTTGATTTGTGCACCATGACTGATCAGTATATTTATAAATGTGACGTCTAAAGTGCAGCCAACATCAAACTCTTCGTGCAGCTGCACGTTTCCAGTAGTTTAATTTTTGCAAAAGAATTTCTTTAACTTGAATTTAGGTCGATATTAAAAACATTTACCTGCATCTTTAAAATTTCCGTCTCACGTTTATTCCAGTTTTTGCCTCATGATGCTCATGTTTTGGTTTCCCGTCAGGTTCCTGGACGCTGGAGGAGCTGAGCGTGAAGCTGGGCGCCCCGAAGGAGCTGGTGCACAGGAAGCTGGCGCTGTGGCAGCAGCACGGCGTGCTGAGGGAGGAGGCGGGCGGGCGCTACTACGTGGTGGAGACGGGCTCGTCCAAGGAGAAGATGGAGAGAGGAGTGATGCTGATCGACAGCGACGAGGAGAGAGACTCCAACACCACAACCCAGTCGGAGCAGAGGGAGGAGAAGCTGCAGGTGCTGCACACACACACACACACACGGTTACTACATGATATAAAGAATAAGAAAGTGCAAAAAAAAAAAGATAGAAAACAACACAAAAACATCAATAATCATGTGGTAACTTTGCACGAGAATAAGAGTAATTATGACATTATCATAAATGTAAATATTTCACTTGTAAGAAGGTTTTTAAAATGTAGATATTGCATGAGAATAAGTTTGATTAATGCACTAAAATATACTTAATTTCTGCAGTAGAATACATTTAATGATTACACTAGAATACATGTGATTATTTCACAAGAATAAATCTAATTATTGCACTAGAATAACCTTAATTTTTGCAATAGAATAAACGATTTTATTAGAATAAATCTAATTATTGCATT
Organism: Serranus cabrilla; assembly: GCA_903364295.1. Lineage (NCBI taxonomy): Eukaryota > Metazoa > Chordata > Actinopteri > Perciformes > Serranidae > Serranus > Serranus cabrilla. Next base: position 208,720 of record CAFUXE010000577.1, on the reverse strand, counting down.
AGAATAAATGTGGTTGTTGCCTTTGGAAGTCATTCTTTATTTCTTGCTGTGCAGCTGTTCTGGGCCTACATCCAGGCCATGCTGACCAACCTGGACAGCATGACGCTGGACCGCATCCACTCCATGCTCCGGATGTTCGTCGCCACGGGACCCGTCGTCACGGAGATGGACGTGAACGAGCTGGAGGCGTTCCTGCAGAGGAAGGTCCGCGAGCATCAGCTGATGGTCTCTGCAGGCGTCTACAGACTCCCCAAGTCCAACTGAGGAGGAACAGGAGGAGGAGCAGGAGGAGGAGCAGGAGGAGGAGCAGGGAGCAGAACCTGCAGGACTGACTGTGGTGCTGCGTTCAGGTGCTGTGGGAAAATAGGAAAATAGTGTTCTGCTCAGCTTTTGGGAACGAACAAGACTATAATTGCTAAATGCAGCGATCAGTAAATGACTTTGCAGATAAACTCACCCACCAGAGGACGTCGTCAGGGTCGGACTGGATGCTGCAGCTGGAAGTGAAGCTGCTGTAACGCTGATGTTTAATAACTATAAAAGCTCTGACTGCCTCCTGTGTGTTCGTCTGAACTGAATCATTTCATTTCTTTCTTTTAGTTTCCAGCAGGACGTTTCTACTGAACACTGAGCTGCTTATTCTAAAACACCTAAAGCACAAAGTTTTTCCAACATTCTCGCTTTCTTTCTGCAGCGTTTATTACTTGCAATAAAAAGATATTTTTTAGTCCCATGTTCCCAGAGACTAAATATATGATGAACCTCCAAGGAGCTCGGCTCGTATTTGGCATCTAATAATAAAAAGTTGATGTGCACACATTCAGTTTAAAAAATTAGTTGTTTAAAATAAAGCTGACACTGAAAAACAGAATGCAAAGATTCTTAAATCTTTTTTTTTTTACCTGTATTCAGTTTAACAACAAAAACGAAATATTTAATGTTCAAACTAATAAAAGTTGTTTTTGTAAATCTGCATTCTGATTGTATTTACATTTAAACATTGTGGGAAACATTACAGATCCAAACAGAAATTCTGGATTTATTGCTTTATTTGGATTTTGACACATTTGCTCGGCAACAGATTTATATTAAAAAACAACATTAATGACGTTTGTGGCTCCTCACACCGGTTAGTTTAGTTCCCTTTCAGTGGTTCAACATGTTTACTGAGTTAACGACACAAACAGTGGTTCACTAGTGCAGCGTTAAAGGACCAGGCCGCAGTTTTTACTTCAGCTCGTCCACCAGCAGGCAGCAGCTGATTTCTGCTTGAATATCCACGATGATCTGTGATGGATTGTCTTTAAAATAAAACTGGAGGATAAACACATTCAGCTCTGAATGCAGATACAGTGAGTTCATCATGAAGAAGAAGAGACTCAGTTTCCTTCTGATCGGTTCGTTTTTACAGGAGAGGATTAAATGAAGCTGAAATGTCAAGAATAACGTGACTTTGAGTAAAGTTGTAAAGATCACAGATTCAGTAAGTCAGCAGAGGAACTTTGTTTTCTAAAATGAGCAACAACAATATTTAAGCTGCAGCAAAACTAAAATCCTCTGAAGCTGCTACAGCTACTGTTCTCTAAAAATCCTCTGCTTTCATGATGTGATTTTTCTTTGACATATTATTGACTGAACTCAAAAAGTGACTTTATTCTCGTCATTTGGACTTTTTTCTTGAAGTGCATATTGATTTCTTTTTCCTCCTCTCGTTAGTTTTTCTTTTAATTTCATGTCTGCATCAAAGGAATGAATTCCATCAATCCTCCTGCCAGCATGAACCTCTGCTTCATCTGGTGGAGTTTTATTGGTTAACAGGGTTTTTGTGCTGATGTTTTACTGTCAGAATTATTTACCAACAAACTAATCATCAGATTAATAGATTATGAAAAGAATCGCTTCCTGCAGTCCTGCATGTGTTTGCAGAACTGTACAGGACTGAAAAGTCTAAATTTCTTTGCAAAAGAATCTCTGAAGATCTCAGGATCACCATCAGGACTCGTGTTAGTGAATGTTAGTGAGGAACTCTTTTTAACTGGAGCAGTAAATGTGCTGAGGACTGATCCTTTAACTGGCGCCTGCAGGCTGCGGATCCACTCAGGACGCCTGCTGCTCTTTAACTTGGCCAAGTGAAACGTCTCAAACGTTTCCTCTCCTAAGGCACGTTTTCCCAGAGAGCGTCCCGTCGGCTCAGCAGCATTTCTTCCCTCTCTTCCGGCGGTCGCGGTCTCTCTTGTCGTTGATGTTGACCGTGTCCTTCTCCCGCTCACGTTCCCGCTCCGCTCGGTTCTGGCTCTGCTTCTTGGCCCGCAGCACCATGTGGGTGAACGCCATGAACATCTGGACACAGAAAGAGATCCGAGTCCGTCAACAGGAGACTGACTGCAGCTGAACGGTTTGTCTGCCAGGCAGCAGCGAGTCCCAGCAGGGAGCTTTATTATTCTTTATTCATGGATTTCTTTCTTACCCTCATACATCACTGTGGAGGCCCCTGTTGTTATTATTAATATTATTATTGTCATTTTATTTTTCATTTTATTTATTTATTCATTTTATTGTATTTATTTATTTCATTTTATTTATTTATCATTTTTTCATTTTATTTTTTTTATTTATTTTTTAAGAATGTTTCTGTATTCTGTATTTTCTGTATGTAAATGATATGTTTTATTTTACTCTATGTATTTCTATATGTATATATGTGTTTATATCTATTTTTCTCTCATATCTTATCGTTTCATACATCACTGTTGTAGGCTCTATTATTATTATTATTTATTTACTTTTTCTTTTTTTCTCAACCAAAATTCTTCATTTTATGATCATTTTTAACACATATATGGGACGTTTTATTTTACTCTCTCTCCCTCTCCCTTTTTTTTATATCATTATAATAAAAAAATATTATAATTATTATTTATTTTATTTACTTATTTAGTTATTTTTTTCTCAATCAAAATTATATATTTTATTATAATTTTCAATACATTTCTATGGAAGTAGAGTTGTATGTTTGTATATATGTTTTATTTTACCCTGTTTATATATTTCTACATGTATGTATTTAAAATATGTACATTTATTTTCTGCTGTACACAGCAAAAAACTGTATGTAACATCTGGAAATAATAGAAAAAATTTTAAACTTTTAGTCATTTTAAAAGCTAAAATGCCAAAAACTAAATCTGAAATGAAAGTTTTTTGCATAAAAGAAAAGTGAACAATCAACTTGTTTTCATTGTTATGAAATTAAGTTGCAGCCTTAAAATTGAACAAAAGGAAAATTTGCATTATTAAAGTTACCTCTTCCACGTTTATGTTTTCTTTGGCACTGGTCTCGAACACTCGGACCCCCATCGACTCCCCGAAACGCACAGCGTCCTGAGTGTCCACCTGCTTCCTGGCAGGGTCGTCGTTCTTGTTTCCCACTGGAGAGAGAAAACGGATTTAAGGACGAATCGGCATTTTTACAGTTTCACCAAAACCAAACAGGAATTTTCCTGCAAAGCAGAGGCCGACGGTTTAAAGGATTAACTGTTATAAAGTAACGACAAACTTTGAGCAGTGACACTAAAGTACAGATATTTAATGTCCTGTAGAAAAAACAACTTTAATTTGGCTTAAATGCAGAGAAGACATACGACAGTCTGCAGGTAACTAAACACTGACTGTGTTCTGAGCGTCTCAGACTGTCTGATCGTGTCCGTGTCGTCCCAGCAGGACGCTGTAACTCACCCAGGATCTTGCAGACGTTGTCACAGTTCTGTGAGATTTCGTTCAGCCACCTCTTCACGTTCACAAACGACTCTGGATTGGTCACGTCGTAAACGATGATGACGCCGTGTGTGTTCCTGTAGTACCTGCAGATGAAACGGCGTTAACGGGCTGCAGAGACATGGAGCCGTGTGGCGGTGAGGACGCTGCCTTACGTGGAGGTGATGGTTCTGAATCGTTCCTGTCCCGCCGTGTCCCAGATCTGCAGCTTGACGCGTTCCCCGTCGATGTCCACCGTTCGGATCTTGAAGTCGACGCCGATGGTGGTGATGTAGCTGCCTGCAGGACACCAGAGGACCCAAGTTTACAGCTCACATTTAAAATGTCGTCCTTTGCAAAGGTTTTGCATCCATGATCAGTTTTAAATGTTGATATCTGGTTATTAAATCACCTGGAAGTATTTATATTCCTGACAGTGATGGCTCAAATTTGTGAAAAGTCTTTTTTAAACAGAGTGAAGAAGAAAGAGTAAACAGTAAACACCAGATTTGTCAGTTTTTTAAAGAACATGACAGCCTACATGATGCATTTACTAACAATTACTCAGAAACCATTTTCACCGGTTTGTGACTGGGAAGAAATGTGCACTTTCATCATATAATAATGATAATAATAATATTATATATATCTCTCCAGGCTGTGCACTGGCTGGTCTGAGGCCTGAAACAGTGATTTCCTTCTCTTGCTCTGCAGGGAAACTAACTGGCTGCTAATGTGAATCAGAATAAGGAGCCTTTGCTCCCGACAGGTTCGGACAGCTCTGCTCCCCCTGAGGGAGACGAGAGGATTGAAAGTGGAGCTGAATGTGTGTCACTGTGAGGGTTTTTTTCCAGCTCGGACTGATTCTCTAATAATAACAATAAGCTGTAATGTTGAGGCCTGTGTTCACTCACCAGAGAAGGAGTTGTCTGCGAAGCGGAGCAGAAGGCTGCTCTTCCCCACATCTGACACAGAAACACATCACAGAGACGAGATTAGCAAGTGAATAACTGGGGAAATTAAGTGTGACCAATCAGGAACAGAGGATCCAGTCATGTCCGAGTGTGCTGATGGGAGGAGACGGAGCATCCCGTCCTGAGTGACAGGACCGTCCCAACACACAGGAGAGGAAGGAGGAACTCAGTCAGACATAAGGGCAAAGGTTGAACTCTTTCTGGAGACTAATGAGCACTAAGTGTTTCATTAAAAACAGACGACAATCTGCTTAAACTTTCCCTGATAGAACCAGTGGAAACATGTTCAAAAAGACCAGACAAACCAGACTGAAGCAGCAGCAGCAGGGTGGGAGGAACAGACGCTGAGATAACAACGTGTTCTGCACGATTCTTCAGCAACAATAATTTGGGACGTAATGACATTCAACTCACCTTTCAATATATAATATATACATTTTTTTAACAGAATGAGCTTCCAGACAAACTGTCACTGAGAAAGATGCTATGCTATGTTACCTTTATGTTAGCAAACCAACGTTAGCTATGTTAGCTAATGTCAACTATGCTAGCTATATGTTAACAAGTCAATGTTAGCTCTGTTAGCTATATGTTTGCAAGCTTGATAGCTATATGATTGCATGTTAGCTATATGTTAGCAAACCAATGTTAACTAATATCCATATTTGTCCTCTTAAAGTTAATTGTCCAGTTTCTCAGCTTGTAGAAACGTAGTCGTGGTACTTTAACTCAAAGGTAGATTAAACCCTCTGCTGCTGAAGAAGATCATGATTCATTTTTCATCTCAACCGTCTTAAATCATCGTTACTTCCACCCTGTGATTGGACAAAGTCTCCTGCCTCAGCTAAGATTTTATAAACCCTGAACACAGAGCAGAGTCTAGTTTTCTAGGTAATGACGGCCAAATAAAACTGCCTATCCGCGTTTTAAAACACCATTTTCACACTGGACGTTCTGGCTTGTTAAACAAAAGTGAAACCTGCACACTTCCTACAATAACAAGACAAAAAGTGTCATCTGAAAAGTCTGAATTAGGGCAAAGTTGAACTTTAATGTTCCTGCAGCTCGTGTTCATGATGTTACTGCAATTAAAATCTACTTTCCTTCTGCTGTTAGCATTGTTACGGGCTGATAAAATGTAAAAGTTGTGACAGAATAACGTTAGTTATTGTATCCATGAACACGTTCTGACTTCAGATTCATGTGAGCTGAATAAAAGGAAGCACTGACTGGAGTCTCCGATGATGAGCAGCTTAAAGAGATGATTGTAGTCCTTCCCCGCCATGTGGAGGCCTCTGACTGTTCCCCAGTAAAACCAGTTTCATAGGCGGAGGTGATATTCCTGATCTGTTTGTTTTCTTTCCCAATGCTACGAGCTCAGAGGAGCGCGTGTGTTTGTCCAGAAATCATTCCCGTGTGAGTAAGAGGACATTCCAGGTGAATTTCTGCACGTTTGGTTGTATCAGACGTTCACATCCCTGGATCCTCAGTGAAGCCGCAGCAGATGAAGCGTTTCTGCAGAGCTGCATGTGTAATTCCTGCTGGAAGCCGCGTGCTTCCACCTTAGTTCCAGTTCCGCCCGGCGACGCTCCAGAAGGGGATCTCCAGCTCATCGATTCTTACACAGTCATTGATTTCTAGGATGCTCAGTGTGGACGATCTGCCTCCTGATGTCACAGATCTATCTGTGCATCCAAACACACGTCCGGCTCCTCGCTGAGGGGTTTGTGGTCGCCGCTCTGACAGCCAAATGGACGGGAGACTCAACCACTGACCATGAATCCACTTATTGCCAGTTATTGCCCTGAACTCCTCCACCGCTGGCTCACTCCTCCGTCCAAAGCAGCGCAGACGTTCCTGTTTCTCCGTGTTCAGACGTGGTTACAGGTTCCTGTAAGTGGATCCCTTAGTTTCACTTCAGTCAGCCGCTCCCCGTTTCATTAGCGCTCGCTTCCTGCCTCTTCAGCCCGTTTAAAGGTTTAAAGGTGCTGCACAAAGAAAGAAAGAAAGAGAACAAGTTAAAGCAAAATACAGAAATCAGGCTGCTAACCTGGTACAAGTTTATTTACTCAACTTACACACAAAGTCAATGCATTTCACTACTTTAGTATTTTAGTACTTTACAGTTCTCAGAGGTAAATATTGATCTTTTTACAGCTTTAGTTACTTCCTGTTCAGATGTGTTTTTGTTGAAGGATGTGTTGGATAAATTCTGCTTCTTCAGCTAAATGAACTGTTTAGAAACGGTAAAATAATAAAAAGGCGTCATCACAAAGCAGAAATCAGCTGCTGATACATGGATCTCTAGGGACAGCAAAGGGTTTTCTTTACATTTTTTAGGGTTTTTCTGTCATTAATTTCTGTATTTTTTTAAAGTCTTGGTCCTCACGTAATTTATTTTAAAGATTTTGCCACTTACACATTTTTATTTATTTTTTAAGTTTTTTTGTCTTTAATTAACTGTTTTTCTGCCTTTACAGAGCTACGAAGTTCTCACAGGACAATAAACTAATTTATATCAGATTCTCATTTTATTATTTTTTTTAATCTTGAATAAAATTGAATAAAATCATTATTACATTTTTTTTCATATTGTTAAATATTTTGAAGTCCTAATGTATTTTAGTTATTTATTTATTATAAGTTTTATTTATTATGTTTATTAGAATTTTTTTTTGTGTTTTTAGAAATACATGGTTCCCCAAACACTTAATGATTTTATAGAATATGATGCAAAAAACAAACAAACAAACTATCTAACAGGATAAAAAGGAGTTCAAATGAAAATAAACCTGAAAATCTACAGCAGGAAAATGCAACATTAATGCAGCAGGAATATTAATGCAGAAACATAATGAATATTAGTAAAACAGTGACAGCTACTTGAAGTAAGTGGAGAACATTATGCTGAGAAAGGTTTTGAATGCATGATTCTTACTTGTTTCTCAGTGTTTTATGAGTATTTTACTGCAGTAAAGGAGTGAATACTGCCACTGTGACTATCAGCTCATTTTTGATTGTGTGTGCAGTGTGTGCCCCTCCTTACCTCCCTCCCTGCTCCTCAAACAACAGCTGAGTCACTAAATATAACTTCCTCATCCTGCTTTATCCACCCCCATCCTATAACTTAGCTGGTTAGCTGCATAGCACCAACACAAGCCTCCTGACAGTCCGTCTGTCTAGCTGTCACTGCCTTTCCATGACTAGCACGAAGCTAAATAGGGAAGGAAAACACTGGAGTTTGGCTGGCTAACGTGACAGTTTTCCATGAAAACAGGAAAAGCTGCAGCTGCCTTTCAAAGCAATTAGGGGGACTTGCTAATGCGAGCTAATCTCTCTTATCGTTTGCCACTAATCTTTGGCAAATTGCAATTTAACAATAAGTTGTATAATACAATTACAAATCACGGTGTGTCCTATGATATCAAACATCTAATTCGGCTTAGCTCGCAAGCTCCAAACTGCATTTTCTCCGCAGCTGTATCAAGTGCAGCTAATGATGTACTAACTTTAAGTGATGCAACACTATATATGTAAATATATAGCAGACGAACTGAAGTATGATACCGATAGTTTGAGACAAACAGTCTTATTTTGTTAAATATGTGCTGCAAACACTTGCAGATAGACAATTAGATTTTTCTTCCACATATTTTGAACGGAGTCTGGCGCAGATGTCCTGCGAATACGCGACGGCATCAATCAGTGGCTACAGGTCAAACAGAAACCAGAAGGACATCCGCAGCAGCACCGGCTCACCGTTACATTAATGTCCACATCTCGTTAAGAAACAGCTGCAGTGACACTAAAGTCCAGTAATTTGGTTGTAAATGAACTGTTCAAGCATCGTTTGTGTGTGACACTGACCAACAACTCACCTTGTCGTGTACGCTTTCGGTTTAAGAGAACGTCGCGCCAAACCTCCCAAAGAAAATGTCTAATTTTGGGGAACTTCGCGTTAATGATCCCAAGCAAAGCTTTTAAGTCACAAGCATTGGTTGATGGGTAACGACTTTAACACGTTCTTCAATTCGGCATGCATTAAAAACACAAGAATTCCTTTTCTGACGATAAACCATTTGACTTTCACCAAAGTTTTGCCTACTGTAACATCGTTACGTCGATGTATGAGCGAAATGCAACAGCGAATTAAATACACATTTATTTGAAGTTAAACGCGGAATACTTTAACCGAAAAAGCAATGAGATCGCAACATTTCATAAAAATGCTAGTTAGTGTTTGGTAAAACGCGCATCGCTGCTAAGAAGCTACGAAACTTTAAAACTTCCCGATTTTTGAACCCAGTCTGGAGTGTCGGTCTCCGGGCCTGACCCCGGCCTGCCACTGACTTACTCCCGACACCAAGACGTCAGAAAACTTCTCACTCCTCGGAGAAACTTTGAGCCAGACAGGGATTAAAAACAGAAACTTACTTTGGTCATTTCGGTGGACTCGGTGCTCCGTCACTGGGTCATGTTTACAGACCCGCGGTGGTGTTGTTTTTGTCCCGGTGGAGTCCGCTGGATCACCGCTCCGGTCGGAATGTCTCCCCGCCGACCACACCTGCCTGTCTGCCGCTGATGACCCACTCTCATCATCTGATGCTGCGTTCAGGTCATGTGGGAAAAAACAGAACGTGCAACCGCTGTGTGCCAACTCAGGGTAAAAAGTATTCAGATAGTAAAAGTACTAATACCACACAGCAGAACTACTTATACACATTTATTTTAAGTATGCACATTTGTTCGTTGTACAGTTGTTTTTAGATCTATTATATTTTGTATATGTTTTAATATTAATGTACTTAGTTACATTCCACAACTGACATTTAATGCAAAAACATCATAAAATTAATCTTGTTTTTTATGTTAAATCTGGACCTGAAAAGTAACTAAAGCTGTCAGTTAAATATAGTGAAGTAGAAACATAAAGTTACAAACCTCAAAATATTTACTTAAGTCTAATACTGGAGTAAATGTACTTAGTTACGTTCCTCCACTGAAGAGAACACAAAACAAATGGCTGCAAACTAAAAAAAACAAAAATAGTTTTTACCTTTTATTTACTTACTGTTCTACAACTTTTACAAATGAATTAAGCGAAAATAATCTATAAAAAACATACTTGTTTATTATGCATATACACATAATACATTCCTGTTTACATTCACTTTATTCAACTGCAATTTCAGTATAATTTATCCTATTTTATCTCTTATTTAATTTGCACTATAATATATTAAGATTCTCATTTTGTTTCTTTGTGCAATACGATCATTTTTTACACATATTTCATGTGATTTGTTAAAGAAAGCTATTTTTTTTTGTTATTTTTGTGCATATGATGAATAAAGAACTTGGACTTGGCTCAATTCTTTGTGGGATGTTTTTTGTCACTGCAGTTCTTTAAAATAATGTTTTTTCTTCTAGTGTCAGCGTTTCTAAAACATTTAGCTCGGTTCACTTGTACTTCTGCTCAGGCTGACATACGACCAGTAAAGACACACCTCACACTGATGTCGACATCTCCGCTTCAGTGTTGCAACATCAGCTGAACGCTGCATGTCCGGTCACAGTTAACGTTGGGAAACGTTTCCGTCCACAGGCTGATTCACTCGCAGGTCGTCGTCTTTGTGCAAGATTTAAAGCAGCAGAACAACTAAATGTGCCTCAATGTCTGATCATGTATCACCAAGCATGTAATGATGGGGACATGTTACAAACAAAACTCTTTAAATATGGATTTCTGACTCATTTTTTATCACTTTAGTTGCAAGGCATTTAAATCTTTCTGTTACTAAACCACAGCACAGAGGTTTTTCAGGGTTTATGCAGCTTTTTAAGATGAAAATAAAAGATTTCAAGGCACCTAAATCAAAAACTCCTTGAAGCCTTTGTCATCACATCTTAACACTCCAGTTATGTTACAGGTCAAATTGACCCATTTTAACGTTCAAAAATATATATACTTTAAAATAGTTAAAAGTATTTCTTCTGAATTTCTTTTCTAAATTTCCCAAAATGTAAAATAAATTTTTTTAAAAACCAACCTCATGTAAAACCATTGTATTATTTGCATTATTTATGAAAAACTAGTGAATTATTATAATTGAACCATTATCTGAGGGGTAAAGAACACCATTACACTAAATGTTGATAGAAATGGTCAGTGTTGGAATTAATGAGATAAAAACAATGTTTATTGAGATTTTGTGGTTTCTGACACATTTGATCAATAATCTTCCCCCGGGTCAAATTTTCCCAGGAACTGCAAATGAAAGAAACAGTTGAACTGATTCAGACTCAGAGAAATCAATGTATTGGTCATTAAACTTGAATTTGCTGATAAAAGGACAAAATAACATGTACAAAAAAAAAATGTACAATTGCTTTTTATTAACCATTTCGACAAAGAAATTAACCATGTTTCAGTTGCTGCTCACATTAAACAGAAATCTGAATGTGATTAAATCCAAAATACAGACAGCTCATATCTACAGGGGACCACAGACGGTACAGGAACAAGGAGCAGAGTTAGTTACTTTGACTGGACTGTGTGTGTGAATGTGCACGTTTCTTATTCTGCTCATAAAAAGAAATGTACGGCCAGCCTCGGGCGCCGCCGCCTACAAAAGCAGACACGTTGGTGTGTGTGAGGCGGCTCCGGACTGAAACCGGTCCGCTGGCTGGAAGTCCATAAGAGTCCAGTTCAGACCAGCAGGGGCGAACGCAGGAACCACAGAAGAAGAGACGCGCCGCGAGGGTGCGGCTCATTTCCTCCGTCGGCTGGTGGAGCCGCGGCTCGGTGACGGCCGGCTGCCGCTCCTGTCAGGAGGACAAAACATCAGCGTTAGAACGGAGACACTGCTGGGAACAAGATTAGTTTCTGTGCAAGAAAGGAGAAATATAAACAGGTGCAGATCCTGTCACCTGACACACACACACACACACACACACAATGGAGCTGCTGCTGCTGAAAGCAAAACGCTTTATGCATTTAAAAATTATTAGCGGCGATTAACATTCATTTTGAAAGCCAGAGCTGAAACCCAAACTTTTTGTGTTTTTAGTGTTTAAAGGAACGCTGCAATTGTTCGACAGGCAGAACGAACTCCAGCTGTTTATATATTATCTATAATAGAAAATAATATAATATATAATTATTTATCTGCATTTTCTGTTAACAGAGCCTGAGAGTCTATTTCATTCTTTTAGTTTTATTCATCTCGGATGTTTGAATATTTCTTTTCCACATTTCTATCCCAGTGTTTAATCATTTTGAGATTAAAAACGACCACAGAAATATAGACTAGGAGGCACTTTCAGCACCAACAGAGAACTTATCCAAAGGAAACACAGAACACCTCCATAGTTCAGCATCCAGCAGCTTAATGAAACTCTTTCAGGTGATATTTGGCTCATGACATCCGTGAAGTTTATCAGCATCTGAGTGAATAAGATGCATCCTGTCTCTGTGGGTTGGAGGTTGTTTTATGCTTGTTACACTAAATGTTCAGTGGATTCTGCAGCGCTGCGACTTTCCTCTCTCACTATTTACAGACACATTAAAGGTCTGATTAAACATTTCAAGGCAGCTGCAGATAAATATCCATATTACACTTTACTGAGAGCCGTGTTCAGGCTCCTGCAGGCAGGTTGAGCGTCATGCTGAGGCTACAGACCTGCGGCTCGGCGAGGGCAGCGCTCCTCTCATGTGCCTCGGAGGAGAATAACTGAGCGAGCGGGAATCTCTCAGCGAATCGGCCGGCACCCTCCGAGGCATGGCAGGGCTGCACGGAAACACAAGGAAACGTGTACAGTAAAGGCTTCACAGAGCAGTCAGGGTGAGAGGAGTCACTGTTTGGACAGTCAGAGTTTCAGGATCCTTTAAAGGAAGCACGGAGCGCTGAGGGAGTCGTCCTCTCAGCTCTGTCCTGCTGACTCACAGACGATCAATACAGCCTGAGCCAGTCTGAACCTCTAAATAATTACTCTGAAATATAGATTTATTCATTTATCATTAGGACTTATGTTTATTTATGTATTTTTATGAGGTCATCTGTCAGGGAATGTTCTGTTGTGTTAAAAATAGAAAAGTAAAAACAGAGAAAGTTATTCTGGAGTTATCACTGATAAGCAGCTGGAGTAATATCTCTCACCCAGAACACAATTCTGCTCAATTTTGCACAAATCTGTAAAAAGTGGAATGTGTCATTAAAGTGTTTGTCTGCTTACCTCTTTTTCTTGGTTTCCTTTTCATTCTCAGACGAAGAGGACGAGGAGGCGGAGCTCTGAGCTTTCACCGTCCTGTGGAAAGAAAACAGTTAAACAGAGTCCTAATAATTCATAACTAGCATGTCAGTTATGATAAAAAGTCTGCTAACTTCTGTCCCACGGCTCATACTTACTCCTTTCCTGGCTCCGCTTCAGAGTCGGAGCTGTCTGAGGACGATGACGAAGAGGAGGAGGATGAGGAGGAGGAGGACGAGGAGGAGGAGCTGGAGCTGCTGCTCCTGCTGGCCTTGTTGTTGGCCTCCTTCCCGTTGACGGCGTTCTCCCCTCGGGCCGTTGGGTTTGTGGGCTGCGGGGCGGCTACAGGTGAGCGCTTCCTGCTGGAGCCACGGGACGACTGTCTGGCTTCCGGCTGGCTGCCGGCCGGAGACCTCCGGGTCGGCACGTCGGAGCGCCGGGAGTCGGGCTGGGAGCTCCTCCTGCCTGAGGCCGGGGCGTGGGAGGAGTCTCTGGAGGGGCCCTGTGTGGACGAGGAGCTGCTCTTCTGTTCTCGCTCCTCTCGCTCCGTCCTCCTGTCTCTCTCTGCTGGTGCTTTGGTGTCTTCTTTCCTGTCTCGCTGTGGGGACGGCGAGGAGGACGAGGAGGAGGAGGAGCTGGAGGAAGAGGAGGACGAGGAGGACCTGTGGGGTCGGGGATCTTCTTTTGGGGGCAGCTGCTCCTTGACTCGCTCCCTCTCCTGCTCCGCCTCCCTCTGCCTCACCCTCTCCTGCTCCCTTTCTCTCGCTCGCTCCCTGGAGAGGGAGCGGCTGCTCCTCCTGCGCCGCGGAGGAGACGGGGAGCGCCGAGGCCTGCAGGAGGCAAGAGGAAGAGCAGGTCACACACCCTCACTTCTCCACTTCCTGCCTCCCTCTTCATCAAGCCCCCAGAAACATTCCTTATAAACCCCATAACACACAGCATGCATCACTTCACATTCTCTGTACTAACTTATCCACTAAACTCCTGTGAAAGTGTGTTTTGCAAGAGTAAAACTTGCTCAAACTTTATGCAGCAAGTTCCCTCAAAGATTTACACTTCACCAACTGCTGCTCAACCTTAAAAACATGAAAACATCACTAAACCTTTTCTTTTTGGATCATATTTGATCAAGCTGCATGAAAGATCAGAACATGTGCAAGACATTTATGTTGTTTAGTCAGAACATCATCTGGAGCAGCTAACATGTCACCAGGATTTCATAAATCTGGTGTTTTTCTCAGGTTACCAGGTTACAGGCAGCAGGAAGCAGAGACACAGCGCTCTCTACAGGGAAACCACAGCGCTGCACTAACAAACACGCTCAGCCTCCCCAGGACGTCTTGTCATAGTCTACCTTCACTAAAACCTCACAACCACAAACAGGCTGAGTGCTCCCATAACACTGTTATCAATGAGCAACCCAGGGTTTCTAATTATGAGCGAGTTCACATAAAAGGGGCGGAGTCTGCAGCATGTGACCAAACACAATCATGAGCAAAACTAAGAGGAAAAGAGAGAGACAAATCTGAAGAAAACTAAAAGCAAAACAGTTAGAGCTGATACATGAAAGGAAAAATCTGCTGACTTTGTAAATGCACAAATTAATATCAATGCAGAAAAATAAACTATAGTTATCCATTAAATGGCTGATCAGTAGAGCTTTTATCCTCACTGGTCTGCTGTCTCAAACCAACATCCTGCTGTACAACCAGCAGTAAAGGTTTTGGTCTCACCTGCTGGGGGGGCTCCGTCTCCTGGGACTCCTCGACCTGCTCCTCCTCGACATCCGCTCCCTTTCCCTGTCTCTGTCTCTCTCTCTCTCCCTCTCTCTCTCCCTGTCCCTTTCCCTGTCTCTCTCCCTCTCCCTTTCCCTGTCTCTGTCTCTGTCTCTCTCCCGGTCTCTCTCTCTGTCTCTCTCCCTGTCCCTCTGCCTCTCTCTCTCTCTCTCCCGGTCTGACCAGGCTGGAGGAGGTGAAGCTCTCCTGGATCGTGGAGGTGGTTCCTGATACTGCCGTGGTGGAGTGCGGCGTGCTGGGGAGGTTCTCTGGGTCGGGGAGCGTGACCTCCTGGCTGGAGGGCTGGACCGCCCGGGTCTCCTTCCTGCATCCCTCCCCCGCTCCCGCTCCCCGGCTCTGCCCTCCCCCCGGCCTCCCTCCGGCCCGGCCTCGGCGGGAGGATACCTGCTGCCTCTGGCGGCGGGTGACGGAGGAGGACTGGGGCTGTCCATCTGTGAGGGGCTGTACCTCTCCTGACCTTTGCTCCGGGACGGGTCGCTCTCTGCTCTCCCCCTCTCCTGTTTGTCTCCCTCTCTCTCCTTCTGGGCTCGTCGACCCCCATCGCCCTCGGCAGGAACGGGACTTTGCTTTCTGCCGTTGGCTAAATACCTTTGGACTGCAGCTCCGATGGCAGGAGGAGGATTTTTCGGGGGGCTACCTTTCTCCCTCTGTGCTGACCCGCCCTTCTTTGCTTTGCCCTCATCTTCACAGGATGAGGAGGAGGAGGAAGAGGAGGATGAAGAGGAGGAGGAGGAGCTATCGCTGTCGCTATCACTGCTGCTACTGCTGCTGCTGCTGCCGCTGCTGCTACTGCTGCTGCTCTCTCCTTTCTTCTCCTTGTCATCACGTTTCTCCTTCCTCGGAGGGCTTTTCGGCGCCTCCTGCCTCTCATTTGTCTCCGGTTTGTCGCTCCTTATTTTCTCCGCAGCCCTCGATCCGTCTCGCCTGCTTTCTGCGGCCGGTCGGACCGCCTCCTCTCTCTTCCTGCCTCCTTCCTGGCCTCGCTCTCTGTCTGGTTCCCTCAGGTTCCTCCCCCTCTCCTTAGGATCCTCCCTGTCTCTTTCTCTCCTCCTCTCATCCTCCCTCTCTCTCTGGCGCCCGTTAGCGACAGGTGAGCGAGAGGCGGGTGACGGGGAGTCACGAGAGGGATGTCCTCCGTCCCTTCTCCGGTCATTCCTCTGTTGGAGAGGAGAGCCCTCTCTCACCTGCCTCCTCCCGCCGTCTCTCCTGCTCTCCCTCTCGCTTGGTGCCTTTGAGTGCAGATCTCTGTCGGCCCTGCGCTCCCTCTCTCCGCTCCTCTCTCCGCTCCTCGCCCCGTCCTTCTCCGGGGGAGGCGAGGGAGAGGAGGAGTCGTGTCTAGTCTTTTTGTCGTGTTTACTCCGGTCTTTTTCCCGCTCAGTGTCTCTGCTCCTTCCCCTCCTCATCTCCTGTTTGGGTGGAGGTGGAGGTGGAGGTGGAGGAGAGGGAGAACGGGAGGAGGACGAGTCATGTCTGGCCCTCTGAGGAACGCTTTCCTTTCCTTTGTCCTGCTTTTCTCTGCTCCTTGAACGCCTCCCTCTCTCCACCTCTCTGCTCTGTGAACGCCTCCCTTTC
>CAFUXE010000577.1:171190-192368 GCA_903364295.1 Serranus cabrilla | reverse complement strand
AAAGCCTCTTTCTCTCCACCTCTCTGCTCCTGGAACGCCTCCCTTTCTGTCGCTCGTTTTCTATGCTCCGGGAACGCCTCCTTTTCTCCACCTCTCTGCTTCTTGAACGCCTCCCTTTCTCCCTCTCCTTGTTTCTGTCTGTCTGTGGTGGTGGAGAAGGGGATGAGGAGTCGTGTCTCCTCTTGGAGGAGGTCTTGTCCATCTCACTCGGCCGCTGTTTTTCTCTCTCAAGATTGGGCCTCTTCTGTGTGACAGAAAAAGACTTGATGTCATTTCAAAGTTTTATGTTCTGGGTAGATAAATGACGACATGAATCCTTTGAATTGTTGTTTGGAATAAATCCAAATACTGCAGGTTTCTGTGTTCAGCCTTACCCCGTCGCCTCCCTGATGATGAGGGCTGTGCTCCTCGTAGCCCCGCCTCCTCCTGTCTGGCGACCTCCCCTTTCTACCTTCATCAGCTTTTCTTGCAGTTTGGTCTTCTTGACGAGCTCTCGGTGGAGCTGGAGACTCGCTGGTGATATGAGAGAAAAATAAATGACAATGAGAGACGGAGACGCCCGTCTTGAAGATGGATTTCCAGCAATATTTTCCAAAAATGTCAAAAGGCAAAAGTGTTTCAAGCAGCTGGACATTTTCATTATATCATCATTTACCTGTGAGCAGAGCTGGAGGACACACTCCTGGGTCGCACCGCCTTCGCTTTGGGAGGACTCGAACTTTCACCCTTCTTTGTTTTCTTCTTTGACTTCTTCTGCTTCTCATCTGAGGAACTGTGAGTGAGTCAGAGATTCAGACACAGACATTCAGTTTCCCTCAAAACACAAACAAACCTTCCTGATTTGTTCTAAACACAAAGAAAGTGTCAGACTAAGAACCGAAACTCTCCAAGTGTCCTTCCAAAAAATATTCTATTTACAGTAAAAATGGCGGGAGAACAAAGCAACAAGGCTGTGCTCTCTGTTAGGAGGTGGGACAGAAAGAGATGAAATCCAAACACGTACCTGTCTTCCTCCTCATCCTCTGACGCCTCACTGAAACACAAATATTACAGTCAATAATCAGAGAGGAAATAATCAAATGTGAGTTAAGGATCCACTGATGGAGTACCGTTTCTTTTTCTTCTTTTTGGATTTCTTCTTCTCTCGTCGAGGCGACGGGGACGGACTCTCCGAGCTGCTGACAGAAGGAACAAATAAACGTCAGATTTTCTTCATCGTCGGGAACTTTTGAGCTCTTTCTCACTTTCATGTTCCCACCTGTCTCTGCTCTTGTTTTTCTTTTTCTTCTTCCGGCTGCGCTTCTTGGGAGGAGAACCTGAACTGTCTGAATCTTCCACCAACCTGAGAGAGCAAAGAGACGTCGAGTCAGGGGCAGAAATAATATGATGAGTGGACATATTACACTGTAGTAAGTTACCTTTATAACCACGTTATTTACAAAGGACACAACAAGTATCAGAATGTCTTTAAAGGGAATTGCACTTTGGACAAAGAGCATAAACTTTACTCCATCAGCTGACATTTAGTCAACACTGAACCTTCTTCAGAGCCTGAAAACCAAGAATATCACCACTTCAAACTACTGCAACAGGTCCGGCTCACAGCTGCATTTTCATGCAAAATAACATTGAAAACGTAGTGAAGGACGAGAGTTAACTGCATGACTGACTCCATGTTTTATAACGTATATTGATGTTCTCTTTGTCCTTTTTTTTAAAAAGCAAAACAAGTATTTTTAGCCCCATTGTCCAGCTCTGTTACTTTGCTAGACTGAAATACAGTTTCACATTAATTTGATACTCACGTATATTTCTGCTGCTGCAGCCGCTCCCTCTCCAGGCGCTCCTGCTCCCTCTTCTCCTTCTCTTTCTCCTTGCGGTCGGCGTGGAAGGACGAGCCGTCCACATAGTCGCTGGCGATGCCGAACGCAGCACGCAGGCGGTCGTTCTTCTGCTGGTTGGCTGCAGCCAGAGCGTGAGTCTCTGTCGCCCTGAGAGGAAACAAAGCAAACAGCTTTCAGTACGGACACAGTGAGGTATGAACTGATGACATTCAATCTGAAACACTACACAGGTTCAATATCTGTAAAGCTGAACATCACAAAAGCTTTTATTCCATCAGAACTGTTCGTCTTGCCTTTTCTTTTAAATTGGATCTTCATTCATTCTTGTTGTCTGTTTGCACTTACGTCGGCCTCTCCGTGGTGGCCGGAGCTGGCTCCTCCTTCTCCTGCAGCATCATACGGAAACTGTTGACTTTTTCTTCAATTTCCTCTGCTGAATACCTGAACACCCAAACAGAGACGAGTATTTAACACCGCACAGATAAAAGGCAACTATCTTGCTATTATGTTTATATTTCTATCACTGTCCACTGTATGTCCTTATGCAACATTTCCCTTCGACTAGTGCAGCAACAAATGTATGAACCCCTGATAATAAATCAATGCAAATGAAAAGAAACTTGTCGCACAGTGGCAGAGAAACTAATAACACAATTTAAATAGTGCTGAAACAATGAGATGAAGCTGTAACAAGTTCAATGGAGAACTCATTTGAAAGCTGAATAATGCTTTAAATAATTCAACTTGCAATTAAAACACAAAACTTCATGGCTGCAGCTTTAAAAATGAGGACATGCAGCTTTCCAAAGCTTTACATGCACATCAGTCACATGATCACTGATGAAACAGCTGATAGTTGTGAGGTTAAAGATGTTATAAAACTGGTAGAGCTTGGAGTTAATTCATTGCGTTTGCCTCTATATAAAAAATACAATTTCCAGTCAGCAGCAATGGTTCCTGTGTTCCAGGTGATTACAGCCCAGTGTGTGGAGAATAAATGTGAACCATAGCGTTTCTCTCACCCCTGCTCCTCCATCATGTCCTGCAGCTCGGCACACTTGACCTCCAGCTGCCTCTTCCGCTGGTGCTCCAGGATGTCGGCGTTGGGCTGCCTGTTGAGCTGACTCTCCAGCCTCTCCCGGTCCTTCTCATCCCGCTCGCCACCACGCTCATCCCGCGGCCGCTTGACACGCAGGCTTGACAGGTTGCGTTGTACATAGCCATTGGTGCCGCTGCCGCGGGGAGTCGTCAGGCCGATCCCATTGTACATGGCTCTGCAAGGAAAACAGAGATAAGCCTTAAAGTTCAGACAATATCACTTAGAAAATATTCAAATTAGCTTTACTGTTTGCTGTCCTGGCTGCACTAAGTGGGATGAACTGCCCATAAACATCAGGACGGCAGAAACAACGTCTTCCTTCACAGACTGAAAGCTCACATTCTTACAACTTGGCCCAAAAATAAAACCATTTAGCCTGTCTCTGTACGTCTCACTTAAAGTAGGTGAAGCATATTCGATGAAGCTGATGTAACTGTATGAGTCTTGCAGTTTTTGGGGGTTGTGGATTAAAGTGTGAGCTATAATAACGTAAGGTAATGGAACAGATTCAAGTCTGATGCCTAACGCCCTTGTTTGTCTGTTGTCTAACTGTCTGTTTTCTTCTTTTACACTGATCTGGAGTTGCACATTAAAGGCTTGAATTTAACTGATTTGTAATCAAAATAATGAAATCTAATGAATCTATCGGATCCATAACTCTGCAAACATGTACAGATGGACAATAAATCCTCTAAATATGTACTGTATGGTGTTTAGCATGACATTTTACAATTTCCTGCTCGGATTAGAGTACTCCATCTATCTACCTATCTGATGTCATTTTTGTTTATTGCAGCAATAAAAACTTCCAGGATCTCACTCCAACACAATTCATTATAGAAGCAAATATTTAAAATACAAGGACAACTAAACAGATAATCAAGACCAGAGCCCAACATCTTCAACATTTAAAAGTAAATCGCATCATTAAGCTACTAGCACGAGCCTCTGCAGTTTATCACTGTCATTTTCAGCATTTTAAAACAGTGAGGGACTTTGTATTCCAAGATGGCTGACATAAATTAACTTGTAGTGATTCAAGATCACCGTCGGGGCTGTTATTTCACACATACTGACATATATGAGGGTGGCAGAAACAATCCCACACTAAAGAAATCTTTGAAACAGAAACAACTACAATGCAGGCGGCATTTTGCAAGTGTGTCACAGGTTTCTCGCTACGTCTCACAGGTGCTAAAAGGCTTACGGAACATTAAGCGGATCTGTGTGGCTCCTGGCAGGGCTAATTATATAATCATAATCATATCTTAAGGATGTATTCACGATCAAATTAAATTAGTCGCACATTAACACGTGCGCCAGAATAGGCCTGTTGCTACGTCCGAATGTAACACAGCACGTTAATGATGACTAAGGCTAAGATAAAGCATCAAACACAGCATTAATAGAAGAGGCTAGTGTGGCTGAAAATCACTGCTTTAATATCAGGTTGAATATTAAACACGGTGGATTCAAAGCAACACATTCCTTGAGGCCCGGCCACACTTAACCGTTAGCGAGCGATTCCTATCTAAGCTAGCAGGCTAACGTATTTGTTACGTACCAGTGTTTTCTCCGGGAGCGGAGAGAAAACTGGGTCGGGGGGACTTTGCCGGTCAACAATATCCCGTCGAATCAAATTATAAAGCAGACCTTATTACAACTTAGTCCTTAAAACGATGTAAAAAACAAAGAAATGTTGCTAGTTAGCTCGCAGCTAGCAGGTCTGATCTCCAACCAAAGCAGGAACGAGATGAAAATTAAATGACGTCACGTCAACTTCTTCTTCTTCTTCTATTGGTTTTCATTGGCGGCTGGCAACCAACTTTTAGGGGCATTTGCCGCCACCTACTGGACTGGAGTGTGGGGCAAGAGATAGGCCAAATGACGTCACAAGCACGTTTAAATTGCGGTGCGTTCAGGTGTTCGTGTCAACGTAGGTTTAATCGGAATTTGGGGACAAAGAAATACACATTACCAGTCAAAAGTTAGGACACACCTTCTCAATCAATGGCAATCAGTTTTAATATTTATATATCAATATATTCAATACATAGATAGATAGATAGATAGATAGATAGATAGATAGATAGATAGATAGATAGATAGATAGATAGATAGATAGATAGATATTGTTGCACACTCGGGTCCAGTAAGTGGCATCAAAGCTTATTAATTGCCTGTTGATTGAAATAAGAAGGAGTTTATGGAGCATCAGCACATGGAGATTTTCAGGTTTTCCAGGCTCACCTTGTGTTGGTAAAGGCTGCCCCTCTGTGGCAAAAGAAATAACTGCAATTCAGTCTTCCCTAGAAATATGAGAAAATGTTAAAGGATGATAATACTGACATCAATCTATGTTAAAAATTAGAATTGTTATTATTAGCAAAGATGCCAGAAATGCTCATACAACTTACCAACAACTAAATCATCCATGCATTTTTACTATTCATTTCATTTCCATTACTGTAACAGTTTTGTGACTGTTAGTACAATGAAATGTCGTAGGAGTGTATAATAAAGTGTATGAAATAATATTTAGAAAATATGACAGAGGCAGTTTCTTGTGTTTCTTCTTGAGCTCCATTATGGTGTTTATAGTTATTTATTTTTTTAACATGCCATATATTTTAACGGCATATTAAATGTAGATTTCACATATAGAAAATGTGCATTCCTATTACTTTTCATACTTTATAATTGTACACAAACGGTGCAAGGGGGAAAAAAACAATGCAAGTACGGTAAACTTCCTTAATTGCCAGTTTCCATTCCATCTCTAT
The DNA here is from genome assembly GCA_903364295.1 of Serranus cabrilla. Classification (NCBI taxonomy): domain Eukaryota; kingdom Metazoa; phylum Chordata; class Actinopteri; order Perciformes; family Serranidae; genus Serranus; species Serranus cabrilla. The sequence continues at coordinate 186,642 of CAFUXE010000577.1, read as the reverse complement.
GCTTCGTGACTTTTGAAATACTTGATTTTTATTGTATTTTATTTTTATTTATTTATCCTCCTTTGTTTTTGTTATGCACCAAAACACCAAATTCCTTGTTTGTCAAAGGTGAAAAATGCATTTGGTGTAACTATGATTCGCATCACGAGCTCTACACTACATTTCCCAGCATGCCATCTGCGGATTTTGACGCAAATTTTGATATAAATACATCATGCCAGAGTACGACCGTTAGTGACGCCGAAGTCAGTGAAGGAGGCGTGTGCGCTGCTGCTCTGCGGGTCGTTTCCCTGATTAAACAATATAACCAAAGCTACAATAGATTGCTAACCGACGGAGTGTCAGTAACGATGGCTGAAGGCGACAACAAAAGCGCAAATATGCTCGTAAGTATTTTATCTACTGGGGAATTTAAACAGTCTCTGTTCGCTGTGGGTGTGTTTGTAACAGAAACGTTAGCATTAACTGCTAATCTGGTTGCTTTCACGCAGCCAGAGGCCCGTGTTTTTGTAGATGTTTTTTGTCAATCATCGTGAACTTTGCACCAACGAGTAGCACGCAGCTGAACTAGCTTAGTCCGAGCTAGCTCTGACAGCTAATCCGACCATCCGTCAAAGCGCCACCGCAGCTAACGCCAGCTAGCTCGGAAGCTAACTAGCTAGCACGCTAGGTTAGTACGCCAGTTAGCTTCAAAGGAAACGTTAACCTTCGTAGCGTCACTGTTGGCCGCTAACGCTAATTTAAAGCCCGAAATCGAGTTAAGACATTTTAATCTGACGATCAACTTCATGAAATGTATTTTTTTTTTATTGCTGGCCGTTTCCCCTTTCCTGCGTGGAGCCATACTGCACAGTCATATAGAGAGGAGGAAATACCGTTATCGTCCACTCGCTTATCGTCACCCACACCCTCTTCTTTAAACTCAAAATACATTTGTTTTTCCAAAAACATTACCAGCGAGTTTCCACCAACACTTACGGCCAAAATATAGCAGAATAATAACGGTGTCAGGTTTGAGAAGTTCGTTTAAATTTGCTTTAAAGCACACTGAGTGGCAACAATCATTACATTTACATTTTTAAAGGGTTTACGGTCAATGGAGGCATTGAGTTTATTATATAATCATTATAATCATAAAAAAATGACAGACTTGCTTATTTATGATGTCACATTAATCACTTTACCTTGAAGTTTTCATCTCCCCATGTTCTTATGTACCTGTATTTTATTTTATTCTAATTATTATCTTGTAGTTCGGGGTTAAAAGGAATGAATACAACAGATGAATAATTTTAGATTTAGACTCAAGTTGCATGGCCCAGGAGAAACTCCTGGCCATGATTTCTGCAGATATAACCTCTGTTCACCCTGAAATACTCCTGATATAATCAGAATATTTTTTTTATTGCCACTTAGGCTTTCACATACAAGGAATGTGCTGTGGTGTGTTGGTGCATAAGATGTACCTCAGCAACTTAAATAAAAAAAACCTTAAAATATTTTAAAATATAAACGTTATGCCCACCTTGTGAAGTGTAAGGATCATTATTCTTGTCAGTAATGTGGTTGTTTAGTTGAGTCATGTGTACATGTCTGTGTGCAGGCTCAGGAAACGGCCCAGCTGGAGGAGCAGCTGCAGGGCTGGGGTGAGGTGATCCTGGCCGGGGATCGCGTCCTGCGCTGGGAGAAGCCGTGGTTCCCCGGAGCCCTGATGGGTGTCACCACCATGGTCTTCCTGTGAGTGCATCACAACTGTGTGCTGCGTCACAGGTTCACACACAGCTGGGCACGTAGCTGGCATTGCAAACATTACCTCCTGCTCAGCAGTGAGACATCCATAACAAGAAGTATCTCTGCTGATGAGCTGCTGTTCAGAATCTGACTCGCAGGTTTATCCGTGTCCTAAACACACAGGTTCAAAGATTGGCTTAAAGTTCAAAATGTTTTTGAAAGCTTGAAGAAGGAAACACTGTAGATTAAACAAGATTAGATTTGAGGTAATGATCTTATATTGTGGCTCTTTTGTCTGTCGGAGTAACTCTTGACTGCCATGAAGAATCCAGACTAGAACACTAAGTGACTGTTTTCTGTCAGTGTGTTTTCACTAACATGGTGCATTCCTTTTTTTATGATGCCAAATGCACACACCCTCCTCCCCAATCTCTGGTTCAGTTAGTCTTAAGCTTTGCATTCTCTGCAGAGTGTTTTTCATATTACAGCTCCACCGCACGTGCAAGAATCTCACAATAAGCAGTTATCTTAACAACATTCAATATGAGAAGGGAAAGTCGGCAACACTTTATACCTGCATGTGTGATAAAGAAACACGATTGGTTCCAGGTTGAGTATTTGAAATGAATCTGGCTCTTAAACTTGACTGACTGCTTTTGTCTTCCTCCTCCTGCAGGCTGATTTACTACCTGGACCCGTCCGTGCTGACTGGGCTCTCCTGCGCTGTCATGCTGCTCTGCCTAGCAGACTACCTGGTGCCAACCCTCGCACCCAGAGTCTTCGGCTCCAATAAGTGGTGAGAGCGTGAGGGTGAAAGTCACATTGATGGCGAAAAATCATTAAATGGCTTTTCCATTAGACCATAAAAATCATATTTATTTCCACCTATATGAATATGCATTGGCTGAAAAGAGCTTTGAGCTGGTGAGGAAATGTTCTGGGTTGCACCTGGATGTCAACCTGCACCAATGAACACTTCACCTGACAAATCCAATCCTGTCTGCATGGACAGGAAATGAACAAGAGCAAACTGCAAAGAGAATGTAGAGGACAAAGTTTTCTAGTTCTGCAACAGAGTGTAAATGCAGTTAATAAAGCAGGGGCAGTACCTCGGCTTTATTTGCTTTCTTGTTGTTCGCTGTGTCCAAAGCCAACAGTGGTGGGTTTTAATTTGGAATCAAGCTGCAGTTGAAGATTTGCTTGGTTCTTGGGCTGATCTGAGCCAAAGTGCTATTTCAGTATCACTTTTTGAGAGAAAGTTAAAAATTTTTGCCTTATGAGTTTGAGTGTCACCTGAAACCTGCCCTATATATCATGGAGCTTCACTCAGCTGAGTGCGTTTGATAGTGTGAACAGGACACCCAGGACAGGATAGAGTGACAGCGCAGTGTGTTGGACGTCTGTCCTGCAGGAGACGCCTTCAGCCTCCCGATATGTAACCCTGAACCGACACGGCGTGACCCGGACCCTTCTGCAGTGCTGCACATTCCACAGGCCGAGGCAGCACACACACACCGGTTCACATTAGTCCTGAGTGCGTTATTTAGATAGATGTAAAGAGTTTTTTGGGTGTTTTGCATGTTGCATTCAGTGGTTTCAAAATAGGATGAAGCACCAGATAGTGTCAGTTAAGTTATGGAGGTAATTGACTCGGGATGGGAACTTGCATGTCTGGGTTTAAAGGCAGCTGAGTATTTGTAGATGTAGACAGGAAGTGGATTCTATTGATCCATGCAGTCTGAAGATTCTCTGGGAACATGCAGTGTAGCTCGGGCTGCTGCTGAGCCTGCAGAGTCCAGCTAAACGGAGCTATCACAGTCTGGTCACGGTCTCCGTTTGGCTCCCTGACAACAGGGACAGAAATAGGGGACGATGGCTAAGCAGAAAATGAAGGCCACTTTTCCCAGCTGCCCTCCTCCAGTCAAGTCCTCTCGCCCTTGCCAGCGTTTTACCGCCCCAGACTTACAGCACTAACATGCACACAGCATGTTTTATGGCCCTCCACATCTGAGTAGTGGTTCTATCAGGCCTTTGTCTCTAATGAAATGGAGAAAATCTATTTCAGAGCCCTAACTGATGTCTCCAAATGGCCTCAGTGGGTGGAAATAAGCAGTTAAATATCATAAGATTCAATAAGCCAACAAATGTCCACATTTGAGAAGTCTGAAGTGGTGCTTTTTCTTGAAAAATAAATGATCAAGCTAGTTGCCATTTAATGTTGTTGTGGTGAACAGTCTGATTAAACCTGGGGTGTTTTCTTCTGACAGCAGCTCTACAGGAAGCTGTTGCAAACGTTCACTATGTGCAACACTTTTTCTCTATCAAACTGTCTTCATGTGACAAACCACTCTGAACTTATCAGACTGAGAGGCGTTATTGTTGAATATTTATCTGCTGTAACTGAAACTCTGCCAGGTTGCAGTCAGTGTGTCTTTAACCACATCTCGTCCTTGTTCCAGGACCACCGAGCAGCAGCAGCGTTTCCATGAGATCTGCAGTAACCTGGTGAAGACCCAGCGCCGCATGGTCGGCTGGTGGAAGCGTCTCTGCGCCCTCAAGGAGGAGAAGCCCAAAATGGTAAATAAGAATAAATTAAAGTTTAATCTGACTCTCTGCCACCCACACAGAGAAGTGAATCTGTGGCTGAGAGTTGGCCTTCACATACTGTAGGCATCAGCCTTGAAGTCTGCAGTGCCGTTTGTTACAATGGCCAGCTTTCTCTGCTCCAGATAAAAATATCCTCAGCTGATTTGGCTTTGCTGCTCCACTTAGCAGACCTCAAACTGGGTTACAGGCTGTGATAACCAGGTTTTTCACAGCAGGCTTTAACACATTCTTGAGTTCAATGAGAGCTCTGTTGGTTTCTATAGATTGACAGCATATGCTGTAGTGATAAAAATAAATTGATTTTGTGACGGTGCATCAGATGCAGTCAGGCTGCAGTCTGAACCGCTGTGCACTGACGGTAACATGACCTCCTGCTCTCCACAGTACTTTGCCTCAGTGATCAGCAGCCTGCTGGCAGTGGCCTGGATCGGACAGCAGGTGCACAACCTGTTCCTGACCTACCTGATTGGTGAGTACATGATCAATGCCATGTTTTCACTGTTTAAACTACATTCTTTCATCTGATTTAATGGATTTGGCATTGAGGATTATCTGTAAAACGAGTCAGCAGATGCTCGTCTTTACTGACTGTTTACTCTGAGTTTGGTTGCTGTGATGCTCTACAGATCCAAAACAGGAAGTTGTGGTTGTTGTCAGGGTTTTTTTATTTATTTTTTTAGCAGTTGCAAACGTTGCTGCTGGTCATCAGATATTCTGCTTGTGAGGAGCCATGTAAACAGATTTAAATCCTTCAGTCACATGAGCCCTGCCCGTCTCCAGGCTTCCTGCTACTGTGACTCAGAGGTGCAGCAGTGATGCAGATCGATACCTGGAGCCCTGAGACAGACGGTTCCAGTAATTGTAGCATTAAATTAATGCTGTCATTTTCCCATTAAAGACCTGTTATTTAGACCTCGGGTCACACTGTAAATTGAGACTAAAATTGCAGTGAAACCTGAAATCCTTCTGTCTTTTGAGACAAAGGCTGCTGTCGGTGTTGGAGCTGCACAGAGGTGCCTCGGGGAAAGTTGTTGAGTCAGCAGGTCTGTAGCAGCCAATCATCAGTTACATAAGCTGAGACATGTCGGAGATTCAGCTGACGGGAAAACCACGGAGAAGGAATGACTTCAGAGGGTGCATGACTCTTAAACAACAAGGAATTCTTTGTTTTAATCTCAGATCAAGTTGCTCTGAGGCTCATTTGGTCCAGGACTTAATCACGCAATCTTATAAGCACTTTCTTTATTAATGCATCTGTCCACCATCAGACTGCTGCATGGTGCCTTCAGTGACCCCCTCACTGCTCCGTTAACTGAAGAGCTGTCGGGTTGACTCTGCACTGTTTGTGCCTCAGTTGTGTTGGAATGTCTAAAACTTCCTCTCTGATAAGAAATGAGGGAGTTGCTGATCATGTGGCGTCTGTTTGTCATTGCTGAGCTGCTGTGTCTAAAACATGCAGATTTAGTGTTCAGAGTCATAAAAAACTCACGTTTCTTTTAAAGGCAGCAGTTTAGGAATCCCACAGCTCCGAACATTTCTGGAGCTACTAAAAATAAAACAGTTGGTGTGGAATGTATATCAGATGCTTTCAGTAAATGTTTGGTCCCAACAGATGTTTAAGGGATCCTGTGTTGACATGTAAAACTACAGCATCAAAATCTGTGACATGATCAACACTTCAGTGGTTAAACGACTGATTTTTGGGGACATCTGCTGCCAAATAAAGCTCTATTTAGCCATTTTATTAAAAACCCTAAACTCAAATTGACAGACCTTTAAAAATCATCTAGAAAGCCTTAAGTAGCTTTAGTAATCTGGATTTATTTTGTGAAGTGTTTCCCATGTTTTACCTTGACTGGGGCGGCTGCTATAGTGTAATTTGTTTGTAATGTCACTTTTCAACTCTTTTGCACTGTTGGTATTAATTACTAACCACTGAATTAATTACTTCCTGTTACTAAACACATAGCTTAGCACATAACTTTCAAAATAAGAGCACACAGATGTGTTGAGTATCCACCACAGGAAAATATGATACTTTAAATAACCTTTATTCTCCTTTACAATAATTCAGGTATGCAATGATTAAAATCTGTTTATATGAAGGAATAGTGGTATTAGAATCTGGGCTTTTAATATCATTGTATGTCCTGACTAGCTCTCAAAGTGCCTAACATGACGCTGACTGAGTGAGTGCATGACTAACAGCTGAACCTGTGACTCTCCTCCTCCTGCAGTGAGCTTCCTGCTGCTGCTGCCCGGCCTGAACCAGCACGGCGTCATCACAAAGTACGCCTCCATGGCCAAGAGGGAGATCAACAAACTGCTCAAACAGAAGGAGAAGAAGAACGAGTAGATGGACGTGTGGCGAAGGGAAACCTCTGAAAGATGAAATGAAAGATGGAAGGAAGTTGTTTGAAGAGAGGAGAGCACAAACGAGCCTCCTGCTTTCTGTCTCTGCCGCAGAGCAAGACACACTTTTTTATTTTCACACATTGGATAAGTTTAATTTCTCTCCCACACCTTCACATTTAAACCTCAAGCACTTGTTTTTTTTGTTTAAAGATTTATCTGCCATGCATGCCGCCACCACATGAAGGTTATCTGATGTCACATGTTCATCCACAGCACTGAACGCTCAACACACACACACACACACAGTTGAATTCTCCCCTCTGTTTCTTAGTTTAGTGTGCTTCACTTTAAGATGTCAGTAATGCTTTTAAGCCATTCCCTCTACTTAGACTAAGTGACTACTGAGCAGTTTTTGTAGCATTACTGCATCGTTTTAACCTCTCAGATTCCTCGCAGTATTTCTTTTTTTTTTGTCACATAAAGACAGGTCATGTAAATTTTACCTTTTTGCTTATTCTGCTTTGGTTCTATTTAAATAAAAAAAAAAGATATCGCTGAAACAAAACTGGATTTAAAGCTGAGTCTATCAGGAGTGCAACTGTAAGTTACTGCTGTACCGCTGCTAGCTGGACTCTGTGGAGCCCTCAGTGTGTCCTGACGGGGCCGTCTGTGTACATACGCCTCTCTCTCTCCCTCCGTCTGTCTGTCTGTCTCCTTTTCTCTGTTCTCCTTGTTTGTCTTGTCTTTTCCTCAATTTCATTGTGTCTGGTTTGATTTGTCTTTGAACTCATTTCATTATTTGTCTTTATTGGAGTTCTTTATGAAAATGAATAAAGTTTGATTTAAATGAATCTTCTGGCTTGTGTGTTTCTTGGTTTGAATGAGCTGCTGCGTTTTCTCTGCTTTTGCTAAAACTTTAAAATGTAAAACGGTTCGTCTTCTGGAGAGCAGGATTGTGCTCGGTACATTTAATACTAATCTGCCCATAAGGTTTAATATCCGGTATGTAAACACAGCCTTAAAGTGAGTATCACCACCTTTTTATATATATATATATATACCAGTGGATCATGTGAAAAGTTTTGCTCGAAGTTACAAGTTTAACCAACTGCAGACTTGCAGCATCTCTCAGCTGAACTCTGCTCTGTGGGTTTATTAAACCTCCGTACATCACCTGCTCAGCAGAAACCAGCTGATAAAGTGAAACATTTAGCAGCTTTAAACAGCCATTTCCCCAATGAGACAAAAAAAACAGTTAAGAGTAAAGATTGAATTTAAACTTAAAATCTGGTCTTTCTCATTTCTGCATCTTGCATAACTGAGACTTTGCCTCCAGGGCACTCAGTGTCTGCAGCAGGTTCCTAGAAGAAGTTTGGTGACATGCCAGACTTTATTTACACTAATCTGCTGCAGCTGTGACACACACACACACACCCTGCACCTCACATGCACTTTCAATGATCAGGTACTCTGCTGATATTCTGTGTTTTAGTACATGAGTGAATTTAGCATTTCATTACATTATCCCCCTGTTGACCAACACCAGACAGGAGTCTGTCTGTCAGTAGAGTCTGAGAGCAGAGCAGTCTGTCTCCCAGCGCCTCGCCGCCCACAGCAGCTCGTCTCTGGAGCGTCTGCAGGATTTACCTGAACTGTACTCCCGCCTCTGCTCACCTGCACACACGTTCAACACACACTTTATATTAATGCATTGAATTTTCTTTTCCAAGATGATGAGAAAACAAACTCACAAATATGTGAGAACCTTTAATCTGAGCCCAAAACAAGGAATTTTACATATTTAGATTACAGATATTAGATAAAAATTGTGCCGGTTATAACATATCCTGAGTCCACTGACTTTTCTCTTTTAAAATTACATTTACTTGCTGATATACAAAACACACCAATCCAAGAGATACTTAAAGCTCACAAGAAGGAAACAACATAAGTATATATTAAATATTGAAGAACAGAAAAAATCAACATACAAAGATATATTCAAACGAAACAGTGAAGTGGCTTCACATGCTGTTTAAATGTGACATTTTAAAGAAAATGTGTGGATAAATGTATAGATTTTAATGGACCACGAGTTATACACCTATAGAACTGTGTATTAGGGCACATATATCATTATTAATAATAATAATGATTACCCTCATGTGTTAGCCACGCATTCAAACGGAGTGATGCAGTTCCTCCCTGTGGCCACCAGGGGGCAGCGATACAATACTTTCAAAATAAAACAATCAAAAGTAAGAAAAAAACTGGACTAAACACAGCTACATCACTTAGTTAAGGGTTTAAATACTACATCCTAACAATAATTATAATAAAAAACTATAAAAGTAAATGATATATTATTGTAATTCAAACTGAAGGATTATATTCATTGTTCTGTGGTGGTCACAGTGAAGCTTCTTTCAGTCAGCACTTCAGTACAGAGTAATAATCATTTTACATGATGGTGTTTGAATAATTTAAATTTCAAGAGTGACCTTTAGAGAAACTCAGGTGTGACTGTGACTCTGGTGTTCAGTCTGAAGCTACAAACTACCTGTGAATCTGTGTTTTGCTGTGTGAAGCTGCAGAGTTCACTCCACCTGTCAGGATGTCGTGTCGATGCCACCGTGTGGGTTTGCCTCCTGCCGGCTGTGAGGAGCCGTCAGTCAGTGTGAGTGTGTGTGCTGCTCTGTAGGAGGTGCAGTACTCAGATGGATCCGGAGGGTTGGTGATCTCTCTGACGGCCTGGCCGCTGCGATGCCGAGCCCAGTTATCCAGCTTTGGGTCGGTCCTCTGAAGGGAACAAAAGCACACAAAAAACACAGGGTTTTTATTTATTTGCTTTCTGAATGTGTTATTTTGAAGGTCCACAGAAATATCAGAACATAATAAATAGACATCTCTGACAACAACCTGATAAAGGGCTGACAAGGCTGATCTTATTTGCCATTAAATAAAATAAAGTGAACTGTCTGTTTATTCTTGAGGCCTTAATAAACTTGATAAATCCAGTAAAGTATAGTTTGAAACATGTATTGTTGGCATGTTTACACGCTGTCAGTGTCCTTTCTATTCTTTCATTTGTAGGCGCTTCAGAGCCAATATTTAACATTTATTCAATCTTATTAAATAAAGAATAGATAGAACAGTGTTCTTATATTTTGCTGATGACTGCAAGAAAAAAAATTCATTAATCACCAATCATTAATTGGATAAAGCTTAAACCTCCAACTAAAAACAACTAAAACTCTTATTTTTAAAAAGAGATGGGCATCAGTTATTGATTATCTTACATCACTTTTCTTCCTTATTTATCTTTATTCCATTAGTGAATCATTATTAGTTGATGTGCATGTGTGTATACATGTGTAATGTGTTTGTGTGTGCACAGATGTGTATGGGTGTGTAGGTATTTGGTAGAATCTCATCCATCATGTACAGTTTTAAAAGACCATTAGATTATAACCTCTGTTTAAAAAGACTAATAAATACTGATGCATGGACTGATGTGATGTGTTGTTGATGTTTGCAGGTTTTGGCTGCAGCCTTACCGGACAGATGTGTTTGGGCCCGTGCACGCTGTTAGTGTGTGACTGCAGCGGACACGGCGGCGCTGTGCTGCTGCTGCTGACATCCAGGCGGCTGTGGTGCTGCGAGGGGAAGCTGGGGTCCCTCAGCTGGAAGATGAGAGGACGTCCATCAGACGACCGTCCAGAAAAACTCTGACCAACATGAAGACAGAAGATAATGAAACACTGCCTGTGAGAACAGATTCATAGGACTAACTGTGGGCCCACCTGGCTGTGGGTGGTGGTGTAGCAGGGTGCCGTGTCACCAAGGCTCAGGGTGCTCTGGTGCAGATGCCTCGGCCTGGAGGGTTTCGCTTTGCCGTGACAGTGCAGACTATGGTGGCTCCACCTCTGGTCCCCATCCAACAGGCTGATCATGTCCACAGCTCGGACAAAGCTTCAGAGGGCTCTTAATCAAAGCTTTACAGGCAGAAATCACTCAAAGTCAAAGATCAGTGACTGACCTCCAGTGAGACGTATGAAGGCCAAAATTAAATATATTCTGATATATGAAACAGAGTAAAAAATAAAGTTAAAGAAATGAATGAATACTTTCAGCGTCACCTGTTTCTGTTGTTACTCACCTGAAGTCAGTCAGGCTGCTTCTGGGGAAACTCTGCTGCCATGGCGACGAGAAAACAACTCAAACATTATTAACAAGTTTACTTTTGAAGTGTTAATAACAGTGTGATAAAAAGAAGAACATTAAAAACATTAACACTGTATCCTGGTATGTTGAATGTTGCCATTCTAGATGATTCATGACAGTTTCGTCTAAACAAAATATCTACATTTACAACATTATTGAAAAGTAAGTATTGAAAACAGCTACAAGATAAATGTACTGTTTACATATTAATGCATCATCAACAACAAAAATCCAATAATCTATTTCTATAACAGTGACAGAGGTGATTCAGCTGAGAGAGTACTGTGAATACTATCAGAGGGATAAGTTTTATCATTCCTCTATACTTACATTTACAGCTTCTTCCAACACTGCTTCTAATACTGCACTTTACCAAGATGCATAAATTCTGCAGTTAAAGATTTTTGTAAAAAAAAAGAGAGAAAACATGTAAAGATGCTAATTATATTTGTCGACTTCTGATTCAGTGAATCATTATATTTCCACTTCAAAGGAAAATAATAACTTTACTGCATTATCGTCTTAGAGCATAAATAAAGGAGTAACAGCTGAACGTGTCGAATTATTCTGGAGGAAACAGTTTGGGGGGGACGTGTTTTGTTGTGATATATGATTAAAAAATATGAATAAATCTGTTTGTTGATGGATGGAAGACGTTGGCTTCAGCGCCCCCTGTGGCCGCAGGAGGAACTGCACGGTTGGACACCGGCGGTATTCTTCCTCTTCATCCCGTCCTCCTCCTCCTCGGCTCGGTTAACAACACACCGTGTGACCCGCTTCACTGGAGGTCAACGGCTTTTTCTAGTCCGTCGAAATGGCGTCTAACGGTAAGAAAATCTCCTAATCGGTGCTCCAGTAACGTTAACGATGCCTCAACAGTGAAGGTTAAGATAGTTACCGTTACTTGACGTTAGCTAATATTAGGAACGGAAGGGTAACGTTACCGGTGACTATGCTAACGTTAGCTCGTGACAAGACGCTAGTCAGTGTTTGTTATTACCGTTAGCTGCTAATTATATGTTTAAATTACTGTTATTATAGATATATTATCGTTAAGACGGACCTCACAGCATCTTTAACACGATGGGAGGGGGAAACCATAACATTACCGACTTGCTAGGTAACGCTGACATTTGTCATATTACCGTTAAAGTGACCTAGCTACCGGCATTTTCCGTTAGTATTTAGCCTGTAAGCTAACGTTAGCTCGGCCGTTGGTGCCACTGACCCAGTTTCGGACAGCGGCCCCGCCTCCCAGGGCTCAGACATAATAACACAATAATATAATAATAACAGAACAATATTGGCTCCGGCCTAAAAGTGTATTACACTGTATTACACTCATTCTGTTGTATTTATGTTAGAAGATGATGTTGTTTTAATAACAACATATTTGTCTGTTGGTTTAGATTGCAGCACACAACATCAATTTCTTTTTCTTCAAAATATAATGTTGTAACATTTGATGTATACAGGAAAAACAATCAAGACTTTTTTATTTATATCTTTATTCCATAGATTATTCCCAAACATCTGGCCAGGGGTAAGTCATTTCTCCAATCCAAAATAGAGTTTGTCATCCTAGGGGATGGGACAAGACCTCCTTGTTTACATGCATTTAGTTTTTAGATATATTACACTCTATGTAATACATCACATGCTTCCTTTATTATCAAATAAACCCTTAGAACTGGAACATATATTTTTATAGGGTCATGAGACTCAAGCAATGTGTTTTCCTTTGGTGTTTGAACTTTTCTACGTCTGTCAGCTATGGGTCCTATGGTGGTGGTGGAGGTGGTGGAGGAGGTGGTGGAGGCGGTGCTAACCATGGCTACGGTCAGTCCTCTGGCCAGAGCTACAGCCAGCAGGGCTATGGAGGCTACAACCAGAGCTCTGAAAGCAGCCCCAGCTCCTACAGCCAGGGAGGATACAGCAGCTACGGGCAGTCCCAGTCAGGTAGAGGGACACTCCAGCCAGCACTGCTCAGGCACAGTCACATGCCGTGGTGTAGTTCGCTTCATCTCCATGTCCTGTCTCTGTCTCTTCTCCTGGTAGGATACAGTTCTCCCCCCTCTAACCAGGGTGGAAGTGGTGGTGGTGGTGGTGGTGGTGGCGGTAGCGGTGGTTATAACCAGTCCTATAGTCCTGGAGGCTATAACAGCAGCAGCCAGCCCTCCAGCATGAGCTACAACCAGCAGTCGTCCTTCTCTGGGTACGGCCAGCAGCAGCCTCCCCCCGCATCCTCTGCAGGGTGAGACGCCTTCCGCTTCGGGTTTTATACTTTCATTTACAGACATGTTGGCAGGAGTAGAAATGATTAAAGGTGCAATATGAGAAAAAGGTTGAAGGAAAAGTATGACTGAAAACTAGCATGATCATTAGACTGTCAGGTTATCTCTATAGACAGATGAATGAACAAGATTTATGTATCAATAATTTATCTTTGTGTACATGAAGCTGACTTTGTGTTTTCTAGTTTTAAATGCTTCTCTCCACCAAACCTTCAACAGATATGAAGGGAACTCGCAGGCTTCTGGCTACAACCAGCCCCCGAGCGGTGGACAGGGTGGAGGTGGTTACGGCAGCAGTGGAGGTCAGACTGGTGGCTATGGGGGCAGCGGGAGCCACCAGCAGCCACCCCAACACGGAGGAGGTCACTACAACCAGCCTCCGAGCTACAGCACCCCCCCTCCACAGAGCTACAGCCAGCAGAGCCAGTACGGGCAGGGTGGAGGTATGGGATGGGTTTATATTTCCTTTTTAATACATTTTTTACAATTTAAATGAAGTTGACATGGACTGAATCCTACACAGAGCTCTCTAATAGCTTTCATAGGAACTACTTCTTTAGTAGAAAAGTAGAAAATAGTTAACAGAAGTCTGAGGGTAACTGTAAACAGAAAAAGATGTTGCTGTCATGTTTTTCAGATGTAATTGTTTTACTGTTTTCAGCACCAAAAATTCCAGTCACCTCTGCAAACACGGCGTCTGCAGGAGATAAACAGAAACCAAACAGAAAATGCTCTGTTCATAGCTTTAGTTTTTAGTTAAATCTGTTGAGGTCTGATTATCTCACTCTCTCTCAGGATACGGAGACGAAAGCCCACCGTTGAGCGGAGGAGGTGGAGGCGGAGGATACGGCAGTCCCGATGGAGGTTATGGAGGTCAGGATGGCCGCGGTGGCAGGGGACGCGGGGGTGGATTTGGAGGTCGCGGTGGCGGCGGATATGATCGCGGCTTTGACCGAGGTGGTCGAGGTGGACCAAGAGGAAGAGGAGGCATGGGGTGAGTGTTAAAAACCCTCCAGTGTCATGTTGTCAGTCTCAGTAGGTCTCCTGAGTCTGAGTACAGAGGCATGTAAGTGTTTCCTCACCAGTGATGAGGAAGATAAATCAGGAGAGCGAGTACTGCTGCGTGCTAAAACTGCCTCCACACGCTTCTGAGCAGAAGGAGTCTCAGGGATTCTTAAATTATTAGGCTTTCATTCTGCAGTGACGACTGCACAAATCCTGGTTTGTTGTCATACATTTATTTATTAGGTGAACACATATTAGACGTCCATCTGTGAGTCGCAGCACCTCCATGAGTTCAGCTGAGGAAAGTACAGTCTGAGTCCTGTGCTGCAAACAAAATCACTTCTGATCTGTTAACAAACAACACTCACTAATATCCATCCAGATACTGCTGCTGCACTATGACATGTGTCATCAATACACCAACAGGCTGCTCCTGAATACATTTATATTCCCACTTAGTGGTTTGATAAACATCTGGCATTTCCCTTTCTCTGTTAATTACTTAATTTCATGCATTTTAAAACGTTTTATTCTCTGAACTAATGTAGTGATTGTTGCACACATGCACATGTGAGTGTGTGCACTAAAAAGGGTGTTCATGATCCCAAAACCTGATCCAGTGTCAATTTTCCTTGTTTTGCATCGCTAACACAGATTCTAAAAACTCAAAATGGGGCTTAACTTTGGTGGTATATCAATCCGTCCATCGTTGCCTGGATGCTGTGGCTGAATATTAGAAAATTAGAAAAACATCTTAAAGTTGACGTCTCTGATGTGTCTGTTCAGAAAATATTAGCAAAAGGAAATGAGATTTAAAATGTGGTTGTCAACGTTTAAAATGAAGAGTATGTATGAAGAGCTTGTAAACTGGGTGGAAATTCAGAGTGAACATCATATCGTAGGGTTTGAATTAGGGGTCGTTGTGGATGAATGCTGGTGATAAAAGATATCCTCAAACAGGTCGATTATTCCCACCAAAAGCTACAAGGCACTTGGGTGAAGCTGCAAAAAACATGTTATTAACTCATCTGAAGTATTGTTTGGACTAGCTGACCGTGACTAACAGATTTATGTTTGCTTCTTTCTCTGTTTCTCTTTAAAATCTTTCAAATGGGAGTTTTGGTTGAGACATGACCCCTCCCTCACCGTCAGTCGTTTGAGGAAAGGTGTGTTTTCTTTACATACAACAGAAAACCAAAACGTGGGAAGGGATGAAGGAAAAGCTCAAGTCTTGTT
>CAFUXE010000577.1:143906-156146 GCA_903364295.1 Serranus cabrilla | reverse complement strand
ATCAAAGCTGAAACACTGAACTCATCCTGCAGAGTTTTAACTTTTATTTAAAGTTTGCAAAGTGTTTTTAGTGGCTGTAAAAGGTGTGAACGTGTGTAAATGTTTGTGCTGTGAGCTCTGACAGGTGATTGCGGTGAGCTGATGGGCGTGTCTGTGGACAGGTAACATGTTTGTTGTGGTGGCAGAGAGGTTATATATGTGCAGAGCAGGAGATCTCTGTACTTACAGTCATGGCTCTCTGCAGACTGATGCGTGTGGCCGCTCTGCTCGCTCTGCTGGCACCAGGTAAGACCTGCACACACACACCTGAGCACACACACCTGAGCACGGCACGCTGCAGCCACGGCTGCCTGTCAGAGCAGGAAGTGAAAGCTTTTAGTTTAGAGCAGACAGGAGGGAAAACTGCTTTAACAACTTTGCTTTAATCATAAATCCAAACGAATCAGGGATCAGAAACTAAAGCGTTTCTCTGAGGGCGAGTTAAGGATTTAAAATCTGCACAAATAAAAGACACATTTAAGACATAAATGTAATTTAAAGTACAGGAAATACAGAAAATAAAATGGTTTCTAAAATAAATAAAAAACTTCAATTTATTTAAAAGAATTAAGAAGTGATATCAAATAAAATTTACGACAGAAAGGAAAATAAATTAGGTTCTCAAACTTATTTTCTTGGAGACATTTAAAAAAAAGTGCAGGAAATAAACTGTTTCAACAATAAAATAAAACATTTAAAAAGAGTATGCAGCAGATATAAAGGAATTTAAGAAGTGAAAAAGATCTCAAATTAAATTTAGGACAGAAGGGAAAATAAATTAGATAATTCTCAAACTTTTAATATCTTGGAGACGTCAAAGTGCAGAAAATAAACTAAATTAAATATTTTTTAAATAGAGTAAATACAGTAGAGTTAAAGGAATTCAATCAAATGTAGGAGAAAAGGGAAAGTAAATTTATTTTCATTCTAAAACTCACTTCACTTTCTATTTATTAAGATATTAGATACTTTTATTTCTTTGCTTTTCTCTCTGTTTATGTGTTTGTATCTGATGGTTCCTGTGTTTTATTTAATCTCCTGGTAACAGAAACCTTTGTTATTTATTAATAAACTTTACTTTGTTAGAGGGCAAAAACAAACAATAGTATTCATGTAATGTTACGAATCAGATAAACAGAAATGGACTCAAACCTTTAAACTTGGGATCTGTTCAGAGCGATGGGAACAGATTGAACTCGCAGCTTAATTTGTCTGGAGGCCATAAAAATAAATGAATAATTTCATCCACAGCAGGTGATGATATGAGAATTATTACAGCCGCTATACATCCTGTCAGTCTATAAATCTGCTGTCAGCCTCAGACATGAACGCAGCATCGTGTTTTTAAACATGGAACAAATCTGATAAAAGCACCTGAATATGTTAAATGTATTAATAAGTTCAATATGTAGTGTGTGAAGAGCTTTTTTAAGATGTGATGTGATTATAGTTTAGTGACGTATCCTCAGATGATTAGCATCCATCACAGGAAATATTAGATTTATCAGGTGTGTCAGAGCTGAGATCTTTAGATATTTAAGTGTGCCCTAAACATCTTCAATCTCAATTTAACAATTAGAGACACTCAGAGAAACAAACCAGCTTTATTTGATCATTTTATAATAACAGGAACATTTGGAATCAGTTCAGGACAGATTAGTTTAAATGTGAGGTCAAATAAAGCCAATTAAAAAGATCCTTTCTTCTTTTCTTTGTAGAAAGATTAAACATTTTTTAATGCACGTTTTAAAATCTTGCACTTTGTGGTTTTAATTTCAGTTTAATTTTAGCTTCCGTCTGCTAATTACTGGGCACATTAAAGCAGCTTGAACCTGTTTAGTGTTTGACTGACACGCCGAGCGGTCGGTGGGTTTCAGGCTCTAGAGGAGCCGCGCCTCCTTCAGTCCCTGATTGCAAAACGATTGCTGAGAAAAAGGTGTTAGTCATCCCGGATCAGAGCCACAACATATTTCATCACACGTGTCATTATGGCTGCTGGAACTTTGGTCGAGTCATGAATAATATGCTGGATTTGTTTGCAACTTATTTTTATGTTGAGATCCTTTAGACTCTTACAGTTCAAACTGAATATGACTTTGGCTACAAGTAAGACCACAGGTAGATAAGATATGACTTTTTTTTTAATCTTGCATCCCGATAGTTTAGGAGTTCTGATAAAATACAATATTTCTAGAGTTGTTTTTTAGTTGTTTGTTACATTTAAATGTTCATATACAAATCTGAGTTAAAGGGGCAAGCCAGTGATTTGGTGATGCGTTCACTTACTGCAGTTTGTGCATTTCTTCTGTGATGCGTTCACTTACTGCAGTTTGTGCATTTCTTCTGTGATGCGTTCACTTACTGTTGCATGTGCATTTCAGTGATGATGCATTCACTTACCACTGAAGTGCATTGTAATGGTTGTTTATAATCAACATTATACTTTTTTTTTTGCAATATAGTGCAGTACTCGTCATTAGAACTTTGTGTGAAAAATTGCCCCTTTAACAGTTTGTTTTTATGACATTAAAGCATCACAGAGTGGAGAAATGACACAGTAGTAGTGCAGCGTATTTAGTGACGGTGGAGTGTTTGTGAGGAATGTTTGGCCTCAGAGATCATCGGTCGTCCTCCTCGGTGTTAAACATGAAAACCGTGGCGTGTGTTTCCTGTCTGAGCTCAGATTTCGTCCCATCCTGCTGCGGTTCACTTGAAATATGTTGACATGATGCAGTAAAACCAGTCTGACACGCTGCATCTGCCTGACGGTTTGTGAACAGTTCCTGTTAATCAGTTCAGATATGTCAAACATGTCACTCCTCCACTGAGCTTCATTAGAGTCGGATCAGACGCTATCAGCTGACAGACAAACTGAAAACACCCTCCGAGGCAGAGATTAGGACAGCTGACTTACTTTTTACGTTCTGTTAAAGTCATTATAACACTTTACATGCATTTTGTCTCGTCAGCATGTAATGAGACCACGTTGACACGACAGATAAGTTATGTAAAGTTTACATGTTTTAAATGAAACCTGAGTTTTATTCCAAGCAGCTCGTACGTGTTCGTGGCTCTGCTCACACTTCTCCTGTGTTTGTTTTATGGTCATAATGATGAATTATTCTCTCTGTCTTTGGTAATAAAAGTCCTGGATCAATACAATATTACCCCAATGTAAATGATTACAGCCGGGCGTGAGGAATGAAAGGTGATTCAGCAGTACGAGAATAAAGTAAAACGTTCAGTTTTAGTGCCAGACGTTTCTTTTCTTCTAGCATTCTGAGAATAA
The DNA here is from genome assembly GCA_903364295.1 of Serranus cabrilla. Taxonomy (NCBI): domain Eukaryota; kingdom Metazoa; phylum Chordata; class Actinopteri; order Perciformes; family Serranidae; genus Serranus; species Serranus cabrilla. The sequence goes on along the minus strand of CAFUXE010000577.1, from coordinate 152,818 downwards.
AGTCCAAATGTTAAGGATAACATCTGAATAATGAGCATCAAGTTTAAATATTTACACTAAATTCAAAATGTCAAGTTTACTTCCAGCCGTTTTCTCTCTTCCTCTCGTCCAGTTTCTCTCAGCCTGGCACTGACACTTCCTCTTTATTTACTCTCCTCTGGTTACTCACATTTTAATGCACCTGTTTTCTGTTTGTCTTTCAGGATCTTACTCACAGCTTGATGGTGAGTCAAAGTTTTCCTGATATAGTTTGTGTTGTTGGAGACCACCAACAGTTTCCCAGGTTTCTGACCCAGCAGCTCACTGTGTCTCTCCTGCTGTCCTCAGTGTGCGGTCAGCCTCCGCTCAACCCCAGGATCGTTGGAGGTCAGGTGGCCCCTTTAGGCAGCTGGCCCTGGCAGGCCAGTCTGCACAAGAGTGGGAGACACTTCTGTGGAGGCTCCCTCATTAACAGTGAGTGGGTGATGACGGCTGCTCACTGTTTCTCAAGGTGAGCCACGAAAAACACACACGCTCTCTGAAGGGCCTGACAGGAACATTTCTGATCATTCTGCCTCGTGTCTCTTCAGCACCAGCACCAGCGGCCTGCTTGTGTATCTGGGGCGCCAGAATCAGCAGGGATCAAACCCCAACGAGGTGTCCTCAACAGTAACGCAGGTCGTCATCCACCCCGACTACAACAGCAGAACCAACGAAAACGACATCTCCCTCCTGAAGCTCTCGGCGCCCCTCAGCTTCACCAACTACATCCGGCCCGTCTGCCTGGCAGCGCCGGGCAGCAGCTTCCACAGCGGCACCGACTCCTGGGTCACCGGCTGGGGCAACATCGGGTTCGGAGGTGGGTCAGGAAGTACAACAGGAGGAGGTTACTCTGTTGTTATTATGCAATCAAACAGAATAGGTTGGGAAAAGTATTCAGATCCATAACTGCAGTAAAAGTACAAAAGTATCAAAGTGAAAGTACTCGATATGATGAAAGGACCCGGATGGTTTATATATTACTAAATTATTTGTTTTGATGCATTTCTGTCAGCAGCATTTTAATTCTTTTAACTACTTAATATACTGAGTTCACTTACTGCAGTATGTGCATTTGTCCAGAGATGCTTTAATAAAGTGTGTGTGTTTCAGTGCCCCTGCCCCCCCCACAGAGCCTGATGGAGGTGGAGGTGCCGGTCGAAGGGAACAGACAGTGTAACTGTGACTACGGGGTGGGCACCATCACGGAGAACATGATCTGTGCCGGGTTACGAGCTGGAGGGAAAGACTCCTGTCAGGTGCTGGTCTTTGAGTTTGTGGCAGGTTTGAGCGCCTGCAGAGACCCCCCTCTCCTAAACGCTCCTGTCCCTGCAGGGCGACTCCGGAGGTCCGCTGGTGAGCAAGCAGGGCAGCCGCTGGATCCAGTCGGGGGTCGTGAGTTTTGGAGAAGGTTGTGCCAAGCCGAACTTCCCAGGAGTCTACACCAAAGTGTCCAAGTACCAGAGCTGGATCAACCTCCAGATCACCACCAACCGGCCGGGCTACGTCACCTTCACGTCCACCGGGACGGACAGCGACCTCAGCGTCACCTGTCCCGGCCTGCCCCCGCCGCCGACCGCCGTCGCTCCGACCACCACAGCCAGCCGTGAGTACCTCACTGTGACTGTACGTCCGGCCTCAGACTTACAGTGGAGGCGCTTTAAAAAATCTTACTAAAGGAAAAGTATCCGAAAAATGTACTTGAAGTACCCAAATGTCCCGTCAGTATTCTCCTGTTTCACTGAACTTCATACATTTAAAAAAGAGGCTGTATAGGAACAAAGACGTACATTAACTGGTTGGGAGACGAGTTATCAAAGCATCATCAAGCAGGAAACAAACAAAGGGTTGTTGTTGTTGTTCTGTCATATTATAAACAGCAACAAAAAGCATCTGTTCAGTTTGCTGCCGTGTGACATAAATCTGGGTTTTCAAAGGGTTTATTTAGCTTAAAACGCATAAATATATCGAATATATTTATCCCAAACGCTCGACATCCTTCCACCTCTCCAGGCTGCTCGGAGCTGATCGTCCTAAAACTCACCTGTGTTCAGAGTAAAAACAGCTTCAGTGCCGCGTGAAACTGAACTGATCCATCGGTATCGCATATACTTTAGATTTGCATCTTATTTTCATAACTTACTCATTTGTTTACACTGCAGCAGCTGCACAGCAGTTTCCCTAAAGATAAAGGAATAAAGATAATAATGTAAATAATAATAAAATAAGTTTTTTGTTTTCTGACTGTCTACCTGCGAGCAGCACACGTCACGTCAGACTCATCAACCGCTGGACGCACCACGCCCCAACCTGCCCCCTCTGGCAACTGTGAGCGCCGCGATAACCAGACGCTAAATCATTCATTCATAATAATAATAATAGAATTTCTTTTTAAAGTGATTCTCTATGGCACTTGAAAACGCACCTAATCTATCTTAACATAACCTAAATGATTGCAGAGCTGATTCCTCACCAAGTAAACGGATCAAATCATTCTGTAACTTTCATTTCACTGCGTTTCTCTGATGATTTTATTGCTTTTATACTTTATGTTTTCTGTGTTTGATGTAAAGCACTTTGAAGGTACTTTATACTCTGCATCATTTCCTAACTGATGACTAATATTGGTTATTTTTGGGCTGTCAGTCGATTAAAAAATAACTAATTAATCTCACAGTTCGCTGTGATTTTTCTGTCTTTTCTGCCTTTTCTAAATTAAGAACAAAGCGAATCTTTGTTTCCAGCTGCTGATCGCTCCTCCTCCATCTCTCTCCGGCTGTAAACCTCTTGGTATATTTCCATCTTTTGCACTGCAGCAGTTTCCCTAAAGATAAAGGAGTAATAAAGTAAATAATAATAATAAAATAAGTTTTTTGTTTTCTGACTGTCTACCTGCAAGCAGCAAACGTCACGTCAGACTCATCAACCGCTGGACGCACCACGCCCCAACCTGCCCCCTCTGGTAACTGTGAGCGCCGCGATAACCAGACGCTAAATCACTCATTAATAATAATAATAATAGAATTTCTTTCTGTGGTTCTCTATGACACTAAACAACACACCTAATCTAGCTTAACATAACCTAAATTGATTGTAGAGGTGATAACAGGTGATAATAGGTGATAATAGGTGATAGTAATAATAATAATATTTCTTTTTAAAGTGATTGTGACACTGAACATCACTCACACTGATCTGATCTAACCACCCAGATCAACCTTCCAATACTTCAGTCTGATAACTAATGTTGTTTCTGTTTCGGCTGCCGGGTGATTTAAAAAAATAACTTAAACACTTTTTTCTGTCCTAACAAAACTCTTATTTGCACCAGTTTGGTATATTTCTTTACCATCTCTCTGTGTTTCCCTTTGTGGGCACGGAGATATAATATCTTATTATCTTAGACTTGTTGTATGTTTTCAGACCCATCAACCGCTGGACAAACCACGGCCCAGCCTGCCCCCTCTGGTAGGCGCTGCAGAATAATACATACAATAACCAGACACAAAGTCATCATTTACAACGGCATTTCCTAATTTGATCGATAATTTTTTTTTAACCATTTTGCGACTTCTGTTAAAATCTTCCTGATACCCTCCTTGCGATTTTTTAAATGAGCTGCACAGAAATATAAAAAAAAATCTATCAAAAATCAATTCAGCTTTGAAAATTGGCTGAGAAAAAGTATTTTGAGGCTTGTGCTGAGTCCTAAAACTGGTGATATTATATAAAAGTGACCGAGCTGGGTGACATATCACACAACATAAAATATGGTACATATGTATCTGAACTGCTAACATAAAACATGGATTTCACAATAAAAAGCTGATCATCATTTGTTTCTGAATTATCAGTATGAAATGTGTGTATTGAATCATTCTGAATGTGTTTGTGCAGCTGTGGTCTGTGGACGAGCTCCTATGAATTCACGTATTTCTGGGGGAAGCTCGGTGGCGACGGCGGGCATGTGGCCGTGGATGGCGAGCTTACAGAGGAACGGGAGTCACGTGTGTGGAGGGACGCTGGTGGCCGTGGACGCCGTCCTGAGCGACGCCAACTGCTTCTCAAGGTGAGACATGCTAATGTCAGCATGCTAACACGCTAGGTTAGGGTTAGCAGGTGTAATGTTTACGATGTGTGTTAGCATGCTAACACAGCTAAGTGTGTTAGCATGCTAACAGTTCATTATCAGTGCAGGTTATCAGGAAGCTGCTGTTGTTTAAGATAAGTAAATAAACAATAACCTGACAAATATATGTATTAAATGCACCAAAGATAATATTTAAAATAACTCTAGGCAATAATTAGTTGATAAAATGTGACATGAATTACTATTTCTGTTTTAATTTGTCTTTATTTATTTTGCTGTCATACTTCCTATATTTTATTTACTTTTTGTTCAATTTAAATCTCCCCTGCATGTATAAATGTTTGTTTTTTTTTACAAACTTTTATGTATCTATTTTTTCATTAATTTTACGCTGATTTAATTCTTTTGGATTTACTTTTATAAAAATATATTTTATTCATGCATGTTTTGGTGCATGTAATTGTGCATATAATTTATTTATAAAGTAACTTATTTATTTATCACATTTCTGCAGCTTCTGTTCATTTCGGGTTGAGGTCTTTTCATGGATCTGTTAACCATTAGAAATGTAATTAGCTGAAAGCTAAATAAAGCCCTGAGCTGTCCTCCTGTAGAAGTGCAGGTGTCCACATGTTTGTCATCAGCTCCGTGTCTCCCACAGCTCGGCCGCTCCGTCTGACTGGACCGTGGTGTTGGGCCGCTTGAAGCAGAACGGATCCAACCCCTTCGAGATGACGCTGAACGTGACGAACATCACTCTGAGCAACATGACCGGCTCCAATGTGGCCGTTCTGCATCTGTCAGCGCGGCCCACTCTGTCCGACTACATCCAGCCCATCTGCATGGACAACGGGCGGACGTTCGCAGTGGGGACGCGGTGCTGGGCTGCAGGCTGGAGCTCCGGCCGAGGGGGGGGTGAGGAGCTCTTCTGTTCGACCTCTGTACTTTAAAACATGTTCCTGCTGTCAGATGTTTCATTTCTCATCATTCTTTGACTTCAGAGGAACAAGTCCTACAGGAGTTCCAGACGTCGGTGGAAAATTGTGGGAATGCTTCGTCGAGTGACGCCATCTGTACGGGAGCGTTCACGCTGGAACAGGTGTGTATATGAACATAGAGACGTGACTGAATGTCCAGAACTGAAACCAGGTTCTGACCTCATGTTGAACGTGTCTGTTCAGGGAGACTCCGGCGGCCCGCTGATGTGTCAGCTGGACGGCTCTTGGTTCGAGGCAGCCGTGTTATCAGCTGAAAACACCACCAGAGCACAAGCACGAGCAGAAGCACGAGCAGAAGTGATGATGTTCACCAAGCTGAGCGCCTTCCAGTCCTTCCTGGCTCAGACGGTGGGTTTCTTATCTTCATCCTCCTCCAACACCACCACAGCTCCCAGTAACCAGACCACAGCCGGCAGCAGCAGCGGGGGCGCTGTTCACTCCCCCGGCTGCTTCTTCCTCGTCCCGCTGCTCGTCCTGTCCGTGTGGCTCCAGCTCTGTTCGTAGAAACCTCAGACTTTAACTGTAAATAGTTATTTACATGATGTGACAAGCACAAATGAATGTAAGCAACTTTGAATTTGAGAGACAGCTGAGCTCAAAGCGGCGCCGACGCTAATGTGTGACCTGATTTTTGTGACCGTGAGGTGAGAGAAGTGAAGCTGGCGCGCGTTCTTACAGACGTTAGTCAGGTTAAACTGGTCATCAGAGCAGAGCTGGAGTTTAACTTAGTACGTTTTCTGCCGCTCCTATCAGAAAGAAAGCTGGGAAATAACAACAAAGCTGAAGGAATGTTTAAAAACCTAAAACAGCTTTTGAATTTAAGGAAACTTTAAAATGTAATCCTTCATTTTCCTTTGAAGGACAGTAAGTTCCAGCCTGTTTCACACGATGAATCTCTCCTCAGAAACTGAAGCATTTATAATGAAGAATATGTACTGTATATTATGTAGCTAAATGAAGCACCAGGAAGAATGCACACGTTTTTTATTATTAATTTTTATCACTACAATGATCAAATGTGTAAAATCTTTGTAATATATGATGTTTACTAATTCTACCGAGTTAGTTTTTCCATTTGCAGACAGAAGGATTGTTAACGGGGCCATTCATTACGCATCGTGATATTTGTCATTTACATAAAAAGTCACTTTTAACTGACATAAAGGGAGATTTATAAAACTACATTACATTAAACTGAATGTACTGGAATGAGATCCTGGAGGTCTGAGGAGCACAGTGACATTCATCAGCCTGTCCGTCATCTACCTCATTATCAGGGAGCTACTGAACCAAATCAACGTCTGTCTGAAGTGAGCAGCAGTTAATACACACACACACACACACACACCAGCAATACTTTAGCTGCACTTTAAAAGGACAGTGATTATGTGAGCTGTAAATGTCAGCTGCCAGGTCTTGCCGTGGAGTCTGTCCTGCACTCCATCTCATGTGTGATTTTGTCAGAAAAACTGCTGATAAATAAAGTGAACGCACTGTTTTCTGCTTCAGTCTGGACTGTTTTCCTTCATGCTGTGAGACGTGTGTGTGTGTGTGTGTGTGTGTGCGTGCGTGCGCAGCGTTTTATTTCTGACTGCAGAACCTGAATACAGATCTTTAGTTTAAGTTAATATCTGCATATTTAAGTGTTGTTTCCCTAATATATACCAAGGTTACAACACTTTTGGATTTTATGTAAATTTTTACTTTAAAATTAGTTTTTAGGGTTTGTTTTCCTATTTTAGATCAGTTTTAGTTTTTATTTAGTCTTTGTAACATAACCTCTAAAGTCTGCAGTTTATATACATATAAAATACACGGTTGGAGAACTGTGTAGGAATGGTCATATGTTTAAAAATGTTGGATTTCAGAGCCAACTTCAGAGTATATTTTTTCACTTAAAACTCAAAACTTAACATTAGACATGAGCTGAATAACTTGGTTAAATGGCATTTTTTACAATATTTAAATCATATTTTTGTTGTTTAATTCTACAACTGTACATGTGAAAAACAACAGGGATTTATTGTGAAGCAGTTTCACTGCGCCACCTCCTGGACACTCGAATAAGTTCACTTTCTGTGGTTTAATGTCCTGAAAGTTGTCAGAAATTCATGTCGTCTTCTTTTTTTCAGTAGTTATCTCACTGAAAATGTAAACCTGACATTAATTGTTTGTTTTTTTTTTTATTTCAGGTGGTTTTTTAAACTGGGCAATAATCAGAACAGATGAGAAATCTTCCAAGAAAATATACTTATTTTACGAGGATATTTTGATGCAGATTTTCATTTTAGTTCCTTTTTCTGTTCATCTGTTGTTATTTTGGATGATACAGTATGTTAAACTGTAAAGTTTTACAAATTAATATAAGAAGCATGAATAAAATCATAGAAATACTTCTCAGTAGGATGCAACACTGTCAGCTACCATGGAGCTCTGGGACTGATAACACTGAGCTGAAACAAGACAAACTGATGGATCCGTCATTAAAACAGCTCACAATTTATTAAAACTTTAAAAAAATACAATAATATAAAACAGCACAAAAAATATTTTCAGTCCTTTTTAAAGGTCAAAGGTCAAAGAAGAGTCCTGTTTGTGTCTTTGTTTAAGGTCCTGACCATGAATCCCGACGCCTCTGGAGCGTCTCACCAGCTGACGGTGGCGCTGATGCATCTCCAGCTTCTACTTGATCCGGATCTCGAAGCAGAGGCAGTTGCAGGATTCACACTCCGGAGGCTGGCAGGTGCAGGCGCAGTCCCACCTGATACACTGCAGGTAAACACGGCAGACACCACAGCTCACTACACAGGATATATTTAGACTGTCTAACATCCACAATAAACACGCTGTCTGTGAGCAGCATCACCTGTGTTGGTGATATTAAAATATGAAATAAATACACCTAAAATGCTATATAAATAAAATAACTAAATATTGGAAAAGTAAATTAATAAGGGAATTAACATACAGGTAAAGAAAAAACAATCAAGCAAAAAAATCCCCAAAACAAACCAATACATTTATATTACATTTCTGGAGTGTTAGCAGGTAACTTACAGAGGGAGAAGAGCACGGAGCGGTCAGACACGAGCGCATGGTCGGCAGGCGACAGTCACACATTTCCCCAAACTTAAAGCACTCCTCACAGATGGAAATGTCCGGACAGCAGTCACTGCACTCTGGAGAACAACGGTCCTTTGGGGAAAGAAATCAGAGGGAACAATCTGCATCTCTGTCCCGGCTGACACACTGATATCACTGCACTGATTTAACTGTGATATTAGACGTGAACAGACAGATTATAGCAACTATATATTGATTCTGATCGAATATAAGATAGTCCCCAGTGATAAATCATATGCCGAGCCCTTTTTCTTGTTTTGGGGTATTTTCATGCTATTAGAAAGTGACAGAGAGGATGGAGGGGGGAGACATGCAGCAAGAGACCTCAGGCTGGATTTTAAAATACAAGACAATGAATAGTATCAGGAAGGTTTGTCTTGTTTCTAACACCAGGAGAGACACAAACATTGTCCACATGGTGACGTGAGTAAAGTGTTAAAGCTCCTGATTAGAAATCAGCAACTGGAATGCAAAGTCCACTTTCCTATTTTTGTTTCTGTTCTTCTGTGTTTAGTTGCAGTTCCAGTAAATAACATGTTTTTATTTATGTTATATTTTACAGACTGTGGCTCGGAGACAGGCCGCCCTACTCTGTGGGTAACAGCGGACCCACCTTGAGGCAGTACCGGATCCACAGTCCGATCCCCAGGACGACCATGTAAAGAGTCAGAGTGATCATGAGC
>CAFUXE010000577.1:125151-142777 GCA_903364295.1 Serranus cabrilla | reverse complement strand
CAGTAACAGTACTATATAATTCAGATTAATGCTACAAAAAACAATCAAATACATTCTTATTTAAGTTTAAAATAAGAACTTGTGGTGTCTAGAGTACAACACCAAGCAGCACATAAAGTAGAGCTTGATTATATCTAGATATAATTTCATGTTAGTGTGATCTATGATCTTGGTTTTGTATTGAAATACAAGACGGCTCATTTCAAAATAACTTTTGAATCATCAAGGCCACTTTTATAAGATTATAGCATCTGTATAATGATTTTGTCAATAACATTTAATAAGATACGCCCTAGTAATAACTAAGCACTCCTATGTGCTACCATGTTACACAAATGTTCTGATCACACCAGAGGAGCAGTTACACAATTAATACTGTTTTTAAGGTCAAATTGAACTTTAGTGATTTTTGGTAAGGTTTGTTTTCTTTTACGACTTTCAAAATTCCTCCTAAGAGTAGAGAAGAGGGTCTACTCTCATGAATGAACAGTATGTCATTCAGTACAAATATTTAATCATCCTGGGAAAGATTGGACTAATAGTGCCTGGGTCCTATTTCTTAGGAACTAGAAACACGTGCAGCAGACAGATGTTATGATTGAATGGGAATACCTGTCAAATAAAAGCATGCTGAAGTGGTGCTAAAGTCTCCTAAAGTCATCTACTGGCTCCTCTGGTGTGTATTTGTACATGCATGTGATCCAGTTATTGTATCATTACTCAAAGTTTAGGAAAACTGAAGCTTTTACACCAGCAGAATGATGAGTAGACAGTGTAACCAAAAAAGATGCAGAAATTGACACCAGAAAGCAAAAGAGAAAAAGAAATCACATCACCCACACAACAAAATAAAACAGGACATGCTGATCAACTGCAGACATTTTATTGAACCAAATGTGGATTTTGCAAAACAGACTTGCTCTCCATCACTTACAGTCACAGGCGTGACCTGGCCATGGCTTTGATTTTTACTGTATTATTTCAGCATAACTACATTGTAACTCATGTTTATAAATTATTGCATTATAGTAAATTAAAAATTCAAGAGTCCATAACCATAGGTGTGGTACCAGATTAGCTGTTGGAACACACCAGAAAGCTGGTCAGGTGCCAGGGTAGGAAACTCACTTCATGTACCAGTAAAGCCAAAAGTATACGCGTGTAAAAATCACTTCGCTACAGCCAAATATTACCAGTATTTGATTTCACTTCCCACTCTGGAGGGTTCATCTGATCACATAAACCGACTCAGCCTTCCGCTTTACAGGCCTCGCTTTGACAAACGTAAGACCACCACTGAATGCCCGTTTACTCTAATACTTGGATTGGTGGCAAATGACAAATAAAAGTTAGGATAATGTGCCATTAAATAAGAGCAAAACACAAATGTGATAGATAGTGGTGGAGATGTCAGTATTTAACACAACCTCTGTTCTGTAACCTGAGAGCAGGTGGCTGGGCATGTGAATGACACCAGTGGGATATCGAAGCAGAGTGAAGAGGGAACTCACTTCTGTTGGCAAACTATAGAGACAGACTTCTGCAGCAAATGCCTTATTAAAAAATCCCCCTGTCCCCTCTTCCCAACTGCAGCCTTTGTTCTTCTAAACATACCCACTTTGGCAGTAAACAATTCTAAAGGCTACAACTTCCTGTACAAACCCAGCCCCCATTCCCCATGACACCACTCCAACATATGGAGACTCAACGTTTTATTGAAATACCTTGAAGTACAAAACAAAAAAGTTACATGAAACGGTGCCTCCATTGTTGTGGCACAAGACCTAAAAAGAGGAAATTAAAAAAGGAAATAAACAAAAACGGGGAAAGGGAAGGAGGAAGTGTGTGGGAGGGTCATCACCACTCATCCCTGATGTTGTGTGGAGCTGCAGTGGTGTGTCTTTGTGAGAGCGAGCCTGCCCCCTGGTGTTGTAGGGGGGCGGTGGTGTTACAGAATCCCATGTTTGTCAGAGGTAATTCACGTGTTAGCTAATAGGAGCTGGTGGGGTTGCAAAGGGGGAGAGGGGGGAGGAAGAGCAACAGCAGCACATAGGAGGAGGGGGGAGTTTAATGGCCTTCTAGGAGAGAAGGGGAGACGCTGCTAGCAGCTTCTAGAAGCCGTGGACTTTGAGCTGCTCCTCCTTGGCCAGGCCAACCTGCAAGAAAAGAAACAGGAGATCAGTAATCTAAACCTCCCTCTGGCCTCCAGTCTGTCCCTCAGGCCAGGACTGCTCCTAATGATGCAGACAACTAACAACAAAAACACCTACTTCAGTGAGGAACGTGCAGATAAGCTTGCGCTGGTCTCCCTGAAGCTGGATCACTTCACCATACTCTGGGTGCTCAATCACTGTCCCATTGCAAGCAAACTTCTGTTGAGTGACAAAGAGCAAAGACAACGAGTCAGACTTTATAGAAGCCTGAAGACAAGGACACAACATCCTGCAGTGGCATCTGGTCAGAGCTGGCAGCATGCCATAAATCTCATAGTGGTCTATTAGTATTAACCAGCACAGTACCTTCTTGAAGGCCTTGACTAGCTTCTTCTTGTCATAGTCAGCGCCAATGCCCTGGACAGTGGTGAGGGTCTTCCTGCCGTTCCGCTGTTGGATTCTTATGTGAATATAGTCCTCTGTCCCGGATGGGAGGCGGTCATCACCCTTACTTGCATCAGCAAAGGGGTCTGGGGTGGGAGGAGACAATGGGACAACAATCAACACCAAAACTTTAAACCCAGATCAAACTGAAGAAAAATCACCGTCAATTACACAGACATCCTGCCCATAACTCGCATCTTAACCTAGCATTTAATTATTCACACAATAGTATGCCGTATTTTGCCCGATGATCGTCTTAATGTAAAGACAAAATCAGCCATCAACCTTCCTGTGTGGACATCTGGCAAACCTCTTTTGAAGTGTCATTTTTCAGATGAAGAAGTGCGCAGACGTACAAGCTAAATATACAGCTTAACAGCTTACCAGAGCCTGGCAGCGTTTAGCTACCCACTGCTAAGCGGGATCCGTTAGCCAGCAAACAGGACAGTGTGTGAATTAACAGTCATGACACGGCAACTTTCGTTTTCAGAACGTTAATAAATGCCTAACAGAGAGTATAACCATAAGATACTAATGTTATGTTGATTTTTTTTCTAGCAGTAAAACGATTGACTTGACGACGCGACCACGTCGGAAGAATAAGCTAACGCGTTAGTAGCACAATTTAGGCCTAATGGCGGCAGTTTTAGCACAGGCCTGCTAAGTCAATCGACCAAAATGGCCAGGAATAGACCATCATATCTGTACAATTCAGATATCACGAGTTACGCATTTGTTTTGAATCGATTACATTGAGGATTAAGCGTCGTACAAAACAATCAAATCCTCTACAAAGCCAATAAAAGCTGGACGTGAGCCCGGAGCGATCGGTTAGCTCGGCCGGCCCTCGCCCTTCCCCCACCTTGTCTGCCGGTTCGGCTTGATAAAAAAAAATACTTACCAAAAGTTTGGAGGTTCTGGATATCGGACATACGATAAGATTTGCTTTCCTTTCGGATAATAACTTGGTTGGCGAGCGGTTCGTCGGCTAACTTCGACTGTTTTGTGGTTTCTAGGTGTCGCCTGTTCACGGGGACGGTGCAAGGTCTGCTTCAACTGTTCTCACAAAATGGAGCTCTCGAGCTCGACAGACTGGAAAACAAGCCTTTATAGCTCCACCCCGAAATTGACGTCACTACGTCCCCAACGTATGAGTGAGTCAGACCAGAGACGTCGTCTGCAGCCCCGCCCCAATATTTCTCAACTTTACCGGAAAGGTGACGTCATCATATCAGAATATTTGCAACAGGAAAATCACCAAAACTAAGCTAAATAAATGAATTGTAAATTAATAAATAATATTTATTATTCTTTTTTTTTTTTTCCAAGTTTCGTTTTTTCAGGTAATGTCTGTTCCTTTAGTAATACAGAAATTAAAACCACAGAGCTCTTTATTTTCTGTTGTCACTGACAGAATATTCGGGAAACAAATTGAAGAATGATTGGACAAAATAATTTACCTGTCAAACTCAAATCACATATAAATGTAATTTATGGAGTTCCTAATGTGTGCCTTGGACCAAATTACTCAGGGCTTACTTGAAACTTGGGCCAAATCACTTGGGACTTACTTTTGACTTGTAACAAATGATACAGGACTTACATGAGACTTGGACCAAATTAATTGAGTCACATATCTGGTATAAGTGTAAAAATATACACAAAGTACCAAAAGCAAAGATACATTATACTGAATGGCCCCTTTCAGAATAATATATTGTTATTGTTACATTCATGTGTTCATCATGTTACTTATCTTTTTCCATGATAAAACATCATAATTAGTATAATTTGTTCATCATTTTTGTCTTTTTATTAATTGTATCTCATTTATAGTTCAATTTCACCTTATTGCATTTCATTGGAATCACTGTATATTCCTATTTTGACCCTTTAATAATCTAGTTTTTCTTTTAATATGATTTGTTTTTTGTATACTTTCTTGTTACTTTTTATTATTATTATTTATGTATTTATTTTTTGCATTATTATCATTTTTACTGATCTTCAGCATTGGTCTTAAGTTTTTTTCTTTATTTTTTTTTAGTGTTTTTTATGGTCTTCACTTGTTTTGTCTTGTTGTGGGCTTATCAAATTATGGACATACATGCATGAAAGTTGCTATACAAATAACGGTAGATTGATTGATTGATTGATTAATTGGTTGATTAATTAAATGATTGGTAATTTTACTCTTTTTATTCTTTGCTTCTTGTACTTTCTTCAGTGCAAAAGTGCAGGGTTTGTAATTGTGGGAAATATAAGTACAAGTATTCTTCTTTTTGTATTTTATTATTACTATTAAGTAATTCCGCAGGGGGCGCCAGTGCGCTTAATAAAACACCGAGGAGCGGCTAATTCTTAAGTAGAAGAAGAAGACACTTCGCTGGTTTGGGGCAGTTGTTGAACGCGAGGCGGACAGAGTTTGTGCGGGAAGATTCCGTTATCCTGCCGTTGTTCAGCTCCAAATACAGCACAGGTGAGGCGAACTGATTTAAATCACACCCTCGTGTGTGTGTGCAGACTTTTACAAACAGGTAGGCTCTGTTGTAGCCAAGATACTAAGTGTTTAGAGGGAGGCTGCTAGGCCTCGCGTGTTATAATCACCATGAGTTACGGTAGGCCTCCGCCAGACGTCGACGGCATGACTTCCCTCAAAGTGGACAACTTAACGTACCGAACTTCGCCCGAAACCCTGAGACGTGTTTTCGAGAAGTATGGCCGGGTAGGGGACGTGTACATCCCCCGAGACCGATACACGAAAGAAAGCCGAGGGTTTGCGTTTGTGCGGTTCCACGACAAACGGGACGCGGAGGACGCAATGGACGCCATGGACGGCGCGCTGCTGGACGGACGGGAGCTGCGAGTCCAGATGGCCCGGTACGGCAGACCCCCTGATTCCCACTACGGTGGCGGCGGCGGCGGAGGNGGAGGAGGAGGCCGACGAGGAGGGCCGACCAGGAGGTACAGCGGTCATGGACGCCGAAGCAGAAGGTAAGAATAAGCGCGCTGCAGCTACTTTGTTAGCGCTTCCAGATAGTGTGGGCACAGGCCAGACTCCATTGAAGAAGTTGCCTAATTAGTATGTCCTCGGTCTTTCCCCAAGTACGCTTTACTCATTGAACAAAAGTTAAGTAATTTTGCGATCCAGCAAGATCCATTTAACAATTCGGCATGGATTAGATACTTATTAAGCTCTGAAATAATATTTTATTAGGACATTGGAGGGTAATGTGAGTAGTTTGACCGCAACTTTTAAGAATTCCCTGGAAACAACCATCTCTCAATTTCGATGGGTGCTGTATAACTTGGAAAATATTAGATTAATTATTATTGTATCAAAATATGAAAAAAAAATCTGGTGCAACAGGTTCAGTTGGTGTTCCTTCGGATGTAGTATCTGCCAATAGACTACCTGCCACCTTAATCTTTTAACAAGCAGGTTAAGCTCTACCTAAGTACTGCAGGCCACAGTTCACTGCCAGCTGTTTTCACACTGAATATGATAACTCACGCACTGAATGTATGCAGCTATTCCCCCAGCCCGAGACACAGAAGACGCAGTAGGTCCCGCAGCAGGAGTCGCTCTCGTTCCAGAAGCCGATCCCGCTACAGCAGATCCAGGTCCCGGTCCTACTCCCGATCCAAGTCTCACTCTCCCAGGACTAAGAAGGCCAAGGCAAAGTCCCAGTCTCGCTCCAGATCTAGATCCAGGTCCCGGTCCAAGTCCAAGTCCAAGTCCAGGTCCAGAAGCCGCACCCCATCCAGAGGGTCCAGGTCGAGATCTAAAAGCCCGCCCAAGTCGGCAGCAGAAAATGGAGGCGAATCCCCGTAGAGCTCAGAATCAGGTGAGTTTTCACAAGAGGTTGCTGCTACAGAAGCCATGACAGGTGTATGTTAAAGTGGTTCTTTTAAAGAGGTTTATTCATGTCCGCAGCCAGTTCAGCAGGTGCTCTGAGGTCATTGTTTCTGCAGCTTTGATCTGCAACATAATTTCTTAAACTCGGGTCTCATTTTCTGTCAGTTTACCGCCTTGAAATGTTCACTGAATACTAAGCAAAGTGTGTTTTAAGAACAGTTCTGATGGTAAACCAAATCTGGAATTCTCTCCTTCCCAAGCTGCGGCATCCTGTTTGCTAAAGTGGCGTTTGAGCTGAGGCAGAATGAGCAGTTAGGAGGTGTGCTGTGGGCCGCCTGCTGCTGCTGCTGGTGAGGGTTTCTGTGCAGCGGGGTGGAGGCAGGCAGAGGTGGGGTTTGGTGTTGAGGTACGTCTGTCCGGACATAAAAACGGTCCTCGTCCAGGGAAGCTGGTGCATTCAGGTGCACTGAGGTTTGTCAGTTTGTTCAGTTCCATTTTCCTTACATCTGTTTTTTTATTTATACCACCATTTCAAATCGACAGATGTCCAATAAAAAACATTTTTTAAATGTTTTGAGGTAATCTATAGTGGAACTAACTTTTATAAATTGGTTTTCTGAGGTAATAAATCAGGTGAGAAGTCGTCTCCTTCTGTATTGAGACAGATGGGACCAGGCGCCCCCTGCTGGACTTTGGAAAGAATGCAGACTGAAGGCACTAACTGTTTACTTCACTGCTCTGACCGAGAGGCTGCTGTCTAATAAACAGTAGCCTGTAAAGATGACACAAGCCATGGCTGCATCTGACTTTGACCAAATCCAGTTGGTAGAACCATGAAAGTGATTTGAAAATAACTGCAGACACATTCGCAGGTGTGGCTGAAGTCACAGGACATTTTTGCACAAAAGATGAAATGATTGCACACAAGTTGAATGTTTGATGTTGGAGATCACTATAGGAATAATGACCTCTGGTCTTGGTTGACCTGTTCTAACTGTTTGTGTTCTGACAGTTTTCAGGTGAACACCGAAAGCATCAAATCCACGACTGAATCCAACAGGAGCGACAGTGTCCTGCTGTGAAAGGTTATTATTGTGTCTTCCATGCTTTAGTTTGTTTTATTCATTTGGCCACAAAAAGGCTTTGTCACTTCAGTGATGTGCTGTCATTTTATTTTTATTTTCATGATTTTTTAAAATCTGACTGAAATTCTTGTTCTGACCTGGTTTTGTAATGATGGCCCGGGACAAAGTTTCTTCATGTTCTTCACCCCCGTGGGACGTTTCCAGCTCTCCTGGCTCTGTTATCCTCACACTGATCCTGTGGCAGGTTACCAGCTGACACAGTCCAGCAATGATCAGAGGAAAGACGACCATTCTCATGATTAGATTAGATTGTTTGTTTTTTCTTGCTAAAATGAACTTTATTTGTCTATCAAACTTATCCAAACATCAAAATATCAAAGTTACTTATTGTCCTATTTTTGCCTAAATGATTAATTGATGATCACCATAGTCGCCAGTTAATTTTCTTTCAATCTAATCGATGAATTGGCGGATTATTGCAGCTGGTAACCTCACGCTGCGACAGGTCAGGACAGCTGGATATGTCTGGAAAAAGCCCGTTTTCTACTTTTAAATTTCCTGTTCAGCAAGAGATGAATCCAAAAACAAATCCTCTCCAAACATTTCATATTTCGAGCTCCCGGCTTCCTTTCGATGTTTAATTTCTGCAGCTCAGGGTGTCTTTGTTAGACAGCAGATCCTTTCAGCTCCTGTGATTAATGTGTTCATGTAATTACAGTAAAAAGTGACCTGAAGTATGTAATGTCTGAAGGTTGCTTCAGGTCAGTGAAACAGATTTTAAGGTTAAATCTTTTGTTGAATCCTACAGGACAAGGTTTACTGGACTCTAGACACAGCGTCTCTGTTCTTTCTTTTTAATTTTTTAAATCCTAACCCTGCTTGTATGTTTGTTTTGTGCACTAGGCGCAGTTGTGTAGCAGTTGAGTATTGCTGGTTAGCTGTTAAGGTGGCGTGTTGCTCTGCTGAGTGCTTGGATGTATCCAGTATTCTCCAGAATGCTCCTGTGACTACCAGTGCTGCGGCTGCTGCAGTCTCACTCTTTGTAAGATGAAGTGTTCTTTCCCATCCGGTCATGATGACAAATGTGACTTTCATTAAAGATTTGGTGTTTTGTCTAAAGCGTCTCCTCTTTTATTATTCAGTCTTCATTTACCACTTAAAGTTTTACAACTACAAGCTTCAAAATGTGACTTTCAAGCAGTAATGGAATGTGGCACTATTACAAGTAAAGGTTTGTGCAGTAAAATGCTCTTTTTCAGTATTTTGTTTTTGGATCAGATTAAACTTATTATATATTATAGAACGTCAGATCATTTTATTCTCTTTCAGATGAGCATTTAAAAATACCATTCCTTGTAATAAATACTTGAGTCATTTTTACTGCTAATAGCTGTAGTTTCTTGTGTACTATTGCATAGTAAAGTGTTTCTGAAGCATTTTTAAGCACTTTTGTATTTCTGCCTCTCCTTGGAATGAACAGTTTCAGTACTTTTCCAACACTGTAAACTGGAGATAAAAACCGAACCAGATATAATTTTATTCTCCTGCTCAGATTGCAAGTGTTTGGCTAAAAAGTTGATTTCTTAAGTGTTTTTATCAGTGGGGAGAGGTGTAATCAGATCCTTGAGTAGAAATAAAAGAATACCACATGTGAAAGATTTCCCTACAAGGAGAAGTTATTGCAAAAAAAGGAAAATAAAAGTATAGGTTTGTCATTTAAGATGGACAGGATGCAGCTTTATTGATCCCCAGAGAGGATTTTCAGTTTTCATAGCAACACGAGTTCAGAGAGTAATAGAAATAATCTGAGGTACATACACACTATACAGATTATTTGGAGACACAATGATGGTGTGAATGATAGAAGTCAACAGGTCTGTTAACTGTTACTCTCCCACATGGCTTAGGTCAGAATTTTATATTTTAAAAAAAATTACAATTAAGATTTGATTCGAAAAAAATTCAGGAGACCTGAATATAGAACAAACGAAAATTGTCAAGTCAGATAATTATTAGAAAAATCGGGGGAAAAAATTATATGAACATAAACATTTGGAAACATAAATATTGAATGGAGAATATAAAAAAAAAAACAGGAGACTGAATTGAAAATATTAATGAATAATTATTCACTACATTGTAATGTTTGTTTTATGATTATTATTAATAATTTGTATTCAGGCGTTGTAACTTTTTTTTACCGGAAGTAGTTTTACTCGTTTTCTAGCTTTTCCCTTTAAAAAAGAAATTCTTTAAAATAATAACGTTTCTATCTGTTTTTTAATAAGAATGTTTATTATTTCTAGGAAGTTATTAACAAATAAATATAGAACACAATACACCAAAATAAATTAGGATAAATACTTAAGAAAAATAACGGAGATATGAATTTAAAATGATGAAAAAAGACCATAAAAATATGCTTAAAATTTTTTTTAGGCGATATTAATGAATTAATATTCATTACACTGCAATGTTTGTATTATGATCATTAATAACAATAATTTGTATTCAGGCGGGTTTTTTTTATTTTTTTTTAAAACTTTTTACCGGAAGTAGTTTTATTCGGATGCTAGCTTTTACCAGAAGGAAAAGCTTCTTCTTTTTTAGAAAAAAAGTATAAACTGTTTATTATCTATATAAAGGTTATTAACGAATGTTGCTTGAATTTAATAATCATAACAGCGCCTGACTGTGTGAATAAACAACTAACCGGAAGTAGAAACAATTTACATAAAGCAAACAACAACTGGATGGGTTAAAGCAGATCCGCTATCAGCGGAGTTTCTCTGCGCTCAGCTTTTGTAAATCTACGATTTTGTGCTAAAAGCTAACAGCTAGCAGCAGCACTACAGTCAGCTGATTCATTCACATGACTGCCCTTTCTAGTTTCAGAGAAGTCCTGTTTACCGGCGCTGTGAAAGTACTCCGGATAGTCTGTTTTACACGACGGGGGGCATCATGTTGGAGTTAATTTAAGAAACACACGGTTCACATGGAAAACTGAGGATACCGGAGCTTCCACAAAGAGCTAACTATGTCACTAATAACACTCTGAGTCCGCACAAAGAGGAGCACCGAGACGGGTTAGCTAAACTGCTTCAGCGTTGTTGGTAAGTTAAGTTTCCTGTGTCAAACCTCACACCGGTTTTCTCATCTTTAACGTTAAACATTCAAAAAGACAGCTCGGTATAACTTGAGTCATTGTCTCGATCGTTTTATCTCCGTTTTAAGAAATGAGCGCTGTCACAAACCCCCTTTAAAAACCGACCAAATGAATATTATGTTGCTTATCGTCAATTATTAAGTCAAATTAAACAATCATGTGTATGTTATGGTTATCCAAGTAATCATCTCCATAATTCGGCATTTAATTATTTCACCAAACAACACTTCTTATATATCTAATTGTAAATAAGATAGTCATTTTTAGACTGTTTTTCGCCAAAACACATTGAGTTTGATGGTTTGATGGTGGCGCGTTGTGGGCAAACTATTTTAAATGTTTTATTTTTCGTAATAAAATGGATGTTTTGTAGATGTTTCGTTTGCCGAACTTATCAGTGTGTGCTGTCAAATCAAAAAATGTGAAAGGGCATATATGATTTCACAGAATATTTTAAGTGTGTGGGTATTTGTGGTAAAACAGCAGATTCTTTAATGCAGTTTGGTTTAAAGACAATGAGCTGTTTTTGAGTGTTGCAGTGATTGCAATAATGTTGCTTGATCTTATTTCTACTTCTCTTCTTCTATTTTCAGATGCGCTGTTCAGGCCAGTAGATCTTTTTTTGTATTCACTTCCTCAGGGAATTTGCAAATATCCTGCAAAAATGACTCCAGAGGGGAAGAGGCTGTTAAACATTGTTATCCTAGGCTTCGGCTTTATGTTTATGTTCACTGCTTTCCAAACATGCGGCAATATAGAGGTAGGTTGGATTTCTTAATGTACACCGATTGATCACTCTTAAATTCAGATAAACTGTGCTAAACTGTCGTCTTTCTTCATCTGCACAGCAAACAGTGATCAAAAGCTTCAACAGCACAGAGTTCCACGGGAGCGGATACACAAGGTTGGTGTTTTCAGATGAGGTTTTACTATAACTGTGCAGATGTTGGAGTGAGCACATCAGGCTGTAGATTCTGACCTGGTGGCAGCTGCTGTAATCCAATCAGTCGCACTCAGAAACCCTTGAAGATAATCAAATCTCAGATAAACCATTTTAGGGAACAAAGTTTGCTCAGTCAGTCGGAGTTCCAGGAAACATCCTACATGACTTTAATCTAAACCAAAGATGGTGTTCTCATTCACTGTCCCTTGCAGCATGGCCATCATCTACGGCGTTTTCTCTGCGTCCAACCTGATCGCCCCCTCAGTGGTGACCGTCATCGGCCCGCAGCTTTCAATGTTTTTCAGTGGGCTTGTATACAGGTAACACAACACCTGCCTCCTATATTTCCTGCAAATCCAGACTTCTAGTATCTCATAATGTTGTTTTATTTCCAGTGGCTACATCGCTATGTTCATCTACCCGTACACGTGGAGCTTCTACACGGCGTCTGTGCTGGTTGGAGTAGCAGCAGCAGGTATGGAGACGTTTATTTAGTGACTCTGTCCAATCAGAGAGCAGCAGCGTTCAGTTTTTATGCTGCAGGTCTGCTGCAACTCTCTGAGGTTTTTTATTAATATTTCACACTGCACTGTAACTTTAATTTAAATTTTTATGAATTATTTTATTTTATATATGTATTTATTTTATTTGTTTTTAATTATTTATCTATTTATTTTAGTATTTTTATTTAATGTATTTGTTTTAATTTATTTGTTTTTAATTATTATTTAATTAGAAAAATATTAGTTTATTTAATTTGTTTTTAATTATTTATTTTGTAATTATTTACATTTAATCTTATTTATTTTTTTAGGAGAGGATGTTTCTCTGTGCTGATTTTCTTGCTTTTACTCTTTGTGCCCATGTTAACGTCTCTGCCTCTGTCAGTCCTGTGGACGGCTCAGGGAAACGTTCTGGCCATCAACTCCACTGATAACACCATCGGGAGGAACAGCGGCATCTTCTGGGCGCTGCTGCAGTTCAGGTGAGCCTTTTCTCCCAGCATGCACCTGGCTGTAGTTTTCTGCAGAGCTGTGTTGTTTGGTGAACGTTTGTTAACTTCCCTGTTGACTCTGCAGCTTATTCTTTGGAAATCTGTACATCTACTGCGCCTGGCACGGACACGTCCACATCACAGGTAGGACAGAGACCATCAACATAATAACGGTTTATTTTTATAGGGTTAAAAAAGAAAATTTATGTTGTGATAACAGCAAGTTAAAGTAACTAAAGTAAAAGTACTCGTGATGCAGATTGTTGCATGATTCTCTTTGATGCATTTTACTGTTCAAGGAAACTTTAACTACATAATTTACTTTTATGTTCTTTAAGTTATAAAAATGTTTCATCACGTGTTTTATGTTAAATCTTAAATCTAAACCCGGCAACTAAAAAACATCATATTTACCTTCAAAATGTAGTGAAGTAGAAATATAAAGTTACAAACAAGGAAATACTTAAGTAAAGTAGAAGTACCTCAAAACTGTATTTAAGTACAGTACTGGAGTAAATGTACTTAGTTACATTTGCATTATTATTTTTCATAACTTTCTAATATTTCCATTCTGCACTGAAGAGTTTATTTTGTTATTATTATAATTTTAGTTTCTTTTTATTTCTTTACACTACAATTTAGATCAAATTTACAATTTAGATAAAAAATCATATTTTCTATATATTTTTAAGTATATAAGAAAATTGTTATTGCAAGAATATCCTGAAATATTGTGATATTCTTTTAGTGACAGCCGAGCAGGAAGCTGCAGGTTACTTTATGTCTTTATTATGCAAATCAAACAGTTCAGAGCAAAACTCAGAAAGCAGCAAAACAGATTTGAGAGCGAAACTTGTGCAACAACATGTTTTGTTTTTGCCAGTAAAATAAACCAAACTTCTGGTTTCAAAAACATGTTTTTGCTGCGGTGTGAGTCCGTTTTGGACGTATTCGCTCTGGATCTGTGCTGTTAACTGCATAATAAAGACCTCAGACCACGTTTCATCTGTGCCTCGTCTGTGTGTCGCAGACAAAGACCGGCAGACCGTGTTCATCTCGCTCACCGTCATCAGTCTGGTCGGCTGCTTCCTCTTCTTCCTGATCCGGAAGCCCGACGCCGAGCCGGCCGCTCCCTCCGAGGCGGCAGAGTCGCTGCTGCAGGCCGAGTCCACGGAGAGCGGCTCCACGGCCGGGTGAGTGTGTGTCACTCATGAGTCACCAGGACGATCCTGCAGAAAATGAGAAGCTGCTTTAAACAAAATCAGCATGAACTTTGACCCCAAATAGTTGTTGCAGAAATTATTGGGTTGATACTATTTTTTAACATTAATTTGGAGCCAAATTTGATCATTTTTGACGAATTTCTACAAATGTTAAAAGACCTTTAGAGCTGCAGAGAAACTCCTGCTGAGATCAGGTTCACAACACACTCAGTGTGTTCAGAGTGAGTGTGAGCTCAGTGTGTGTGTGTGTGTGTGTGTGTTCAGTGTGAGTGTGTGTGTCATTTTATACACTGAGACGAACATCATCACATCTTTTTTTAGCTGTTTTGTGTGATTTGAGTCTCTGTGTTTGTTTTATCTCTTTGTCATTAGTTCGGTCTTCTTTCTTTGATCGTTTCGTCCTTTTTTCTGGTTGTTTTTTGTCTCTTTCTGGCTGTTTTCCCTCTGTAATGGTTGTAGAGTCTCTCTGTGAGACCAGGGCCCCATGTTCAGTGATCCATCCCGGCTTCAGCTTCTTTTCGTGGAAAAGTCGGCATCAAATCACTTTTTTTAAACATCATTTAACAAGCAGCCGACCATAAACCCCTTAAAGTCCCGGGATCCTTTTAACCAGCGTGCAGGATGAGACAGGCGACCTTTCTCTGTAAACGCTGCCTTTGTTGTCTTTTCCACGTTTCTCTGTTTAAACTGCCGAGCCTCAGAAAGGTCAGACTGACGGCTTCCTGCAGGTTTATCTGAACGTCTTCTCGTCCCTGCAGCTCGCCGCGGCCCAGCCTCGGCTCTCAGGCGCTGGACGCTTTCGGTACGTTTATCAAAATCACTTCATGAGATTCAATCTGCAGAGAGACTCGAAGTAACGATTCCTTCTGTCCTGCAGTGAAAGCCTGCAAAATGTTTGTGACCAGAGAGATGATGCTGCTGAGCCTCTCCATTGGATACACAGGTGGGTGTGTGTGAGTGAGTGTGTGTGAGTGTGTGTGAGTGTGAGAGACTGACGTAGCCGTCTGCTCCATCAGGCCTGGAGCTCACCTTCTACAGTGGCGTGTACGGGACGTGTATCGGCGCCATGACGCAGTTCGGCCAGGATGCAAAGAGTTTGATCGGCATCTCGGGAATCTGCATCGGGATCGGAGAGATCTTAGGTGAGTATCCGGATACTTTACTGCAGTAAAAGTACTAATATCACACCTTTAAAGTTCTGTCCTTCCATTAAAGAACCTAAGGGGAGTAAAAGTCTGATTGCTGCAGTGAAATCTGAAGATTCTGGAAATCTAAAAATGAATTAAAGATAAATAAACATAATAAATAAAACATAAAAATCCAAAAACTTTTTAAAAAGACGAAAAAACTAAACATAGGGACACAAAAATGGGAAAAAAATCTGATATAAATCATGTTACTGTCCTGTGAGAACCATATATCTCTAAAGTCAGGTTTTTTTTTTAATTTCCTCAAAAATATTTCTAAAAATTAAAGACAAAAAAACATAAAATCTAAAAAAAACCTTTCAGAATAGATGATAGAATTAAAAACATAAGGACCTAAAAAAATATAAAAAAAAAATATATATAATGATAAATAATCAATAAAATAATTCTTGAATTTCTTTTTTATTTATCAGATTTGATGAAATAATAAACATAAACATTTATTAACCCAATTAAACAAGCTGTTTTTTTAGTTTCTTTAATGTCACAAAAACAACGAACACACAGTTTGCTGCTGATTCACTTTGTGTAAGTTAATGATTTAACTCACTTAAAGAGTTTTAAAGAGTTTATGTAGCTGCAGTTTTGTTTGCTTCCTTGTGTTGAAACAGTATCTCAGCTGCAGATAAAGATCCAGTTTGATCATTTATCATTTTAGAGATCTTTCTCTCGTTTCACAACATGTTTTCAAAAACCACATTTTCACTGCAGCTAAAATGTGAAATCACCCAACAGGAAACTGCGCTGAATGTACAGGAACATTTTAAAGTTCTGTTCACTAAGGAAAGCTGAGTGAAGCCTGTGAACCTTTTCCTGTTTGGGGGATTTGTGTTTGTGATTCCTGTTGGCTGATCGAATCAGAAAACATGACGGTAAAAGTTTCAGAAACCTCGACAGAAGCTTCACTTTAGGTGCAGCTGGTAGTGGAGAGAAGCAGGAAGTGAGCGTCAGGATTAACCTCCCCCCTCTCTCTCTCCCCCCCCCCTCCAGGAGGGGGTGTGTTTGGGATGCTGAATAAGTGCAGCCGGTTCGGCAGGAACCCGGTGGTGCTGCTGGGACTCATCACGCACTACGTGGCGTTCTACCTGATCTTCCTCAACATCGCCAGCGACGCTCCCATCGCTCCGGAGGCGGGAACGGACCTGTGGGCCTACATCACCCCCAGGTACACAGTAAACAGCTTTATTATTCTGTGGATGGTTTCATCTGCCAGACTTTCTCTGATCTGATAAGTAAAATAAAGATAAAATAGAATGCAACACTAGATATACAACAGTATGAAATATAAATGCATCTTCACTAATTACAGATATGTACATGTAGAATAAAATAGAAATAAATAAATATAGATATATTTTAACGTAGACATGTACTTCATATAACAACAGTGTGACCAATTGAATTATTGCTCATGATTTCTATAGAAAGTCTTTATTGCACAGATCATTTTTTAATAGTTTATAAATTTTTTAAATGATAATTAAAACTGAGTTGGTTTAATGAAACGGTTTAATCCAGATTTAGTTTAACAAATAATAAGCTCTTTTTAAAAATTTTTTGCTATTATGTTCATTTATTTTAATCAATTAAGGGAAAATAAACAAATGAAAATAAAAATCATAAAGAAGCCTTAATAGCCATTTTCTAATATTCACTTTATTCCGTTCACTTGTGGTCGGCCCTCAATTTCTTTTTCTTTCCATTTTTCCGGATTTTTTTGCAGGAAAAACATGTAAAATACAGAATTTGGCTTCTACAGGAATCCCACTGTTAGTGACTGAAGTACTCATGTGTGTGTGTGTGTGTGTGTCTCAGTGTGGGCGTGGCGCTGCTCTGCAGCTTCCTGCTCGGTTTGGGCGACAGCTGCTTCAACACGCAGCTGCTCAGCATCATCGGCTTCATGTTCCGTGACAACAGCGCGCCGGCCTTCGCCGTCTTCAAGTTCATACAGGCGAGTATCACACGGAGCTCAGACACCCAGCTTCTCTTCTTCTTTCTTCTCTTTCTTCTTCTGAGGCTTCATGAGAAAAGTCTCAGCTGCTGAGTTGTTTCGTTCCTGTGTTCTTAGACTCATGAATCCATTTCCTCTAAAGTTAAAAGATCCTGTCAGAAACATTAAATTCTGCTCCTCAGAGACTCTGTGAAGCCAGGATTGATTCTGTTTACACAGAGCCCAGAGGAGAGGACAGGAGAGGCTGTTTACACAGAGCATGTTTGAGTTGAGATCTAGAGATTCATACAGATTTTATATGTTGCAGTGAAACACGAGGTCACAGAGAGGAAAATGTCCTGAAACGTCTCGTTGGGGTTAATGATGGTTTTGCAGCTGCAGAGCGCTGTGAGGCGCCGTGTGTAGTAACATGTTGCTGTGTTTCCTCTGCAGTCCATCATGGCCGCTCTGGCCTTCTTCTACAGTAACTACCTGCTGCTGCACTGGCAGCTGCTCATCCTGGTCCTGATGGGTTTTCTGGGCACCGTGAGCTTCTTCGTGGCCGAGTGGACGGCCGAGTCGAGCCGGCGGGAGTCGGACTACGACAGCATCTGACTGGAG
>CAFUXE010000577.1:111523-125111 GCA_903364295.1 Serranus cabrilla | reverse complement strand
AGGAGCAGCAGGAGGAGCAGCAGGAGGAGCAGCTGCTCGCCGACTCTGACTCTGTGGTACGTTTGTCTGTCGGCGGCTGCAGGAACCAAACATGAATCATTTATCTGTCGTTAAATCAGAAGCCATGAAGAGGAGCTGAGGGAGGTTCACCTCTCGGCTTCTGTCTCAGTTAATCCAAAATAATTATGGGAATATATCCTGAAACAGACTTTACTGAGGAGGTTTGTTCATCAGATTAAAGCACTTTGGACGCCTGATGTAAAGAGCGTCTGAACATCACTGACTGCTGGGAAGCAGAAACGTTTCCACCGTGTGAAGGAAACTCTGCTGATGTTCTACATTTCTTCTCCTGTCATAAAAAATCCCACGAAAACACCAAAACCACCAAATCACACAGAGCGACACATGAACCATGAACACTGTCGTTTATTTCGACTTAATTCCACAAAAACATCACGAGAGCACCAAGTGTGGATTCATACGCCGCTGAAAATAGTCCCCAAAGCAATGCACAAATACTTAATAATACTAATAATAAAAAATTTTTGAATACAGAACTATATATTTATGTTTTAAAGATATGAGTCAGCAAAGTAAATATTGGACCCAACACGTGTTTTCTGAACATTTTAAAAATGAAATGATAAAATTTCCTTTTCCAGACCTGGCAACACAAAATCGTCACCTGAGACTAAATTTAAAGGTCCAGTCAGTGAAATCAAATCTTCATAATGCTGAATGTTATGTTTAGCAAAAAGGATCAGACTTATTTTGCTTTGCATCACGCCCCGTTAGCAAACAGGACGGTTGTACGCTTCATGTCCTTTCAGCCTCTGATGAGCATCTGAGCTGGTTTTGATCTTTTCATGGGATTTTTTGGGAGTAAAAAGTAGAACGACGCCTTTTAAAGTTCCTCCACTGTCCTGTGATGTCTCATGCTCTCATAAAAACATGTCATGTGCACAAAATCCAACTTTTATGACCGTGGAATAGCTGACATAGAGGCCGCTCCCGTCTGTTATGATGCTGGAGACGTGAAGCTGCTGCATCACGAGCTCAGAAACACGTCGTCCAGCTGCAGAGAAGCTGCGTTTAAAGGGACGAGCTGAAGAGTTTATCCACACAAAGTCACACAATATTTCCACCTCTCTTCATAACCACCAGACTCCATTGAAGAAAATAGTAATTTAGCCTCACAGGACACCAGAGCTGCACCATTTTAAGTGATAATAAGAAGCAAACACTAACTGAAACTCTCTGTAAATCTGATGCATGTGTCTATATTTAGTTATGTTTTCTCTCCTAAGTTCCTAATATGATGAGAAAACTTATAATTAGTTTACTGTACACTGGGGTTCACAGAAACAGGCTTCACCAGGTGGTTATTTCACAGACAGACAGACTGACAGCAGCAGCTCCGGTGTCCTGAGAGGAAACTGACTGTTTCTGTCACACAAGCTGAAAATACCATAAAAACAGATAAATGGATCTTTTTTTAAATTATTGTTATACAAACACACTTTAATAAATCCAAACTGTCCCTTTAAATCAGCACACTGGGATCAAACAAAAGGGAAATATGATGAAAAAGTGAACTTGTTATGTGAGTGTGTAACAGGTTCAGGTCCAGCTGACTCAGCAGGATCTCTGTGACTCACAGGAGCAACAGACGCTGTTTGTTTTTCTTCCTCCTCTCTGCTCCTCTTCCTCACCTCCTGGTGTGGACAACGTGTCAGATGGTGAGTTTTTAGCCGCGCTAGCAGCTCCGTCCAGCTTTTTGCACAAACATGCAGCTTTAAAGTTTAAATCCAAAGTGTCTTAACGTTACAGAAGTGAGTCACTGTGTCTCTGGTGCAATGAAGAAGAAGACCGTTCGTAAATTAAACAGGGTGCCAAATATTTAAAGTCACTCAAAACGTATTCTTGTTAAAAACTCCACAGGGAACCTTTAAGAATTTTAATTCTGCTGAAATAAAACACAGTTTTTCCTATTTTCGCAGACTAAATCAGACCAAACGTGAAGAGGAAATTCATCTTAATTTGTAAAATCAGTTTTACTTTCAAACCTCCAAACACAAACTGGATTGATCTGATTCCTTGTGTGTCTCTGAGCTGCTTGCGCGGCTCGTTCGTCTCTCCACTCGTTCTTTTCTTTGTTGTAAGTGATCTGATGCCAAACCCACTCAGAGCTAAAACGGCCTTAACGTGTTTTTATTGTCCTGACAGCTTTATGTAATGTCGAGGGGGAAAGGGCGACACATGCTGGAGTTTCCTGTTTTCTTTTTGTTTAAAGTGCCAATTTCTGAATTTCAGCTCATTATTCTGGTTAATTTATTGCTGAATGAAAGCGGGTTTGGATTCATGGATGTTAAGGGAAACGCATGTGAATCTGAAGGTGATTTTATACTTGAATGTAGTCGATAAGAATCTAAGAATGACACCGAACTTTCGCTTGCTTGTTTTTATTATCAATAAAATATTATTTTGAACATTAGTTGTGTGCCTTACCTGCATAAAGAAAAAAAATATTTTTATGTATTGAATAATGAGCTGTGGTTAAGAGGAAGCAATTGTACTGGAGGTTTTATTGTTTAATGTATATTTGCTATGAGAAGTAATATAAAAATATAAAGTCCTTAATTGGTACCTAAATGTGTTAAATCAATGTTAAAAATGAAAAAACATGGAAAGTAGAATTTAATAATCTTTGTTTTTATCCCAGCATTTTAACATTTCAAAATAATTGGTAACATCAATTTTTATATATATATATATATATTTTGATGACAATTGCATAATTAAGCAATAATTTCACAGCATGGCTGAAACTCGCACAAGGCTTGGTGTATTTTTTTTTTTATTTTATTTTTTTTGCAGAATAGAGCCTCGGTAATTATTGGTGGTTCATGTTTTTTACCTTCAGTTTTGATTGTTGTAAAATTGTGAAAAAAGTGGCATTTAAAAAAAAGTCGCAAATCTGATTTTCCTTAAGATGTACAACCCTGCCTGCACTGTATTCTACACTTTATATTCACGGATACATGCAGGTGTAACACCGTAAGTAAAGTAAATTACACTGACAGTGTTTTATTGGCTGTAGTTTGTAAAAACAGAGAAGATAATCTTGTTGTCCTGAGGAAATTCCGACACTTTTCCTCATTCAGTGAACGCAGCATAATATTGTTGCCTGGTAACCGGTAACGCTGCGAGTCAATCCCAACGTGGGAATCTGCGGAGGAAGTGACGTCAAGTTAGAAGCAATGCTACAAACTACATCCGGTTACTGCTGGAAAAATAAAAGCCTCTGTGAATTTTTCAGGAAAGGTGGAAAATCCTTTACCACACTAAAATAACCATAGGACACTGTAAAATCCTGCTTTAGCATTAATGTATTGATATCTTATTTGCAAATATATTTCTACATATGGTATGGAAAAAGAGACAGGCATTTAGACATACATACAAAAAGTTTCAACTCTACTCCCAGGTTGTAAACCCTAATAAAATATAGAATTTGATCTGAAAAAAAAAGAATGCAAAAATAGTCTTAAGTATTATATGTAATGATAATAATCAAAATAACTGAAAACAAAAGGGGGTGGCTAAATTAAGATCCTGCTTTAATTATTTTGATGCTTTATTATGCCTATGCAAATGTGAATCGCTTTAGTTTCATTGTGCAATGGAAAATAAACCTTAAGATGAGTATCTTTTCTTTAGATCCATTAGAACATATGTTTTGGATTGTCCTTTATCATAATTTATATTCAATAATTAAAATGTATATGAAACGGGTGCGGTCAAAGTTTTACTTTGAAGGTGGTACACGCTGTATTCCCGGTGAATCGGTCTGGTTTGACGCAGCCGCAGTTGCTGTTTTGTCTTGAACATCATTAACGTACATTCCACTAACTGACACCGAGATTACCGGCGCAAGGAAATGCCGGTAACGACTAATAACGTTAGGAAAAGACCAAAGTGAAATTTAAAAAAATATTTTTGTACTTTATCCAATGTATTGTAACTATTAATTGAGGTAAGGCTCACACAGGCGGAGTTAGCTCGTTAAAATATAGTTTGATAGGCTAGCTAACGTTAGCTTAACTTTAATTAACGGTCGTGTTAACGTTAGAAACAAAGATGTCGGAGCAGAACATCAGCCTGTTTGACTTGTTGAATTTAGCCATCGAGACGCCTCATAAAGGAGCTGTCAACTTCAGCGCCCTACACGCCCTGCTCCACGCCGTGCTCCGGCAGCTGGATATCCGGGAGATGAAGACCCCGTGGAGGGACACTCCTCCCGGGGACGGGCGCTTGGAAGCCCTGGTGGGTGTCCCCGCTCCCGAACAGGACCAGCACCCGGAGGAGGAACCGCTCCAGATTCAAGGGGACATCTCCGGGGTGGAGCTGGTGGTTCAGCCCGGCACGGAGCTGCAGGAGCGGGTACCCTCCTCCTCCCCGGCCCCCTCCTCCAGCCCCGCGTCAGGCGGCCAGTGGAGGCTCGAGTCCCGCATCCAGACCTGCGAGGACGGCGTGTCCAAGGTGAGAGCAACGGGTCATTCAGTCCTCCTTTTCTTCCTCTTCTTCTTCTTCTTCTGCTTCTGCTTCTGCTTCTTTTGCTTCTTCAGTAGTGTTAATTTAATATTAATTCATTATTAATTGAATATTATTGTATGTTCAATGTATGTTTACATTCTGCTACTTGATGCTTGTATTAAATTGAATTAATTAAAATAATGAATAATAGTTAATTAAATAAATCCATTGATATGATAGTCTAACTTTTCTTTTAGTACATTTTGTTGAAATTACATTTAAAATGTAGAACTTTTACTTGAAATGAAATATTTTGCTATACTATTATTAATACTTAATTTATTTAAAAGTAAACTACTGAACAAATAATCCAACACTGATTATATGCAGCTTTTTAATCAAAGTCATTAAATGAATGTAGTAAAAAGTGATTATTTGCTGCTGGGATGTAGTGGAATAAAAGTATAAAACAGCATGAAAGGGAAATACTCAACTAATGTGCCATTACCTCCAATATGTACCAGAGTACAGTACTCAGTACTCAGTTACTTTACAGTGTGGCAGCAGTGACCCCCCCCCCNNNNCCCCCCCCAAAGCAGTGGTGCTGACACCTGCTGGGGGGCGGAGCCTCAGGTGAAGCAGGATGCTTACAGAAGTTTTCTTTTAAGACTGAAGGAGCTCTGAGTCTGAGGCAGCGCTCTTCTTCTTCTTCTTCTTCTGCTGTTGTGTGTCTGCCGGGCAGCGTTTCAGCGCGGTATTAAGCCGCTGCTGACAGAGAGGAGGACAATAGGAGATGGGCGCCACCCTGACATCTCAAATGACCTCTGCGTGTCTGTGTTCAGGTTTCTGTCAGGCCTCCAAACGAGGAGTAAAAGAGATTAAAGAGAGATTTTCAGGATTACACAAAGTTTTATCTTTGACAGAATAAAAAGTGGAGTGGAGGGCTGATGAGAGTTTCATTAGTGTAGAGGTGGAGGGTTTGTGGTGCCAGCTCCTCCCTGGCTCCTGATCCCTCCCTGTGTGAGCGGGTAATTATCCCCTGCAGAGATGACTCTGGCTGTCAGGGGATGAATAGCTCTCAGGTGAAAAGCAGGACATCGGGCAGGTGCAGGTGATGCTGCGTCTTTCACAGGCCCGTCTGAATCATTCATGTCCTGTGTGGGCATCGTCCGGGTCAGCTGGCGTATCCGCTGACTTCACTGTGTCGAGGTGACCCGGCGTGCCCTCGTCCACCAGAGCGCCCCCCCGTCCGCTGCGGCGCCGCACTACCTGCCACATGTCAGGCAGCGTGCCGCGCTCACCCATTCACCTGTCACTGCTTTTGTTTTCATAAACGTCTGTTTGGCTGTGGAACCCCGCGGTGCATCATGGGACGCTGTGAGAGCAGCTGAGTGACGTCTGTGGATCAAAGTGCACCAACAGTCAGTTAAACAGTTTAGGTTAGTTATTCAGCTTTAATCGCTCAGTTTACTGGCCTGGACTCCACTTCTTAATGTCACAGGGGGGTTTCATATCGTTGACGTCAAATCATTCAAAACTTGTTGAAGTTACAGTACAAAAGTACCTGCAGCAACAAAATTCACAAAACTTCCATGTATCGTCTTATTTAACTGATCAATCATTTGGTCTTCAAGATGTCATAAAAAATGCTAAAAACACAGAGCGTCCAAAATAATGTCTGCACATATCCTGCTGTTTCCAACCAACAGTTTCTTATCACAGAAGACAAAGAAAACAACTAAATATTCATAATTAACAAGCCAGGAAACGGTGAATTCTTGACTTATGAGCGGATCACATCAGTCACGTTCTGAGCTTTTTACTTCTCACAACAAACTCCCAGAAAACTGCAACTCTCAGTTCTTTATTTCAAATGTAATAATCATACATTTCTTACTGCACTATAACTTGTTTAGTTATATTTGAGTTTGCTCATACATTGAATCTCTTGCCTCTTTAATAACTTGTGTATTTTGGTTGTTTTTGCACTTTGTCTTGATGATTTTAATGTTTTATGAAGCATTTTGAATGATGCTGTTGCTGTATATGATCTGAATCATGGGGAAGTTTTCAAATTTACAGTCAGTGCTTGTCATCAGTATCCCCATGTCAGGGCAGGATAGTGTTGATCGTCCTGCTTGGAGCGTATTCAGAGTGGAGATGTTCGGGTCAGCGCCGGGTCACGTCTCAGTCACTCATTAACAGGCTGCAGCTCCGTGGGGTCGCTATGCATCACTTCATGTCCGGGCACATTCAAGTTAAACACACACACTCACATCAGCTCAGGAATGTTTGTTTCAGCTGTGACACACACACACACACACACACACACACACACACACGTTTACTCTGCCAACACACCCTGACACCCTGACAGGAAATTGAAATAACCTGGTTAGAGAACGGATCCTCAGGTGTAACAGCTTGATTCGTCCCATCTGTGAGCTCTGGTCTCTGCTCCTGTCTGTTTTCTCAGGGGTCAAAGGTCAGATAAATGCTTCCTGTGGGTCTGATTCTTGAAACGTTTTAGTTTACGCTCTCTGAGTTCTCAAACTGAGGCGTTTGAGCCACGAAAAAGGTTTCCTAAAATGTAAGTTGTTCTCTGTTTACACCGTGTCCTAACTTCTGGTGGATCGGGGCTGTTTTGCAGATAGAAAACAAGTTATTTTAAACTCTCTGAAAGACTTTTAAAGTGTGTGTCTGTTGTGACTTTAGGCCCTGATGCTCATCCAGGAGCTCCACAGCCAAAGAGACGATCTGAAGGAAGAGTTGAAGGAGCTGCAGCAGCAGCAGAAGGTGACTCTGTCCAGTAACAGGCGGGAGTCTGATTACAATAATAACTAGATAATAACCAGCATAATGTAATAATAGTGAAAGTTAAAAAATAGATTGAGGCTGAAAAGAGAGAAATTAGTTGATTTCTGCAAATGAATCTGCAACTATTTTACAGTTTTAATAATCATTTGAGTAATTTAAGTTCCTTTTCCAGCTGGAGCTGATGGGACATTACATTGAATATCTTTAGATTTGGATGTTTCCTGACAGTAAAGAGTCACAGAGAACAGCAGGATTTTAAAAAAACATTTTGACATTTTATTCACCAAATGATGAATCACTGAGTTGACGAAGTAATCTGCAGATAATTCAATAATGATTCTAATTACACGTAAAGAATCACCACTTCTTCTCCTCTGAGATCCTTCAACATATTATTGTGAATTTAATAAATTGAAATAGTAGAAATATTCTGTAAATTACTATAATATGAATACACTAAAACTGCTCACTAAAGAAACTAGAAGTAGAGCTGTAACGAATGTCTTTTTCTTTTACTTTCAGGACTTTTTTAGTGAAGCTTCAAATGTCTCTCACCATATTTCATCATGCATCAGCTTGAAAAGTTTAACTGTTTAACTCTGTAATGAGGCCTTAGAGCTGTGTGTGTTATTACTCTGAGCTCACTGTAAT
The DNA here is from genome assembly GCA_903364295.1 of Serranus cabrilla. Taxonomy (NCBI): domain Eukaryota; kingdom Metazoa; phylum Chordata; class Actinopteri; order Perciformes; family Serranidae; genus Serranus; species Serranus cabrilla. The sequence continues at coordinate 117,107 of CAFUXE010000577.1, read as the reverse complement.
AACTGGATCTGACTGATGAGTGTTTGAGCTGCTCTGTTTGGCTTCATCAGGCTCCTAGAGAGTCGGAGGAACCTGAAGAGAGATTTGTGTGAACTGACTGTGAGAGTGAGTTAGACTCCTACAGTGAAGTGTTCCTCTGTGTCCAGGCGGCTGCGGGTCGAGCAGAGACCGATGTGGAGGAGTGCTGCCGCCGTGTGGACGCCGTGGAGGAAGCTGTGGTGAGTGAGTGTGCTGAGACACAATGACACCAGCTGCATCAGCTCCTGTTCAAACTGCCTCCAATCTCCCGTGTCAGAGTTCTCTGAGGGAAACCCTGCAGACGTACCCAGAGCCGGGGGAGCTGAGTCAGTGTGTGACCTGGGACGTCCTGCAGTCCTCACTGCTCAGCCAGAGAGAAAACCTGCAGCAGGTCAGATCCAAACACAGCCTGCAACAACAACACAAGGTCAGATCATACGCTTTCCTCTATCACACGTTCACTCATGGAGATCTGAAGCCAGCAACCATCAGCTTATGATCCAAAAACACCAAACAAACACGTCAAACAACAGATCAGTTACAGTCTGACAAAGACTGTGAACCCATCAGCCTGCTCTGACAGCAGGACTTCACACTGAGGCTCAAGGCAGCTGTGGTTATTTTTTTCTTGATTTAATTTGGAACCACAGACAGTTTTAAAGCTGTAAAACTAAACAGTTCCTGTGTGATCCATCTTTTCATTTTCACAGCATGTTATTAAAACCAAAGTATCAACATGCTTTTCTATTCTGTGTTTACAAATTACGATTATTGAATTAAACAAAGGAAGGGCGTATTGGGGCAATATATGATCACATTTGGTTTCCTATAGTTTCAATGAGAAAGTGATCCGCTTCATTATAAAGATTTCATACATTTCCAAACAAGTATCTAGTTGTTTGTAGGTGGATTTCAGGTCCCAAAGGAAAGGTAGTTCCACTCAAAAGTCACATTCGTCCCACATGCGTTTGTTGTTTTCTTATCGATCTTTAGGACGTGCTCAAAACAAATGATAGAGACACAGTGTTCTCCATCAGTGATGAGAAATCTGGACTGTGGATGTTGAAGTTGATCAGTCTTTGTGTGCTGACAAATATTGCAATTTCTATGTAGAATTAAAATCCTGATATTGTATTTCTGTATTCTGTGTGATTTGTAAACATTTCAAACTGATTTTATCCACCAACAGCCTGATAAAAATCTGTGATGATAACAGCTGTCAGTGTGTCTGTTGTTTGCAGGAGCTCGTGAATTCAGGGGTCGTTGTTCCAGCCACATACACACCGTTCGATAACGTCCCTGCTGTGAACGCTGCTCCCTCTCACCTCAGCCCGCCCTGCTCCCCCCAACCAGAGGACGACTCTGGACACGTTTCCACGGACACCGGGCCGTCCACGGACACCGGGCCGTCCACAGACACCGGGCCGTCCACAGGCGCTCCTTCAGTCCTATCCGAGCCTCCTCAGCAGACTCCTCCTCACACAGGCCTCCCGGCTGCCGGAGCGCCCCTGACCCAGAAGGCCAGCGGCTCCGAGCGACACACGGAGGCGCTGAAGGCCCTGAAGGACATCGGAAAGCTGAAGGAGAGTTTCAACAAGCTGGAAACTCGTGTTGCTGCGCTGGAGGAAGGAAAGGTGGACCAGACCCAGCTGACACACCTCAGAGACAGCCTGATGAGTGACAGGGAAAAGGTGGGTGACAAACACAAAGGACAGGATCCAGAGGAGATCCTCAGTATCAGGTGCTGTCTCTCTGCTTCTGCTTCTAAATATTTAATGTGTCTGTCCAAAGCTGGACAGTTTGGAGGACATGTTTATGAACCTAACGAGCCAAGACAGAGAAATGGCCTCAGAGGCAGATCCAGGCAGCAGAGCGGCTCAGGAGCTCAGACAGCAGGGGTCCGACCTCAGGTAAAGACAGGCGGGGACACACTCATTACAAACGTCTCTGTGGGTTAGAAACTGTAGTTAGACGTTTTACAGTTTTATTAAACTCCCAACAAATGAAACCTGTGTAAAGAAGTAAAGTCATCACTGCAGTTCATCTGTGAGAACATAAAAACGAAACGTTGAGAAGTTTGTTCTTTCTCCACACTGTGTGTGATATCTGATCCCTCTGTGAGCGCTCACATGAGTTCATGTTGGTGCCGTCGTGTGCAGGAAACGTCTGCAGAAGCTGGAGGAGGACGTGAAGCAGCTGAAGGTCAAACAGGCTTCATCAGTGCAGAGAACGACAGAGCGACCGCTGCAGGAACAGGTCATTACTGTGAAGACTCACATCAGACCTGCAGCTCTTTAAACAAGTGATTTCATTTAACAAGATCAGAATTTAAGTTAAGTTAAGTTTAAGGTCAGTTTTTAGATATTTAAAAGAGGGAACTAATTCATTTTTGTTTTTTTAATTAAATTAATCTACAAAATCAAGCATTTGATGTTTTCGAGCCACAAGCTGTACTTGTGACTGTGTTTCTATATTTCCATTTTTTCTGAGCATTTATCGTTTGAAAATGTTTCATTTGCGATAAGTTGTAAAGTGCAAAACCCAAAGCAGCAGCTACTGAAGAGAAAACTGCTCCCAACACTTATTTCCTGCAGGTCTAAACTGCTGCAGCTGTTCCTTTGCTGTCATACATGTGGTGCAGCAGCCTGATAAACCTTATAAAGTTACTTTAGAGTTATAAGTCATCGTGTCCATCATAGCAGCATGTGTGAAGCTCCTGAGGTTTGTCAGTCTAATCTCAGCTCTCTGCCCTCTGACCTCAGCTGGACGACCTGCAGGGCAGGCTGGAGGACCTGACGCAGTCTTTGACCTTTGAGCTGTCTGCAGCCGGGCAGGATGAGAGCGATGAGGGCGAGAGTAGTCAGAGCCTCGGTCAGAGTACAGAGAGATCAGCTGTCAGCGCGGGCAGGAAGCTCGGCCTCCTGTTCCAGCGCTACGAGCAGCTGCAGGACACAGTGAGCAGCGTCCTGCAGCAGCAGGCAGCAGGCAGGGCAGAGCTGCACGACACACAGGCAAGATCTCAGCTCAGTGCACCTGAGGCTCAGAGCTGCTCCACCACGTTTACTGTCTGCAGGTTATTGTTAGCACACAGGAAGTGGAGAGATTCACGGAGAACTAAACATCGGTGTGGAGAGCCGGTTTTACCACGCAGAAACATGTCGAGTATCTTTAAATAACTCCAGTAATCATGACGGGATAAATGAACCTAATGAGTCCTGAAGGATCAGACTGACGGGGAGCAGGTCCCAGGTGACAGTCGTTCAGGCCACATGTGGGTCGTTAGTCCTGTGAGACCTGGTGAGACCTGGTGAGGCCTGGTGCGACCTGTCTGTCTGATTCAACACCAGGAGAAATCTGTGACCTGAACGACTCGTCAGAAACATGAAACCAAGTAAAGTAATCCAGTAAACATGTGAAATCTAGTGTCGGTGTTTGAAGGCTGAACACAATGTTTTACAAATTATCTGTCAAATGCTACAGATTGTAAAGGAGATCTGCTCGAATCTCTGATGGTGTGAGTTTGATTTGTGTCAGTTTAGATCCGTATCACATGTACAGGCTGTGCTGTATGTTCTTATTTACTGATGCAACACTTCTCTGTGTGTGTGTGTGTGTGTGTGTGTCAGGACGTGGAGCTGGTGAATGATGTGCAGAAGGCGATCCTGCACATCGAGGTAAACAAACCAACAAACAGCTTCACACTGTCTCAGCTGTCGGATGATGTGGGACTTTGTTTGTCAGTAATAATGCAGCTTCATGATTTATCACTCTGAACAAGGTTTCTGTTTTTATAATACTGTTACTGAAAATATGCACCAACTTTGTTATTCATCCAATCAGTTTCTGCTTGTTTGAGTCCAGAAGACAGAAGGAAAGTCTTTCTGCGTCCCTCTCCTGTTCGTGTTAAACATTCCTGTTCCTGTTTGCACAGGAGCTGTACAAGATGACGGAGGAGCTGGATGAGAAGAAGGCCGACAAGCACATGGTTGAGAGTGAAATCGTAAGTCTAAGGTCTGAGGGAGGATCACTGTGGTTATTTGAAGCGTCAGTATAGAGAAATATCACGTCTGTCCTCTTGTTGTCTCCTCGCACCTGCAGAAAGCCGATAAATCTGCACTGGACAGCAAAGTGAGCCGGCGGCAGTTTGACTCTGTGACGGAGCAGCTCAGCGCCATGTTCCACGAGCTGCTCAACAAGGTGACGGGCCAGGAGCAGGACTGGCACAAGGTCATCGACAGGCTCTTCACCGAGATGGAGTGTAAGGTAAATGTCCCCATGTTCCCACTGCAGCATCGCTCCTGTGATCCTCTGTGAGGACGCCTGTGACCTCTGACCCCTCTGCAGCTGAACCGGATGGAGCTGGACTCCGTGAAGAAGCAGCTGGAGGATCGCTGGAAGAACATCCACAAGGAGCTGCAGGCTCAGGGAGCGCCGGAGCACGAGGACGCCGCCGGCATCAGGAAGTACGAGCTGACATCACACTGACTCACTGCAACATAACCAACTACAAGTTAAACATATTTATATTTCTAAACGGACATCCTCCAGATGTTTCCAACATGTTTAGAACCAGAGAAATCTGACTGCTCAAGGTGAGGGTGCGTTTGATTTGTTTGCCTGTCAAGAAACATAAGAAACACCACCTGACTTATTGCTCCTAAACTTGATATTTCTCCTTGTTTAAATTGTTAATACTTTTATTTTTCTTTTGGTTTTTATTGCTTGTTTACTGTTATTGTTCTCGATGCTTCTTATATTTTTGCTGTAACACTGGAAATGTCCCCATTTCACATCATTTGGATCCTTATTATTAGTGTTAAAAATAAAAATAAATGATACTTAACAAACAACATCCAAAAAGCTTCCTGAGCGTTTTCACTCCCTCTGTGTTTGTCTGCAGGCAGCTCGTGGACAGATTTAACTGCCTCTCCTGTGACCGACCGGTCACCATGTACCCGGGACAGTGAGTTATACTGACAACACTCATTTATGATGTTATTTATCATATTTATGTTTCAGGTTTCGTAACGTCTTACCCTCAGGGCTCATGCAGCTTTCTAACAGTAAAAACACTTTGAATTGATGCCCACAGCAGTCAGTGTGTATCGACACCTTTTAGCTGCTTCCATGAGATGTTAAGCTGTTAATATATTTCCTTTGATTGTACGGATCAACAGGACGTGTTGAGCTCTGAATGAAGTTTTCATGTTTGTACGTTGCAGCTGTTTCTGTTCAAACAACAGAACAAATTAAATGAACAAAATGACCAGATTCTCCTGCAAGAACATTTACTTTATCTACATATTTATGACTAAACATACCTGATTTTTTTCATCTGAAATATTAAAAGCTGATTATGTTTAATATTCATATATATATATATATGAATATTCTTCACATGTATCTTTGTTGGGTTGCTAAACACAAGAAATGTACATTTAAAAATACACGTCACCCAGTTTCATAATGTACAAAAAAGTGCCCCGCCAATAGAAATGATAATAATTATGATAATACTGATAGCATGGTCTGTGCCTCTGGATGAATAGATTTAGATGTAGGAACA
>CAFUXE010000577.1:83608-95117 GCA_903364295.1 Serranus cabrilla | reverse complement strand
CCTCACTATGTAGGAAGTGCAGGAACACACACACACACACACTCAGAAATCCTGTAAGTCTGTAACTTTCTCACAATAATGAATCATATTGCAAAAAACAAAAGCGACCTTTATTAATATTTATCAAACACACATCAGCTGATACATTTTTATAGAAAATGTTTGTTTTTAGAATTCCAAATGTTTTAAAGATGCAAAATCATTATTTTCAGACAGATTCTCATTAATTTGAGTCATTTTTGTCTAAATCTGATTTCTCATTCATTTCAGACTCTCAATCATTATTTAAGCTAAGTTGTTATTTTGAGCAAATTCGTCATAATTTTTGATTTTTTAAGATATTTATTTTAGGACGTATCATTATTTAGATTCAGACATTATTTTAAAGAATGACATATTATTTTAGATGCTAAGACATTATTTTAAGGACGCTCCTTGTTATTTTGAGATGCAAAGTGATTTATTTTAGATACAAAGAGTGATTATTTTGAGAAATCTAACTGCTGACTGGTTATTATTCTGATTATTCTTGCCTGGTGTAAAGTAGCTTCCATTTAAATCCTCTCGCTCAGACTCGCTCTGCACTGTTTGCTCATGACTTTCTCCGGTCAGATCACAGCTGGAAACGGGAATTCTTTCTATTTAAAGAAGTAAAATCCTGCTGCCTCGCTCCGAGACTCGCGGGGGGGAATAACTCCAGCCACAGATTAAACAGTTCGGGCTGCTTTTTATGGCCGCGCTGGTTTTTCTGCTCCAGCAGGAACGAGTGACGGAGGACAGATTCCCTCCACAGGAAAAGTTTAATTTAGCCGATAAATGATTGATGAAGCCGTGAGCTGTACTCCCTGTTTCAGCGTTCTGTTATTGTAAGGCCGTACATGGGGCAGATAATATTTAACAAAGGTCACGGGGTCACCGCCACATTCAGCCTCCAGAGAAGAAGAAGAAGAGAGGGGGGGGGGGGCCTGCACTTCCTGCTTCGCTGAAGGCCGACAGCGCTCCGGTTGATCCCACTGTCGTGTTTTTACAGTAAACAAACCTACAGCTGGTTAGCTTAGCTTAGCATAAAGACTGGAAACAGAGGGAAACTGTTAGCAAACTGTTTAGCATTTCATATCTTATCAAAAACTGAAGAATAAAAGCAGCATAATGTGGGTTTTCACTTCCTGCAGCTAAGTTGTTATTTTGAAAAACTTCCTCTGATCCCATCATGATTATTCTGTTTCAACCTAAATATCTGATGTATTAAAGTAACTAACATCGGTATGAAACACTTCCTGTTTCCCAGAACTCCATCCGACACAACCTGTCGCTCAACAAGTGCTTCATCAAGGTGCCGCGTCAGAAGGACGAGCCGGGGAAAGGCGGCTTCTGGAAGATCGACCCGCAGTACGCCGAGCGCCTCCTGAGCGGCGCCTACAAGAAGAGGCGGATGCCGCCGGTCCAGATCAACCCGGCCCTGCAGAGCCGTCTGCGGGTCGGCCTGCAGCCTCAGACCCGCGGCCCCTCGGCGGCTCCCGGCGGCCTGAGCATCGACCCCGAGGCGCAGCGGCTGCTCCGGGAGTTCGAGGAGGCGACCGGCGCCGACCAGAACTGGGACCCGCACCCGGCTGAAGGCACCATGCTGGGGGCGTGGCCAGTGGTTCGGGGCCGGGGGGGCCACAAGAGGAAGCTGGGCTCCAGGGGCGGCGGCGCCAAAGGCCCCCGGCGCTCCAGCTCCCCGCTGCTCTCCGCGGACGAACCGAAGGACGTCGGACCGCTGAAGGGCGACTTCGACTGGGACGCCCTGCTGGACTCCGCCCTCAGCGGGGGGCTCAGCCTGGAGGGGGCGGAGCCTCTGAGCCCCATCCTGAAGGAGGAGGACCTGACGGTGCGAGGGACCCACATCTCCCCCGCCGAGGCCCCCGCGGGGACCGCCGACCTCCACGTGTTGGTGGAGACCCAAAGGAATAACGACGTGTCGGACTTTGACGAGGAGACGTTCCTCGCCACGGCCTTCCTGGAGAGCCCGTGGCCCGAGGAGGAGGAGGAGCAGGGCCGCAGCGACTTCCTGTGCAGCTCCTCCGTCAACCTGGAGCAGCTGTTCGACCTCGGGGACTCGCTGGGCGGAGACGCCCGCATCGACGCGCTGCTCTGAGGAATAACAGACTCCTTTTTTAAAAACTCAAGAACCCTCTCTGTCTTTTTCAAGATGTTTAAAGTGTTTTTAGATTTACTGTTTCCTGAACAAAGATGCCACAGCGAGTCGGCTCACAGCAGAGCAGAGACGTTTCATCACAGCGTCGTCCTGACGGAAACCTGCAGAACTGGAATCAACAAATCAGAGAACCAGCGACATGAAGACGACATCGACCTAAAGCTGTTCAGCTCCAACTCCAAACCAGCTCACTTATTCTCATGAAGGTTTTATCATCCTACTACATTTCAAAAGTCTAAAAACCATCATAGAGTCCATACGGACAAAAACGTCTTGTACAAAAAAAAATGCAGAAAACAAAGTTAAACAGTTAAACTCTCGTCTTAAACCGGCAGCAGTGGCTTTTATTCTCATTATTCTCAGAACATTTAAGATGCTAAGTCTAAGTTTTTAAAGGTGCAACGTCATTATTACTCAGATATTTCAAAGAAAATAGATTTTTCAGAACACACATTGTTTTATTAAGATAATCTCAGTGAAAACTTATTGTAAAACTACTCTGACTGGATCAAACCTGCTCCATCTTGGTTTGTTTAACGACCACGGCTGGTTATTATTATTATTATTATGATTATGATAATGAGCATTAAAGAGCTGGATCAGTGTGACGTCTCCTGTCTGCTGAGTGTAAACCAGTTTAAACTTTAAATTAAACTGGAAGATCACAGAGTTTATTGATCTTTGGAGGTAAATTTGGTTCCCATGAAATCAAACAAACTGTATTTTCATTCAGGTATTTTCTCCCAGATTACAAATAGGTTTTAATCAAGTTCAAGTAACTCTCCAAACAGAGGAAACTGCTGATCTTTCACTTGTACGTTAGTTAACTTATGGAACAAACGTCCTGATTTTCTGGGTCTAATTCCCTGAAAAGCTGCTCAGTGATGCAGATTTGAGTTTTAAATTCAACAAAATTGGCGCAAAACTTTCACTTTGATTCACTTCTAAATGTTGGAGGTGCAGATGAACTGAATCTGTGTTTTTAGTCTCTGTTGTTTACATGGTGTAAGTGGGCGGAGTCAGCCGGCTGTGATACTGAGACAGCAGCACTCAGATGATGAATTATTACATATTTGCCAAATGCTGTTTTGTGTAGAAGTGATTTGTCTGTTTCTGTGCGTTTTCTACTAACGTGTGTGTTAGTTTAGAGTAGCTGAGTCTTTACTGAGGAACGCAGACGTTGGTTTCTGCAGCCGCAGAGTTCGAGCGCTCGAGGTGAAATTCTCCAACAGAGACGATTAGGAAGTTAAAAAGCGGGCGTGTAAATGAATACCTGACCTTCTACGTGCCAAGAGCAACACTTGGGACTCTGCAGGGTGTTTTTATGTTTCATCTGCTGCAGCTCGAACCAAATCTGTCTGTTCTCTGCTGTTTCACACTGATATAATTCACAGGCAGTTTACTGACAGCCTGTCCTCCCTGTCTGTCTCTCTCTGTCTGTCTCTCTCTCCCTGTCTCTCTCTCTGTCTCTCTGTCTCTCTCTCTCTCTCTCTCTGTCTCTCTCCCTCTCCCTGTCTCTCTCTCTGTCTCTCTGTCTGTCTGTCTCTCTCCCTGTCTCTCTCCCTGTCTTACCTCACTAGTCAGAGACACTGTGCGCTTTCTTCTGCTTTCTCATTTTTATGTTATTTTCCACTTTTTCTTTGACAATAAAAAAAGTTTTAATGCATCTTGTTTGTCTAAAAGACGTTTTACTGCCTTTATTACTGCTGGATGAGTGACTGTGTGTTTTTAATCACTTAATAACTTCAGTGATCCTTTGGCTTTTACTCTTCATCAGGTCAAAACTTTATTTATTCACACAAATATCACAACATCGGCCTGATAATTGGGAAACATTTTGAGACATTCGTGGCTCCCAGAGGATGAATCCTGCAGAGTTTGGGGATCTTTTCTGTCTGAAATATCTTAAATATTAGATGATTTATTTTTCCCTGGAGGATAAATTGTTAGCTTTTCCTCATTTATTTCATGTTCCCCAGAGGATGAATCCTGCAGACTTTGGTGATCATTTAGTGCCATCTAAAGATGAACCTTTTAGTTTTTTACTTGAATATCTGAACTATTGGATGAATAATATTGATGATTCCCCAGAGGACAAACTGTGAGCTTCTCCTGTAAGATCTGTGGTTCACAGAGGAAGAACCAAACTGACTTTGGTGATCCTCAGAATTGTAATTTTGTGGTTCAAAATGGTTAATTTTGACAACAATTGAATGGATTAAAGTGACATTTGGCTCAGAAATTCATGTTCCCCAGAGGATAAATCCTACGGATCATCTTTTTTATCATCTGGTTAACTGGATGAATATTATTATTATAAACATTCATGATCCCCAGAGGATCAGTTGTAATTACTTATCATTTCTCAGAGAAATCACATTTTTAAGACGTTCAGGATTCCCAGAAGATGAATCCTGCTGAGACGAGTTTTCCTACGAATATTTTTAATTGTCTGACTTCTAACTGAAAGTTGTTCGTGATCCCCAGAGGAAAGATCAAAATGTTCATTTATTCACAAACATGTCTCAGTTTCTATGAGGTGGATTGGTGAAACAAAGACACTCAGAGGATTAAAATCAAACAAAGCCGTGTTTCAGGAGAACTGTAACCTGCAGAACAACAGTTTACCCGTCTTGTTGTTGTTGTTGTTGTTGTTGTTGTTGTGTTGCTTTAGTGCTTTAGTGTGCCTGTACGTGAGATTTACGTGCCCTGTCGCTGCTCGTCCGTGCTGTGATCAGGCGCTGGGGGAGGCTGGGCTTCTCTTTCAGGCTTTGTCTGTGCTCAGTCAGACTCTTGTTGTCCGTGGCGCTTGGATCTGTGGCCCTTCATTGGGTCGGTGTGGGGTCTAACAGGGACAAGTGTCCCACGGCCCCATATATCACCGCCTGTCTGTGGACCACACCGTCTCTCCCTGACCCTAAAGATTAGCTCGCTGCTCGTGCAGAGACTCGGCTGAGTGGTAATCAAATGCAAATACGTAGAATTGAAGCAGCCTGCGTCCCCCCGGGGTCGTGGACGGACGGCTCCCTGTCAGTGATGAGGTAATGACGGCTGAGAGATAAAGTGTAAGGCTACACCTCTGTATGATGGACACCCAACACTCAGGACGCTGCAGCCTCGTGCTCGGGCCACACAGCTTTTTCCTGGAAAGGGGAGCTGACGTTCCCCTTCCCGCCCCCCCAGCCGGAGCTCCTGCAGGCCCCCTGGACCGCTTTTACCTGCCGGGCCGAGTCTCCAGCTGGACTGCAGGGCTCATAATTATAATGTGGCAGGCAGGTTAGATGAGAGGCGGCGGTAACCTGATGCAGGTATTATTCCCGGCCCGCTGACGGCTGCAGGTAAGAGGAGCCTCCCGGTGAAACGCTAACCCGCCGCGTGCTCCAGCACAGAAACGCTGCAAACTGAAAGTGCTAAACGCCAACACGACCGGCGAGGAAGCACCGTCTGATGCCACACAGCTGATGCTTTACAGCTGAATGTTTTTATGCCACAAATGCAGATTCAGTCCTTGTTTCTTACCATCATGTGACAAAACCACAAGATTCAATAAACAGGATCGTTTCTCTTCACCTCTGACCTGCAGGAAGTCTCAGCTGGAACCCTCGTCTGATGTGCAGCAATTTAATAATTCACCCACTTTTTAAAAAGTATCCCATCACTACAACATGCTTTAAAACTGTTTGTTCTGCACGTCACAACTGTGTCCTTAACATGGATGTTAAACCACATTTCTGTTGTGTTTTAAAATAAAAACAGGAACTTGTATTTTGAACTTTAAAAGAAAATAAAACAGCATAAATACAGTAATAACTTCCTGTCTACATATGAAGTCACATATGTTCAAAAGTTTCAGGATTCAAGATCGACTTTATTGTTATTTTATGGAGTGTTTTCATACACAGAAGAAGCTACAATCAGGTCATTAAACAGTAGCAGTAACACATGTTTACAGGATGTTTGTACAGCAGCTGCAGGACGTCGTTTCGACACAGTTTCTTCTTCTCTAAGGCTAAAAAAGTTCCTGGTTCTTTGTTCTAGAAGACAGTTTAAACAGGAAATAAATGATGTAAATGCTGGAAGTCAAAAATCTTACATTCTTACTAATGATCCTTTACTGAAAACACAGAAAAACCTCCTAGAATAGAAACAGTAATAAAGAGAATTTGGGGGTGGAGCCCCAACTTTAGCATGAAGGCCGCCCGTCTCTCTCTTTATGTTTCAACACTCACACTTCTTCAACTTGAACCTAAAAACACTTTTATCTGTTGGCTGCAGCTGTAACTCACCTCGTTCCTCCTGAGGAGGCTGAAGGTGTCGGTGCTTCTGCTTCCTCTGGTGTGTTTCTGTGTGTGTCAGGTGATGTATGAATACAGACTGAGGGGGTCTTTGGGAAGGTAAGTGAACTTTCACAAAACCAGGACAGTAATAAATCTGGGGCTCTGTTTCTGTCTGCTCCAGCATCAGCCCCACAGCCCCAGTTAGACCAGTAACCCCCCCCGCCCTCCTACATGACAATAGTACCAGCTGTTGCCCCGGAAACAGGCCTTTCATTAGCTGTGTGATAAAAAAGATGTATTCCCGTCTCTGCTCCTCCGTCCACTTCTTCACGTCTTGTTTTTTTCCTCTTTTGGGATCCTGGAGATGAGCTGCAGCTCCCACAGCTCCCACAGCTCCCACAGCTCCCAGCAGATCCTTCACCAGTTTCTCAGACTTCCTCCAGAGGAATACCAGCAGAGTCGTGGGGCAACAGACAGACACAGTTTCACACCTCACTGCCTGTATCTGAACTCTGTTACTCACATTTGTAGACAAAAAAGTGTTTGGAAATCCGGGATTTGATGTCCTGAAGAAGTCATGAGTTTGTTGTTTTTCTGGGATTTTTCAGGCTGGAATAAAACACGTTCACATTCTGTACTTAAGTATAATTTAGCAGCCTGTTCTTTTCAGCACGAGGCTTAAAAACACACTACAGCACATCAGTGGGACACGAACAGATCACTTTCTGTTTACTCTGAGGTAAAACCAACACGAGGCGCTTTGAGTAACGGTTGTAATGCAAAGAGCGGGAAAAGCCGATGAGGGCGGGAAGGAGACGAGGTGGACTTCGACCCCGGAGCTTCATTTTCTGTGTGAAAACAAAAGTGATTTCCGTTAAAGTGGAATTGAAGTTTGAAGCGAAATTTTGAAATGTTGCATTAAAGAAAATGTTGAATCAGTGAGTTTCCATCAATAAATAAAGCTGCAGTAACGTCCTCTGGTCAGCAGGGGGCAGCGTGATGAGCTGCTGTAGGATAATCCGACAGGAAACAGGAGAAGAAGAGAGAAAACAACAACAAACTGAGAGGAAATGGAGAGAAGTCTGCAGGAATTACATTCAACTGGACACGGAGGAAACAGCTGATCAGTCATGTGAGTTAAACGTTTCAGAAGTTATTCAGAAAAAGTTTAATCTTAGAGCATTAACTGTTTCTATAAAAACACCTCAAGCGAGCGTAAAAACTGTTTCCATCAAGATTTTTTCATGCAAGTTTATCTGCGTATCTGTAGATCGCAGCTCAGTGACGAAGTTATTTACAGTATTTTATGTAGTTTAAAAGTCTGCGTTACTTCCTGCAGCGATCATAAACTCACCACCACTTTATGAGTGACGTGTGTTTCTAATAAAGGTGTTAGACGGGTTGATGTTCTGCAGATCGTGGTTGTAACAGTAGTGATCTGACTTCCTGTTGCACCAGTCTCCTCTGACCTCTGGCATCAACATGGCATCAGACTCACTGGATGTTTTCTCTGTAAAGTCCAGAGATTCCTGTTAGATCAGCAGCTCAGAGAGTCTGCTGCTCGTCTTCACCTCATGAGCTGCTGCATGTGATTATCTGCATTAATGAGCATCAGTCACTGATTTTAAATCATTTCTCATCGTGCACAGGTGGACAGTTTGTGTTGTGTCTTATCTCGTCATCACAGGGGAAATCAAACACCATAAAGTCCCAGTTTTACGAGCTTCGTGTTTGAACTCTGAGACACTTTAGCGCTGGGCTGCTGGGGAGTTCAGCAGGTTTCCAAGCACTTAACAGATCCTATCAGCTGCTGGACTCAAACATTAACTCTGATTCATTTCTCCCTGCTGCGCTCAGACCTGAACCTGCTGCTTTCACGCTGTAACTTCAGATATTTAAGATTCCTTTGTGTGACTCGGCCAATCAAAACGCACTAAAACACAACAGTTATCTTTAAAACATGGACGCGCTGTCACTTCCATATGGGCGCGATGCGTTCGGGTGTCGGGGTCAGGACGGAGATTTGTAGGTCATTGTATGCAGGATCTGAAGGGTGTATGTTTGGGGAGTGTGTGTTTGCATGTTTGCCTGTGTGTGTGTGTGTGTTGCAGTGCAGGCTGATGCTTCTTTGTCGGGGAGACACAGGCGGAGGGTAATCCGACATCCATCACAGGCTTAGTGAGCAATACACACTCTGTGTAACAACACGGAGACAATGCCGGGGAAACAGAGGGAGGGCCTCTGTATTCAGGGCCGGGACGCTCTTTTGTAGGTGATCAGGACCTGAATGAGGCGGCAGAAGACCAGCATGACAAAGCCAGTTCAGGAGACACCAGTAAACCTCCACGGAGAGCTGGGAAACTTCTAGAACGACTGTGGGAGAAGATGAGCAACTTCTTGAGTTTCATCATCCACATAACTGCTTCAATTACAGCGTTCACTTTACTAAACTATATTCTTTAGACATGGAAAAGGATCAGAGCCAGGAAGGAGGAAATAAATCATTCTGCACTTTAACATGTAGAGAATAAAGCTGAAATATAATGTAGAGAATAAAATTAAAATAAAATGTAGAGAATAAACCTGATATAAAATATCAGGAATAAAATGAAAATAAAGTGACTGTCACAGCTCGAGAAAGTTCAAACTGAGAGAAGTCGGTCTGAGCGCAACATTGGGCCAAAAAAGATGTTGCTGGAGCTGTTAAAATCATGAATCACGTCATATTAAAAAGCAGCTGAGATCCATGTTTCTGCTCTTTCTGTTTCTGTTTATATTACTCTGTTTTTCTCTCATTTCCTCACATAGAAAACCTTTATTTTTGTCTTTCCAGCTCCTTCTGTTGTGGCTGCGGACGTATCAGACGTGTTGTGGTGCAGGGCTGCAGTGTTGTGCTGTCCAGGTAACATCCAGGTGAGTGACTCACTGCAGCCACAGAACAATGGTCTCTCAGGTACCAAACACACTCTCAGCTTACACTCTTACACCATCACACGTCGTGTTTCTTCTCATGCAACGATGAGGCGGAAACTGTAAAGTTTCTGCAGAAAGGTGGAGCTGTGTTCAGAGGGTGATGCTGCGGAGGAGTCACCTGACACCTGCTGCTGAAACGCACTGAGCAAACAAACACAAGCAGCCGGGGCAGCTGGGCGCGCTGAGCCGCGAGCGCGTTCTTGGCGGCCACAGTGTGACCTTGGCGCGGGCATGCCCGGGCCTGCCTGCAGGACTTGGAGCGGCTCAATGAGAGCAGCCGCCTCCCTCCACCTCGCTCCGTCTTTTAATGATTCTTTCTTCTTCCATTTCTCAACGCTCCTCGGATTCCAACACACGGCTTGGCCCGCCGCGTAAGGATACTTTCTCTCTTATTCCCGCTCTTTACTCACTGCTTTCCAAACTTTAATTTGATTTCTTTATGTCTTTGTTTGTTCCCCAGCGGAGGAAAGCTTTGAGACGCTGCTGCTTTACATATCTTAGACTCTCTCCTCAATAGGTGAGCTGCCGGGGCGACAGCAGCCACAAAGGCCTCCCCGCTCACACCGGGCCGGCCCGGTCCAAGCCTCAGGCCCCCTCGCCGCTCCGCACAGCCAGCAGCCCTCCTCCGGCCCCTTTCACTGGAGCTCGCACCCCCAGCAAAGAGCCGCCGCTCTGTTGTGCTCAGGGCGTCCACAGAAAGAGCGGAGCGGCGTGGACGTGGGAAGGACGCGGATGTTTCTGGCTCGGCTCCTGTTCCTCCGCTATCAGCTGCAGCAGCAGCCGTTCAGAGGCAGCAGCTTGATTTGTGATGGTGATTTTATAGCTGCAGAGTCACGATCAGTCCAGCTGCACCCGCATTTACAAACCAGGGAAACATCAGATTCCTTTTTAAATCAGACCCACATCAGGTGGAATCTGTTGGGATGAAACTAAAGCTCAGTTCACACTCATCATTAGATATAAACGTGAAGGTTCCTGCTGTAAAAACAGTTTCTTCTTCTCTAGTTCAAACAGTTCCTCGTTCTTTCTTTCAGGAAGTAAATGATGTAAATGCTGGAAGTGAAGCAGTTATGAGGACGACGTGACTACAGGAAGTGACATCGTGAAGCAGGAAGTTAAGAGACGTTTGAGTCCCGTGGGACACTTTGGTTGTTTCTGAGAGAGTCTGTGATCAGAGTCGTGATTTGACCGACCAGGACGATTCCTGATCATTATTTATAGATATGAGGGTCAGATGAGTTTCAGCCTGTTTCAGGCTTAGTTACAGACAGCGTTACATTAATGAACAGATCAGAATATAAACACCTGCTTTTTATCAGTATCACCAACTCTATCATGGAGAACATGACTTTCACTATTGGATTACAGAAGGAGAAGAGAAATAATAATAATTATTATTATTATTAACTGTTACAAGCATGTGGATCTATAATATATATGTTTCTGTGTATTTGTTATTGTTCTAATCAGACCCCAGGAGGTCATCGTTCTGTGTCTGGACTTCATCCTTGTTTTATATATGTAAATTCTTCAGACCTCGTCCTTTCTATGCTCACATAACAATACAACATACAAAATAAAAGCATTAAATAAATGAACTTCAGCACTTTTTACACGTCCACACAGAAACGTCCAGTCAGTGACAGAGCGTGCTGCTGATTCATCCGACACACAGCTTTGTATTTCACTTCCTGCTTCCATTTCTTCTTGAACAAAGGAGGAAACCACCTGTTTAAAAACAGCGTGCGTCTGGATTTGGCCTTTGTCTTGTTTTCTTTTTTCTTTCCGTGATCTTTTCCCAAAATAAGGATAAAAAAGCGACGCTGGAGTTCCAGGTTTGGGTTTAATATGTGATCTAACAACCTGTTTGTTTGAGGAATGATTGACTTTGTGAAGCTGCAGCCAACTGACAGTTTGAGCTGTTAGCATCACACAGGAAACATGAGACGGATTAGATATGATCCGTGTGTCCGTGTGTTATCCTGCAGCTTTCTGTCAAAAGTTTAAAAGTCATGAAGTGTGTGACACCTCCTCCTCCTCCTCCTCCTCCTCCTCTGTCCCT
>CAFUXE010000577.1:61962-78269 GCA_903364295.1 Serranus cabrilla | reverse complement strand
ATCGACGTCCAGATCAACGGTCACACACACACACACAATTAAGACTGAAGTTTTAAAATGAACACTAGTGTTGTCGTCTTCCTGATGTAAATGTGAAGCCCTAACTCATTCAGTTTATAAAATGTATAATTATCTTATGATCTTTATGATCTGTGGATGTAAACATGTTCCTCGTGTCCCTGCAGGCGGATACGGCATCGACTTCTCTCAGGACTCCGAGGACGTCGGCAGCGGAGTTTCTTTTGTGGCCAAAAAGATCCTGCAGCACGGAGTCACGTCCTTCTGCCCCACGCTGGTCACATCGCCCCCTGCTGTCTACCACAAGGTACCGCAGCCACGGACACTCAGAGTCCAGATTCATAGAGTTCAGATTTATAAAGTTCAGATTCATAAAGTTTAGATTTATTAAGTTATCTCTTCTTTTTCTTCCATCATTCTCTTGTTAACATGAAACCTGCTGCTGGTTTTCAGGTTCTGCCGCAGGTCAAAGTTCACGACGGAGGCGAGCACGGAGCCGGAGTCCTCGGTGAGAAAGATCAGTTACACAGTAACACACTCACAGCAGGATTTCACTGCAGCCTGATGTGTGATATTTCTGTATTTACATTATTTATATTTCATCATCAGAATCAGAATCAAAGACACTTTATTAATCCCCAGAATCATCAGTTTCTGGAGTAGAAATATAGAGAGAAATTACACAAAACAGAGAAAAAATATGTAGAAATACGTGCTTCATAATGCAAAATGATAGACAGCCATATTAATGAAAAGTTGAAAGTTGAAAAGTTGAAAAAATGAAAATGTGCATTATGATACAATATAAATGGAAAAATAGAAACATGTATTATAATAAAATATATATTAATATCTATAAAGTATAAGAAATATGTAAAAAGTGTGTCTACTACAATAACAACAGTGTAAATAATAATGAAAATTGACTTTAAAAAGCAGAATAGAGTAAATAACATAAGTCAGAATATGAAGCAGTTTTAACTGAACAAAGTGTTTGTGTTGTTCATTCAGTTGAGGAGTTTTAAACGTCTGAATAAAATCCGTCTGCTGTGCTTCCTGCTGCAGGTTTCCACCTGGAGGGCCCGTTCATCAGCGTGGAGAAGAAGGGCGCCCACCCGGAGCGCTTCCTGCGGACCTTCGGCTCCGGCGGGATCGAGGACCTGCTGGAGGCCTACGGCAGCCTGGACAACGTTGCCATGGTGACGCTGGCTCCAGAGCTCGCCAGCAGCCAATCGGTGGTGAGGGAGCTGTGTGGGCGGGGCGTCACCGTGTCGCTGGGTGAGCAAAACCGCTTTTTATTTTAAATGTTTTAATCTGTGTTGATGCACATGGCATACATTAAAATGTTTTATATTTATTTATTTTATTTGATTAGCGCAGTCTGAGCTCCTATAATAAGTCTCTAATAATATCTAAATATAATATCCTGAAGGACAAAAAACGTCCCTCTGAAACTCATTAAAACCAAAGTTTCTGATCCCAAAATCATTTATTCGGATACATCCGCCCTTTAATCTCCAGCTCTGGATTCAATATTACGTAATTTAATATTTCTTGATGATTTTATAATATTTAAGGTTACCTCGATTTTTTCAAGGATATTCTAATATATCTTGAGGATAATTTTATATTTTTTTAGGATATTTTTATATTTTTTTCACATCCTATATTGTAGAAAATAAAAATGCATCAAAATCACTGCTGTTGATCCAAGACGTGATGTTCAGACCTGGAGCTGGGAAACATTATGACATGTTGTGTAGTTATTATTCTGACTCTGCAGGTCACTCTGTGGCGAACCTGTCCCAGGCCGAGGACGCCGTCCTGCACGGAGCGTCCTTCATCACACACCTGTTCAACGCCATGCTGCCTGTGAGTCGCCCCTCCTCTCACCTGCAGTAATAATATAATAATAATAATAATAATAATGCTGCTGCAGGCGTTCACTGCAGGATCTGTGCCGTTTATGTCACACGTAAACTGAAACTGACTATATTTCCTGAAAGTGCTGAACTTTAACAACAAATCTACTCAAACTTCACTTCAGTATTTTCTTCTCATGCAAAAACACATGAAGAGTTTATCAAATCTGCTGTTCCCCAACAGTTAGTACAAGCTGATTGGCAGAAAATCTATAATTTAAAATTTTTTTTTTCATGTAAACAATAAAATAATACAAAGAAATAAAAATAATAAAACAGAAATAAAGACTCAATTTAAAAACAGTTGGAGTTAAAATGAATAAAAGAATCAAATAAAATACAACAGAATGTCGGAGCTCTTCTTCTCTGGTTTTATTAACGCTGACAGCTTCCTGTCTGGTCTCGCTGTGACCCAGTTCCACCACAGGGACCCGGGCATCGTGGGTCTGCTGACCAGCGACCAGGTTCCTGCAGGCCGGACGGTTTATTACGGCATGATCGCTGACGGGATCCACACCAACCCGGCGGCGCTGCGCATCGCCCACCGAGCGCATCCCTCAGGTTATTAATACCAACACTTATACTTCTATATTTCATATTAACTTTGCTTATTTCTATTTATTATTGTTGTATTGATGCTTCTTTTTGTTCTTGCTGCTGTAACACTGAACATTTCTCCACTGTGGGACAAACAGATAGAAACTTTATTTATCCCGAGAGAAAATCAAGCTTCCTTTAGCAGCATTAAACACACATTAAACATCCACTATACATACATTAAAAAAATAACAGTTACATTATATGTAACCTAAGAGCAATATGACTTTAGATAAATCCTTTGCTAAATTATGAAACATTTGCAGATAAATTAAATATGTGCAGAGAAATTTACAATAAAGTAATATTTTAACTTATCTTCATAAGACGGTTATTTCTTTATTTTGTTTAACATTTATGTTTTTTTATCTTTGTTTTGTTTCATTAGTACAATTTTGTCAGTAGAGTTATCATGCATAAATAAAGCTGTCGATCAGGTTATAAATAATGTTGTATGTATAGAAAAAAAGGGGAAAAAAGACTAATAACTTATGACACAAATAAACGGATTCATATAAAATCCTGTAGTGTTTTTTTACCATATCAGCACATTTTTCAGTACTTCCTGGTGGGCGGGACTTTGTTGGAGAGCGCGCTGATGTCACTTCCTGTCCCTGCAGGTTTGGTGCTGGTGACGGATGCGATCACGGCGATGGGTCTCCCTCCTGGACGCCACACGCTGGGCCAGCAGGTCATCGAGATCCAGGGGCTGCACGCATACGTAGCAGGTCTGCATCTCTGCATCTCTGCATCTCTGCAGCCTCACACACACATGCAGCTTACAGGCTGTGTGACAGTTAGGAATATGTTTACATACTTATTTTTACTCATGTAAACTGAAAATCCGAAACAAATATCTAACTTGGGATAATGTATCATTTTCTGGCCTTTTCTTGTATTAATTTGTCCTTTAAATAATCCTAAAGAAAACATGAAATCAAAGTTAATATACAGCTGATAAAATAAACAAAGTGGTAACGTACATTGAGTGTTTTGGGTATTAATGAACTTTATTAATAAACTTTATTTACTACAGTTGCATTAATAGACGTAAAGACGTCTGAACATTTTCCCTTTAGATCCCTTGAAAGTGCTTGAATCTTACTCTGTGTTTGAACTTCCCTGTTTTCTTTCCGTCTTTCAGGCACGAAGACGCTGAGCGGCAGCATCGCCACCATGGACATGTGTGTGCGCCACTTTAAACAGGCCTCAGGTCAGTTTGGATGCATTTACAAATACTTCAGTTTAAATAAAGAGATCATATGATTCATAACCTCATGTAGGGTTTTCCAGGACTTAAAGAGTCATTTTTCCGTAGAATATATCATCATCTCTTCAGCTTTGATGCTACAAAAGCTTCCTAAAATCCAAGCAGGAACACAAACAAAGGAAAGGACACGCAGGTGTTAGCAGCAGGAGAATTCCTGAGATTTCTCACCAGAAACCAGAGCTGCGGATAATAAATCACAAAATAACATTACGTTTGGAAAGAGCATCTTTCTCCCAGTGTGCACAATATTCCTCAGCAACCACACAAACACAGACGTGTACATATTTGTTAAGAATCCTGCAGAATTCCCACAGAATGTCCGGATGTAATTCCTGGTATTTAACCTCCTGACTCCCACAGCAGCTCCACCATTCTTCCTTTCTTTGTCCTTTAAACCAACAGGCTGCAGTGTAGAGGAGGCTCTGGAAGCGGCCTCGCTGCATCCCGCTCAGCTTCTGGGAATCAGCCACAAGAAGGGAAACCTGGACTACGGATCAGACGCAGGTCAGGACCGCGCGTGAAGATTCACCTCTGCAGCGTTTGGACAGAAGCACTAATTATATTTACTGTGTCTGCGTTCACAGACCTCGTTTTACTCGATGACGCCCTCAACATCAAAGCCACGTTTATTTCTGGAGAGCAGGTTTGGAGAGAAGCACCATAGAAGAAGAATCCTGGGAGCCGCGGTGCCTTCAGGGGACTCTGTGAACAACACAACCACAAATCTGTTGAATGTTTTAATTCATCAGTTGCTCTATTAAACATATCAAGTAAGATGTAAAGACGGGCCTTGAAATGTCCCAAAGAGGCTAAAGAGGATGAACCTAAAAACTGAACTTTTCATAAGACTTTTAGATCTATAATTAAAGAAAGTTTTCATATTTCATCCATTCAGAAATGTTTTTTATGTGACAGATTTGTTAGACTTTGACAGCCAGTACTTTGATTTTTCTTTAAAAATGTTTTAATTTAAATATCTTTTAATCTCTGACTCATATTACTCTTATTTCATTATTAGTTGTTGTGAGGTTTATTCTGAGATATTGAAGGTTTTATGAATGATTATGCACTTTTATTGGCCTGCTCTCAGATGCTTTACTTTTATTTTAATCACATGTAACTCTGATGTGATTTAAAGGGAAACACTTTGGTATTAAACTACATAAATCAACTTTCAGAGGATGTTCCTGTAACGTGATTGTTCCTCTTCTGAGCAATACCGCTTATTATATGAGGTGTCATTTGGGTGGATTTCTGTTTTTTCTGTTTTTGTACCAAATTAACTGCTTTTATTCATTATTTATGACAGGGTAATTTTTTTTGTGTGTCTCTTCACCACAACCGTTAAAATGATTAACAAAAATGGCGGCCGGACAATTAACAGTTGGCTGCTGTCACACAACAAAATAAAGGTAGGATAATATTTATCAAGAATAGCGAACCACCAAGTAGCTAGTCTTGTGTTTAAGAGTCACTAATGTCGAATTAACTCCAAATATTTAGTGTTTTGTCAAAAAAAAACTAGCTAGATCACTTTTTTTTATAGCTAACGTCAGCTACTTAGCTTAGCTTAGCTCCGCAGGCTAGCTGAGCTAAGCTACAAACGGCTATTAAAACCAAGACAGTGGTAACTACAAATGTAGGAGTTTTAGAAATATTTTTGGAGATGAAAGCTGCTCGGTTTATTATTTCCATGCCAAATTAGGCAGCGGGAGATTTGTGTGATTTGTGTTAAAGCTGTTTTACAATGGTATGTTGCCTTAGCAAGCAAAGTTAAACTGCTATATTTATAATGGATTTTGGTTTATCGTTATCGCAGCGTTAGGGGGTATTATTGCATAACTTGTAATGTAGTTTGGTGTATTATTTCTATGCTGAATTAAGCAGAGAGTAGCAATGATTCATAAGAAAATAAAGTCATGTTTTGCTAGGTTTATGTATTAAACAACAGTATAATACTAGATTTTTAGTTGGAGGATTATAGTTATGCAGGATGAAGCAGAAAGTAACAATGATAAGGAAGGAAGTAATTTGTGTTTCGACAATGTGTGTACAAGCCTTAAGTTAAGAAATGTTATACTGCGAGATGTATTAAGGAGTTTGGTTTATTAATATTTATCTGGTAAATCAAGCAGAACACAGCAATGATTCAAGAACAACTTAAATTCATGTTACACTTGAGTACACATGCCTGCATTTCAAGCGATGCATTCATAGACTGGATGCAATACTAATACATTTCTTATAGAATTTTGGTATTTTTAATGGAGTAACGAGTTTGGTGTATTATTTCTATGCCGACTTTTGCCTGAAGTAGCAATGAATTGTAAGAGAAACTTAAATCGCGTTTTACATTGTATAAACATGCCTGCAAGTCAAGGAACGTTAATCTGCTAGATTTATAATGGAGTTTGGTGCAGTATTTCCCTGCCGAATTAAAGAGAAAGCAACAATTGTTCGTAGAAACAACTTAAAATCATGTTTGAAAATGTGTATGACTGTACCTAAGTCAAGTCACTTTAAACTGCTAAATTTATAAAGGAGTTTGGTTGGGGAATGGAACTAAACAGATATGTTTGCAGGTTTTTAGCTCGCATCATCCAGGACCGTAATGCGGGAAGAAGATATTCATCTTGACCGGATAGGTGGTCGATACGTCCCGGCTGCTGCCTGGTGTCCTGTCCTGGAAATGTCCCTGGAGATAAAGAAAACTGTCCACGGCGGCGAGCTGCGGGAGAGCTGCGCCAAGCTAGCAGCAGTTAGCCACAGCACGGACCGGAAACTGAGGGGAACTGCCTTCAAAATAAGAGCGACACGTGTCTGCGCGGAGAAGGGTGAGTAGGTCTAATATTTTCTTCTTCTTCTTCTTCTTCTTCTTCTTCTCCTTTTTTTTGTTTTTTGTTTACTAATTACTCTTATGAATTTCCCTGACACGAGTTGAATGGAATAATTTGATTAATTATAACTATATTACCAAAATAACAACACAAATATGATTTATTTGGGTTTGTGATGGTTATGATTTGTGATACAACAATTAATTGATTGGATGAGTCTCTTAGAATAAAATCAACAATAACGTCGTTATTGTATATAATGCAAAAGTGTCAGTTATTCTTTAATTGTGGTATCTCTGTGAGAACACATTATAATATGTTATGCATATGTTTGGCTTTTAAATTTGAATGATTATTGTGCTTACTTATTGTACAACAATGATGGTAATTCCATAATTTTTATATTCCCTGTTATTTTTCCTGTTTGCCTGCACACACCATTTAGGAAGGATGAAGAACCAGCAAGTTCCTTTAATTTAATAAAAAAAAATACAAGTTTGTGGACAACAGAAAAGATTTCTAAGAGATTATTTGTTGTTTATTTATTGGATTTCTTTTTAATTTTTCTAATTAATTTTTAATAATCTCTCAAAAACTGCAAATCTTCACACCAGAACCAGACAATTTTGATATTTTAGCCTGTAAAATAACTGGCAGTTTATAATTTAGCAAAATTCTTGCTGATTAATTCATTTTTTATTTTATTTTTTAAAGTTTTGTCCATTAAAATAGTTTTCATTTAATTTCAGTGTTTGGAAGTGTTGGTCAGTAGTTTTATTTTGAATGTCGTAACAGGAAGTGTGTGTAACTCCCTGCAGCTTGGTGGAGATGGTGAGAGCAGAGCGGTGGTGACTGTGCACATCAGAGCTCAAATTAAAGAGGATGCATGGAGATCTCGGACAGCTGGCAGGAATATTCATCTCCTTCGTGCACGGCGTGTCCTGTCTGCAGTCAGGTGAGTCCAACTGTCCACACCGCTGCTGTCTGTCTCACTGTCCTCTCGCTGCTCTGCAGTTTCTCAGGCAGCCACCAGCTGTACTGCAGGTGCACCAGGTTACCTAAAGTCTATGTGAACTTCACTATCAGCAGGGAAGCATCTGCATTGAGGTACAGAGGAATTCACTTGGCGTGCACGCATTCTTCAAACCACAGAAACTGTATTTACTCAGGTTTATTCTTGGCTTTTTCATTTTGAATCTGTTGGTTGTTACTTTGTCATTCAGAGACAGATCAAAGATCAAAGACAAAGGAGGAGAGAAATGCTCTCAGATGTTATTTTATAATGATAGAAGAAGTGTTTCTTTAACAGAGAACACATGTTTTCTGATCAGTGTGTGTGTCTCACACACATCTGAAGCTGCAGCTCCTGAGGTTATCACACAGATTTAAAGTCCTTGTTCAAGGACAAAACTGTGGAGAGAGAAGGGAGGGAGCTGAAGCAATGCATGACATCTGTATGTACCACAGTACAGCAATGTCACTCACTGATAGAAGCTGAAATATGTGTTTGTGTGCAGAGCGCTGAAGGTAAAGTGTCTAAATATAAAGTATAAATATCAAACATTTTAAACGAATCAATATGAAACCTCAGTTTGAAGTCTGCAGAGCCAAAATATATCGAAAGAAAAAATGTTTTGATCAGTTTTCAGTATCATATAAAATAAGTCTGGTATTATTATGTTGTGAATGTGGAGTTATGATATATAATACATCAATCACCACTGAAACTGTATGATGGAAGCAATAGTTTTTGTGTTTTTGTCACACAAAATATAGACTTCATGAAAACTATGAACAGATCAACATGATCTGAGACTAACGTTCATTCTTGACCTTGGAAACAAGAACAATCTGATCACAGGGTCCATTTTGGAGCTTCTGGAGCTTTCGGTTGCATCACATGATCTTTCTCAGTAGATTTCTTTTGCCCAGTTGTCATGACGGTGTAGATGTTCAAATATCCATTTCTTTATGGGACTTTTTGTCCATGTTGTTGAGTCTGAAACTTTTGGATTTCTCAAGAAGTTGAACAGAAAAGTTGATCAGCAGAACTAAGCTTCAGTCTTAACCTGAAAGCCAACAGGAAGACGTTAAACATGATTATCGCCTGTAAACAAACCTTTTTTATTTTAGTAAATTATATAGAATTTTTCGAACAATCTCCTGCACGCTTGCTGTCTTGCAAAAATACATTGATTTGCAATGTTTTGATCTCAAAATGAAGATATCGCGCCGCACAATGTATTTTAGCAAAAACAGAGATAATGAAATAGTGTTCAGAAGTTTGTTTTCACCCTCGTCCCTCCTGTCTTATGATGTGCAAAGTTTCTTCTATTCTGTGTCGTTATATATCTGAGACTGTGTGGCGTCAATGTGCAGCTTTTATTTACATTAAAGTAAAACTCAAACCTTTACTTAAATGCAACTTAAACAAACTTTGACAAAATGTTATTTTGCATTTTATTTTGAAAAACCTGTGAATCAGATGGTAAATCTGCCTCCTCCTGCAGGGAGCTTCCTCCTGAGCCCGCGGCATCATGGGAGGCTCCACCTCCTCCCTGGTTGAGGATGCTGAGGGTGACGCTGCGCCCCGGGGTGCAGCTCTGCCCCCCTCCCCCATCATGGGCTGTCTGAGGAGCAGCCAGAGCACCTCCCTCCCCCGGCAGCTGCCCCGACCCGGCAGGCACAGGGAGCGCAGGTAAGAGGCGACCAGGGGTGAATCACGCCACGCGGTCCTGAAGAGGAAGTTAGGATGTCTTCAGGAAGTTAATTGGAGCTTCATCTGACAGCTCGTTAAAGAGGAAACTTTCAGTTTCTAATCCCTGACCTGTGTGTCATGATAAAGGCAATAAAACACTCAGAGTAATAACAAGTCCACTGTAAAAAACAAAAGAAGAAATAAAAAACTGTAAATAATCTGGCAGCAAAAGTTGTTAGTTTTTGACTGCTAATTTATTTTTAAAAAAAAAGTGTTTGGCAACTTTTGCTGCCAGACTTCTTTACATTTCAGTTACATTAAATTTAAAGTTTTAATGTAAGAAAATAGAAAGTTTCCTTAATTTTGCATTCAGCAATATGAGGTGTTATTGTTTAGTATTTTTACATAAAATTCACTATTATTTAACATTCAAGACCATCAAGCAGTTGAATAATGCTGTAAAAACCTTTATGACCCACGATATCAATTTACAGATTTCAAACATTTGTAATAAAAGTAAAGTAGAACATTTGCACGTAATGTAGGAAAAAACTGAGACGCTGTCAAATAAAACAGTACATTTCTGGATTTTCTTTTCTTCATTTAGCAGAAAAAAAGCCAACTGAAAATCAGTTTCACCTCGGTTTTATCCCTCCGTCCTCTTCTTTCTTTCTTTTCCCTGTAAAGTTTCATCCCTTGCTCTGGTTGCTCCAGTCTTTACTCCCTGCAGAAAGCTGCTGATAGTTATGGTGGAAACTAAAGTGCTGTCCTTGCTTGACGCACTTTCTTTGTGCCGTAAACGGAGCCTTAACTGCAGGATGTCGCCCCCGGCGGCAGGCAGAATTGCACAGTGAGAGTGAGGATTATAGGGAGCCAATCTAAATGCAGATTGTGTCATTATTCTGCAGCCATTTCTCTGTGCAATCAACATTTACTTCACAATAATAAGTTAAAGCAAAAACTTTGAGTAAAAAGTGAAGCAGCAGAGTCAGTGTGAAGGTGGCGTGTTGGAGCAGCCTGCAGGTCGTTTCATCCTGTGTAGCTACATTATCAGCAGAAAGCTCAGATGTAACTCTCAGGTCACCAAACCGTGAACGCTCCACGCCATCAGCTGTCCTGTCACCACGACGACCGACTCTGACTGAGGTTATAAAGTTACTGCAGACAGGAATCATCTCACAGTGACACGAGGGTCTTTTTTACAGCCACATGTCTCAGGATTCAGGGGGTTTCATTTGAAATCTAACCAAATTAAACCAACTCTGTCCTTTACCAAATGTGACCCATAAATAATATATACACTCAGGTAAAAGCTGGGGAGGCAGTTTTTCTGCATCATTGGCCAAAAACCCCATAATAACCTTTCAGAATATCAAAGCAGACTTCTGCACCTCAGAAAATCTAGTTTGAGACGAGAGACTTTGACCAGTTACAGTCATAACAGAGAGACTGAGACTGTGTCCCTTCAGATGGTGAAAACCTGATTTTATGAGGAAAATCCTGCAGAAAAGGAAGAAAAAGTTCATACAAACTCTCGAAGGTTTTGAAAATGCTAAATATTAGCTGTTATGTTGTCAAGATTAGGAATATTTTTGAATTTGAATAAATTCATCCACACAATCAGTCACCGTACTCATTAAATAATCACAATCAACGTTTACAATCAGGTTTTGTCTGAAAATCTGGTCTAATAAACAAAATGACGACATGCATTGATTGCTGGAGGTATCAAGGAATTCTGTCAACATCCGTAAGGAAAAATAAGAAAAGTGTGTTTGCTCATTGAATCCACAAGAGTCTCAGCTTTCCAGTCCGACCAGATTCATGCAGCTCACAGACGGTTTAGGGACGAAGGATGCACAAATATTCACACGTTTTGGAGGTTTATTTAGTCAGCTTTCCCAGCATGGACTCAGTGCTTTCCTTTCCTCATCTAGTTTCACTGTAGCTTTAAATCGGCTGCAGCCTCTGACAGACAGACAGACGCCGGCGTCCTCAGAGACGAGGAGGTGAAAGGCCACGGAGGCTGTCAGTCTGCTCGTGTTTTTTGTTGCCTCTACGTGTAAAAATGTGTGATGGCGATGATTTATTAATGTCATCACGCCACACATCACGGCCTCATGCTGTTTAATTCATACTCCACACTGTGTGGACGTCGCGGGCTCCAGAATGCGCTCGTGAATTTTTAATGAATTGTTCGATATAAAGTAAACCTCAGCCTTCCTGAGTTCTGTTCAAATCTCCACTTATGAATAATTACTGCGCCTCTTGTCTGATGTGCAGTGAGTCTCTGTGATGCCACCGAGCAGGAGTCGAGTTTCTCTCTGACAGGAAACGTAACGCGACCGGGGAAACCCCTGATGGCTCCACGCAGACCGGCGTCTGCAGGATCCATCAGGGACGACTTTACATTTCACCTGATGCAGAAAGATCCAAACGGAGCAGAAGTGACGTCTGAAAGATCAAGCAATACTCATGAAGCTCTATGAAATATTAGATTATGAAGAAGGTGATATAATAACATGAATCAGAAACAGCATGCGTTGAAATTGTCTGAATGTTATTTATTCAACAGATGTTTCCAGAAGTTCACAATAAATTCATATAACTGTGAAAATACTAAATATGCATAAAGCAGAAATCAATAGATTCCAAATGCATCGACTATAATATATATTTAATTTATCAATAAAGCCAACAACAATACCTGATTTATGTCAAATATGTTGATAATTAACTTTATTTTTTGTTGTTTACATGCAACATTAAGTATAAAACAATTAACAACAATAAAATCTAATTTAAATATGTACATAAGTATTGAGTTTTTTATTTTATTTTGCATGTCTTTGTCAGTTTGCAACTGTATGATTTTTTGTTCTTTGTTTTTTTTAATTTTTTTTATTATAATATAATTCTAATAATTGTATTTATACAGACATTTTCAAGCTTCTGTTGGCAAAGATAAGATAAAATCTCCGTCGATTAGAGGATATAAACAATTTGAAGGCAGTCACTAAGAAATTAAAGGAAAGATGAGACAAAGAAAAGCTGTAAATCAGAGGATTGAACGACACAGCTGTGATAATTAACATTGTGAGGCTGAGCTAACGCAGCCAGTGATCGATGCAGTTTATCAGAAACACCTGCTGTAACCGCGGTAACCGTCCAGGTGCTGAGATCCTCCGAGCGGCGGTGAAATGTGGGCCAGCCTCCACACGGCGTCCCAGCGGCTCCTGGATGAATCTCCAGCGTGAACACGAAGAGGAACATTAATCTTACATGTGTTTTAAACCAACAGCAGCTGTGGAAACTCATCTTACAGCTGCTAGCAAACACGAAGAAGTGAGAAAAATCATAAATATTATATCATTTCAGGCTGTGAGGGACCTGATTTTGTTGTTACTGTGCTGCAGCTCCTTCTATCATTTCCATATTCATGCATTTTAATTTTCTCCTCGGAGCCACCGCAGGGCACAGAGAAATGTTAATGCACCCATTTATATCTGGATTCTTCCCCTCGACGTCCCGGCTTTCTCTTCCTCCTTTCACAGCTCATGAAACCAGCTGAAGACACGTTAGCACAGGTTAGCAGGCACAAGTCACAGGCATGAGCTCAGTGGGACGGACAAAAAAAGGCCCAATTAATAGAATAATGATGATACTAATAATAAAATAAATGTAAAAAAAGACAAGTAAGTAAATTAAAATAAATTAAATGATAATGTTAAAGGAAAATTATTTTTAAAACTCATTATAATAAACAAAATGTTTGTGGTTGTTATTATATCAGTAAACTGGAACTAAACACCCTGAATGTTTCTCTTAACATCTTCTGAAAAACTGTTTAAGGATGTTAAACCTTCAGGGGAATAATCCTGCACTGCTCACTTTATTCATTCAGACTGATTGATCCAGAGGGTGAGAGACTCTCTGGGAACAAACAAGGAACTATTTGTTTGAAGTAAATAAGAATAAAATAAGAAATGAAATTGGAAAGATTAGATTAAAAAAGTGTTTATGGATTCATTTCTCTCTGTGTATATTATTAATACTATTATATTCCATAAATATTGTACAATTATCATTACTATTGTAATTACAATTATATTTTCATATACTGTTTATACTATGACAATAACACTACCAGCTTTTTCATCAGTGTCATTAGCACCATCTTGCCACTGCACCTTATTTACCTTTACCTTTTTATTTATCGTGTTTTTTTAAGTGTCTTGTCCTATTAGTATTTTTCTTATTTGTATTTATTCTATTGTATCCTGTTGTCGTTGTATTGTTGTATTGTATTCAAATACCGGACTGCCTTGACGACCTAATTTCCCTTCGGGGATGAATAAAGTAATCTATCTATCTATCTATCTATTTTATGGGATCAGGATCATTCAGCTGCTGTAACTTCCCCTTTTATTTAACGAGAAAACAAACGAACAGAAACAACAGAAACAAAACTACAAAGCTGATATAATTAAAAACAAATAAATGACACGCAAATACAAACATTAATATAATGAAACATTAAATATTTTGTCTTTAAACAATTAGATTCTATTAAATATGTATTTCACTGTTTTATTTATGAAGATGTGATTCTGTTCCCAGTTTCTCTTCAGGTTCGGTGCCGATGCAGAGGAGTCAGTGGGCTTGTGGCTGCTGCACCTTCCTGAACGCCGCCGGCGCCCCGCGCTGCTCCATCTGTGAGGCCCCGCGGCGCCGA
Source organism: Serranus cabrilla (assembly GCA_903364295.1). Lineage (NCBI taxonomy): Eukaryota > Metazoa > Chordata > Actinopteri > Perciformes > Serranidae > Serranus > Serranus cabrilla. Next base: position 64,192 of record CAFUXE010000577.1, on the reverse strand, counting down.
GCGTGGCAGGGCGGCAGCAGGGAGGACGGACGCTGGTCCTGCCCGCGCTGCACGCTGGCCAACCCCCCCGACAGCCTGATGTGCTCTCTGTGCGGCTACAGCGCGGCGCCGGACCGGCCCCGCCGCTCGTCAGAGGACCAGCCGCGGCCGCAGCGCTCCAGCAGCTGCTCCGGCCCCCTGAGGCCGCCGCCCGCCGAGCCGTGCAGGCAGCAGAGCAGAGCGCGGCCGGAGGACGGCGTTAAACTCAGCCTGGTGTGGGAGTGCTCCCGCTGCACCCTGCAGAACACGCCCACCTCCATGTCCTGCTCGGCCTGTGGCGGGCCGCGAAAACTGTCCCTCCCCCAGATCCCCGCCGACGCCCTGCTGCTGCCTGAGGAGCCGATGGCGCCGCAGCAGCCGGAGCCGGCGGCGGGCGCGCTGTCGCTCTCCATATCCACCGGAGGAGAGTGTTTACCGGTGGAAGCTTCGTATCCGCACACAAACTCCTCCTCCTCAGGTCATAACACCCCTCTGCCCTGCAGCCGCCGCGAGGTCCCGCCTCCTGAAGGCTGCCTCGGCCAGACGAACTTAAGCCCGTCTCCGTCCACGCTCGCTGTCTCGCAGCTCTCTGCACAAGCGGAGCTGCTGCCCAGCAGGCGGCTCAGCATCCTGAAGGAGGAGATGTCGCCACTGTCGCCGGCGCCGGACGCCTCCGCAGCGTTCCCGCCGTGCGTCATCAACCGGGCGGAGGAGTGGGCGTGTCCGGCGTGCACTCTCATTAACGAGGCCGAAGCCAAACACTGCCTGGCCTGCCACACGCCGCAGCAGCACGGCGCCCAGCTCAAACCTGCGGCGTCCCCGAGGAGGAAGGAGAGCCGGCTGGTGGAGGCGCTGCGGCAGAGCGACGAGGGAGAAGCCAAGGAGCTGTGGGAGAACATCGTCTCCTTCTGCAGGGAGGTCCGACCTCACACACACACACACACACACACACTCTTTGACAGACATGGTGTTTCCACAGTATTCGACCCTCTGATCTGTGTCTGACGTCCAGGAAACCTTCCCCAGCTCTGTTCAGGAAGTTATTCAATTTATCTGTATTTGTCGTTTACCGGCTGCAGATTTGCGAATTTGTTGTTTAAAGACATAAACAACACTGAAAGTTTTCTGGGAATATGTTCAGATATTCACTCTCAGATTGCCTCCAACTCCTCGTCATACGTGTTCTTTCCTCATATTTCTATACATTCTGTGATATGTCTTGAGGTTGAGTTGTTTCTGTGATCTGATTGGCTCTGTGATCTGATTGGCTCCCCCCCAGAACGCCGTGACGTTTGTGGACGACAGCTTCCCTCCCGGTCCGAAGTCCGTGGGTTTCCCGACGGAGGACAGCGTCCAGCATCGGGTCAGGAAGTGGCTTCGTCCTCATGAAATCAACTGCTGCAACCTGAGAGAGCGCGCCGTCAAGTGGTCCGTTTTCAGAACGCTTCGGCCCTCCGACATCCTGCAGGGACTTCTGGGTAACTGCTGGTGAGTCCACGGCTTCTGCTGGACAGGACACTGGTGCTAGTCAATTATTTATGTACTTTTTAAGAAGAATGCACATAGAAATAAATATAACAATATTATAATTAAATAATAATAAATATTATTAATTATATCATTTTTACAAAGCATGTATTCTAAAATCTAAGTAGGTTTTGCCGTTACAAAACAAATGAACAAACATTTCATCAACAGTAATATTCATCCACCAGTTTGATGTTTTATTCTTTTTCTAATTTTCAGTAAAAAAAAAAACAAGAAAATAAATTATAAGCTAAAAACAATTAATTTAAAAGCTATAATTATAATATAATAGAAAAAAAGAGACAAATTCAAATATAAGAAAGAATAAAAACTAGATTTGATTTGGCTAGAATTGATTAAAAATCTAGAATAATAATAATGAAATAGAAAAGAGCAGGACTAAAAACTAGATTCAAATGTCATAATATTGATAATAAAACATTGAAATAAAAGACTAATAATATACTAATTATATTCATAATACAATAGCAAAATAAGATATAAAATAAAATAGATTGATGGAGGAAAAAAACGTGATTAATACTAATAAAATAAGATAGAATAAAAGTATGGTACATAATTTGAATGAAGAAAAGGAATAGAATGATGTAAATAATGTGTATAATTGTGTGTGTGCGTGCGTGCATGCGTGTGTGTGTGTGTGTGTGTGTATGCATGCAGGTTC
>CAFUXE010000577.1:47752-59338 GCA_903364295.1 Serranus cabrilla | reverse complement strand
TGCTGGAGAGGACGGCCATGGAGCTGGTGCTGTTCCAGCAGGGCAGCAGGTAGGACGGCACCAAGCTGGCACATACAATAAACACAATATTCACCTTTAAGATGTTCCAAAGTAGAAGTATAGTTACATAAATGGAAAGAAGACGTACCTCAAAATTAGAGTACAGTACTTAAAAAAAAAAAGATCTTGTAATATTTCTATTTTGCACTGAAGAGTCATTTTTTTGTATTTGGCAGCTGTTGAGATTTAAACTTAACACCACAATTTAGATTTATGTTTTATTTTTAATTTGTTGTACGATTTTTATTTAAACAGCCTCGAAAATAATAAAAAATAAATCATATTTTTTCTATATTCATGTCGTGGAGAATATGGTTATTGCAAAAACTCCCTGAAACATCGTGATGCTCCGCGTCTTTCATTACAAACAAATCAAATCATTTCTGATTGATTGTTTAATTTTGGCAAACAGATAAAGCGTATTCCTCCTCTAAGTCCGTCTCCGTCCCCTCGTCCTCAGGCGCTGGGACACGGCCGACAGCCACCTGTTGGACCTGTGTGTGCTCCTGTTCCGGGTGTCCTACGACGGCTCGGGGGCGCCGGCGCTCGGCCGCCTGCTGGCTCACAGCCGGCGCTCCGTCAGGAGGTTCGTGGGCTGCGACGTGATGCTGGAGCCGGGCGAGTACGCCGTGTTCTGCTGCGCCTTCAACCACTGGAACAGCAACGACACGGACGGGACGGGTGAGACCACGGAGACCCTAACCCTTCTCTCCACGAGTTTCTCTGTTAGAAACGGATTCTTCTCTGACTTTATTTTAAGGACTTGATGTCTTAAAAAGTAACAAAATGTTCAGAAAAAGGCGCTAAAGTCACAATCAGCTGCTGCAGATGTTTTTATTTACTATTATTCTCTCTGGATGTAAATAGTTCAGTTTACTTTCTGAAAAACTCAAACTATACAACATGAGATTATGATTGGTACATTCTTATTTATTTATTTTATCTTATTTTTAAAGTTTTTTACCTTGGCTTTGAAAATGTACCATATAAACAACATTAATACATATGCACACATTGGATTTTATTGACCATCTCAGCATGCGTCTTCAAAAAAGTTTGATTGATGTCTGTGAATTTCTATTTTCAACAGAAAAAGAATTTAAATAGTTCTAGATTGGCTCAAACAGTTTTCCTGACTTGACTCTCTGCTGCTGTAGCTCGTCTCTTTCCGTGTCTTTATATTTATTCTTTTCTAACGTGCTTGTCTTCTCTCCTGCTCTGCTGCCGTGTTTCCAGCGAGCTGCAGCCGCTCCGAGGCTCCTGGTTACATGCTGGCGGTCTACAGCTCCAGACTGGTGATGGTGGAGCAGGTCAGCGCCTCCAACACCACCATCGCCGACGCCGTCATCCAGCTGACGGAGACGAAAGGAGAGAGACACGAGGTAGGAAGGAAGGAAAACGCTTGATGGGAACATAACATACGATGAAACTTTCCTAAAGTGAGCTTGCTTCAGGTGGTTCTTGTCTTTTTGTTGTTGTTTTCTCTTCTTCTTCTCCTGTTTCCTGACGGATTAACCTACAGTAACACATCACGCTGCCCCCTGCTGACCAGAGGACGTTACTGCAGCGCACTTTATTTGATGGAAACTCACTGATTCACTTTTTCTTTAATGACACATTTCAAAACTTTGCTCGACTTTAATGGAATCACAGCTGCTGCGTGTTTGTAAAATCACTGTGAAGTGTTCTCCTTCTTCTTCTTCAGCTAAAAAACTGCTTTAAAAGCCTCTTAGATCAGCTGGAAACACGTGATGATCTTATGTTTTGCAGAACGTTAACTTGTCGTGGAGCATTTTCACTGTGTGCTATCAGTACTTCTCCTGCAGTAAAGGATCTGAACGCCTCCCTCCTCCTCAGGGCCGAGAGGGGATGACCTGCTACTACCTGACCCACGGCTGGGCCGGGCTCATCGTCATGGTGGAGAACAGGCACCCGAGGCATCACCTGCACGTGTCGTGTGACTGCAGCGACAGCTTCAACGTGGTGTCGACGCGCAGCAGCCTCAAAACCATCGACAGCATCCCTCCACTGCACAGGTTCACCCAGCACAACACACACACACCTCATGTCTGTTTCTTATCGTTAGTCTGGAGAGCTGCTGCTGCTATTTAGTCCTTTGGAACTTCATTTGTAATTTCTTCTACATGCATATTGTTATTTGCTTGTGTTGGATTCTGAATTGCTCTATGAACGTTCTGTTTAATTAGACAGATAGTTGGATAAGCTGCAGCATAACATTTTATTGGCTTCTTGAAAGACTAAAGATATCGTCCCATAAACATAAATCACTTCTTTTGGATGTTGGATCTTTATGTATCCATAAGAAGTTCCCATTTCAGTCAAACTTTTCCTTTAGAAAGTGAACAGCTGTCGGTGTGTCTGTAGTCGTGTTTCCATTCAAATGGAATCAAATCGAATGTTGAAGTTGAAGCTGCAGTCGCGTCCTTTGACCAGAAGGTGTCAGTGTGACGGTGCAGCTTATAGTTGTTCTTTCATGTCTTTCACAGCATTTCTTGCAGGAAGTGTTTCCATCACTGTTTAGTGAATTCACAATTTTTAGAAAAACTTCAATCGAGCGTAAAAAAAAATGTGTGCATTTTCTGAACTGTTTTCTAATGTTGTTGTTTCCATCGAGCTTTTCTAACAACAATCTTCAAAATGCAGAGAAACAGGTTGAAGGAAACTCACCAGCACTGTGAGCTGATGAATCAGGACCTTTGAGCCTCGTTTCTCTCTCAGGCAGGTGCTCGTGGTTTTGTCTCAGCTGGAGGGAAACGCCGGCTTCTCCATCACTCACCGGCTGGCTCACCGGAAGGCCGTCCAGGCCTCTCTGGGGAACTGGAGTCCCTCCAAGGCCACACACAGTCCGGCCCTGAGCCCGGAGACGGCAGGTCTGCACCAGCCGCGGCCCCTCTGAGCGGGAACACGAGTTAAACATCTGTTTCACACACGACACACGAGCTCAGAACAAGCAGGAACAGTCGCACAACATTCAGAGTCAGAGCTCCTCAGAGACAGAAACCACCTCACTGACAGGAAAGCACCGTGCAGCTTTTTATGGTTCACTCTACATCAGGTCATAGGGACGGTTTCTATATAAACTCTATAATGTGCACGTCACACCACGCTGTATTCTGTGGAGAGTTTAATTATTCACTATTTAGTTATTTTTCTGCTTATTCTCATCAACATGGCTGGAAGAAGGTTAGTTTTTTACTCTATTTTATGTAAAAACATTGTCACATTTTGGTCAACAACTTAAAATTTAAAAAAATATTACACTTAATAAAAATAGATAAATTCAATAAATTAAGACTAAATTATATTTGAATTAATTAAAATGATTAATAATAATAATAATGAATAAATAAATACAATTTAAGTAAATAACAATATATTAAAAAATGTACACACACACATCAAAAATCTCTTCCAACATTAGTTTGCACCATAATCTAACTTCAGTTCATTGATAGATTTCATTGTTCATTTTTCCAGCAAAAAGCACTTTCAAGATATTATTTATCGAAGAATTTAGACAAAGTTTGTTTTAAAACTGTGTCACATATCAGAGATTCTGAGCTGACGTTATTTATTATCCAGTTAATTATTAATGAGTATTATTATGTCTTCTTTTCATTCTGTGTCTTCCTCCTGAAACGCTGCCTGGTGTAAATGATTTTATCCGTCCAGTTTAAAACGTGTTGGAAAAATGTATCAAATGCAATAAGTTACATTACTGTGAAATTATTGAAATAGTTACATTAGTAATTATATTTTAACAGGGTAACTAGTAATCTGTAACCTATTACATTATTAAAGTATCTTCCAGACGCCGACGAAACAATCAACTCATCAGACTTCAGAGTTCTTTTTAAGAATAAAATCAGATTTTATGATTATTTCTGTGAGAAACATGAAAGCGAAGTAGTAAATACTTCAATAAGACACTAAATCAATATGTATAAATGTTTCTTAACATTTTTAATAGTTTTTTTTATTGTATTGACACATTAACAACATGCAAACTCCTGCAGGGAACACATGACCGCTTTATTTAATCAGCACTGTTAAATTAAAATATTACTTTATTTTATTTGCATATAAACATTGTTACTGTCTTATATACATTAAACATATGTATTAAGAAAATTAATTAAAGCAAATAATTCAATAAATAAAATTAAGTTCAATATAATATGAATATATTAAATAGTATTAAAAAATAAAAATAAATTCCTTAAATAAAAATTGTATTTAAAAATTATTTGCGCAGTTTAAACAATTTAAACAATCAAAAACTGTCGAAAAGCGAAAAGACAGTATGAGAAAAACAAACAAGATTCTGGGTTATTATATAAAAATGTAAATAATAATGTGAAATTAAACAATCATATTTAAAAGGAAACTAAACATAAAGGAGTAAAGACTTTAATTAAAGGGGAATTATTATAAAAAGTAGGAAGTGACACATATTCCCACAAATCTTTGTTGCTTTATAACTCACACACATTTTCTAAGTGATGAGAAAATAATTTAAAATCATTTGTAAACCAAATAAAATTCTTTTATTTAGATCATCTAAATAAAAGACAAAGGAATGAAAAGAATCTATTTCAATGGATTTTTAATATTTATCCACAGGACAAAACGTGCTCTGATGTTTCATCATTACAAAGATAAATGAAAGTGTTTTTAAAGTGAGATTATTTTCTGTCTCCTGAGCTGCTTCGCCTCCAACGACAGAAGCTGCACATTCCTCCACACAAACATCCAGAAACAGATTGTTAGTGAACACATGATGCACTTTATATTTCTCCGACACATTTCCGATCACAGGCTGGTCTTCAGGTCCAAACTGTCTTAATTGCACTGGTGATAGATGAGTAGACGTTTAGTTAGTCGTGTCTGAACTGGCTGCCAAGAATATTCACAGTAATAAGAAACGTGTTTATTCTCCTCAGTATTTTCTCAGTCTTAATACTTCATGTAGGGTGTTTAGGTAACGTTTCAGAGTGGAGACTGGCTGTGTGTGAAAGCATTAGCACTTTATGAACTTTAAACTATGCTGGACTCTCGTGTTTTGAAAATACACAGTGGAGAAAATAATATTTTGTGCTTATTAATCCAAAACATCATTATTGTTAGTGTCATAAAATATAAACTATGCAAATGTTTGAAACCTGTTATGATGCTTCCTCAATTAAACCATGTATGAGTCTTTATCTTTGGCTTATCTGTTGCATTTCTGGGGGTTTAATGTATTTTATTGTGTTGATATTTATTAATTTTAATTTTGCACTTAAGTTTTTATATTGATTTATTTCCGTTTTTATGTTTGTTTTATATTATTTTATTTATTGGTTTCATTTATATTATTGTTGTCTTTTTAATATATTTCCTTATTTTGTGTGTGTGTGTGTTTGTTGCTATTTATATGTATTATAAGTTTTTTTATATGCATGTATTTATTTTGTAGTTTTATTTATTGTCTTTGTCATTTTGTGGGTTTGTTTTTAGATGTATTTAGTGTTTATTTTAATAGGTTGTATGTTTTTGTATGTATTTTTTAGAATCATTTATTTTGTAGGGGGCATGTATTTTTAAATAAATAATTATTTAGTTAGATATATTTGTTTTGTGTTTTGTATGTTTTTTAATTAATTATTTTGTATTTTTTGTGTCTGTTTATTTTTTATTTTATAGGGGTGCATTATGTTTTTTATAAATATTTGATATTTAGTGTTAAGATATATTTATTTTCTGTTTTGTTATATTTATAATTTATCTTGTGTGCTATTTTTAAAAAAATGTATTTTGTGTTTTTACTTTTGTGGTGGGGGGGTCCTTTATTGTATTTTTTATATTTAGCGTTTAAATTTTTTTCCTGTTATATTTTTAAATGTATTATTTACTTTTTTGTACATTATAGTTGTTTATTTTTATTTCTTTTTTATATTGAAAGAAACGCATTTTTATATATTTCTAAAAACGTTATTGTCACGGTTGACGTTGGGCGTTTCTGCAGATGACGCGTTTTACGTCACTGATAAAAACCAAAACATCTGTTGGCAAGACAACTCGGAGCTAGGTAGTTAGCCACCTAGCTACCTCACAGAAATAGCGAATTTATAAATATTTTTTTAACTACGCCATCAGTTCAGTCAGGGCGGTGAAACAGCAGCTACACAGGTACGTGACTGCAGCGTTAATAATTATATATAAACGTTTTAATTGTCGTGTCGTCATTAAATAATGTTAAATACAGTTAGCTTAAATACAGTTAGCATCACAGAGGTAGCTAACGGTAGCTACGCGTTAGCTGGGATTCCCACGAGATAACTGCTTAAATATAGTTAAATAAAACATAAATTAATGTTTGTTTTGTCAGAAGAAATGTATAATAATAATTAATAAAATGTTAACAGGTAGAGGAGAGACCTGAATCAGGATACGCAGCACCGTCAGAGTGAGTGCTGCCAGACTCTGTGATCTTTTTTAGGTATTTTAGTTTTTATTAACTCATTGTGCAGGTAATATGCGGCGTTTCCGGTCCGCATCAGATTCCCGCACAGGTGCGACGGTAACATTAAATTCGGCTCATATTTACGGTTCAGATTCGGTCCTGAGGAGGCTGGAGGCAGGTCGGTACCGGTCCGGGTCGGCCCATGTCGGTTATAAATGTGAGCATCCTCCTCCTGGTTCCTCCCTCATCACTAATGCAAAACCTATTTATTTGTGTTATTTTATAACACAGGTTTGGACAATGAAATACAAGTTGTTGCCCCTTCACAGTCACAGAAAATACAGAAATATTTCAATTAGAATCAAATTGAAGGAAATAAAACGATGACAGACTTTAGTTTCTAGTGCAGATTTTGTAAAAAATAAAAAAAATACTGTTGATGATGTAATCATAAGAAGAAGAAAACACAGACATGGTTTATCAAAAAGGAGAACTGATAAATAGATTAGTTTGAATTTAACTTAATTATATTTTAATTTAACGTGCACACACTGTTAATTTTTCAAATAAAATCTAATGTTTTTAACAGCATGCACATGCTCTTAAACATTTGAAATAGTTAATATTTTTTCAACATGCACATTCTGTTAATTATCAATAAAAGTTAAAGGATTTTTTAGTATGCATATGCTGATAATTAAAAAACAACAATATTTTTCAAACTTGCATATGCTATTAAAAAAATGTGTTAATTTTAAATAAAAGTTAATATTTTTTCAGTATGCAAATGCTGTAAATAAAAACGTTGGCTCCTAAACGGCCTGTTTCTTCTCCTCTCAGCAGCTCCCGTCCCGTCACCATAGGGAAGCAGAGCGAGGACGAGGCAGCTGCCGGCGGCGCAGTGAGCCTGGACGACAGAATGTCAGAAAGCCCCGAGAAAAGCGCCTCGTCGTCGGCTCAGGAGCTGAAGGAGCAGGGCAACCGGCTGTTCCTGGGCCGCAAGTACCTGGAGGCTGCCGCCTGCTACAGCAAAGCCATCGTAAGTGACGGGAGCAAACGTGGGTCACAGCGTCTGTTCGTCTGAATGAAGTTTACTGTGAAACTTTTCAGCATTAAAATGTCTAAAAATGACGAGAGTTAAGATGCACTGAAATAGAAATTCTGGGCTGATGTAGATGTTTAAAATAACAATGAAAAAACAAATGATTTGGCTGCATTACAGCAGACCAGTTTATCAGGTTATCAGGTGTGTGTGTGTGTGTGTGTGTGTGATGCCCAGCAGTCACCACTAGAGGTCGCTCTCTGCAGAGCTTCAGGTCTGTTTTTGCAGATGGAAGAAGTTTTGTGTGTTTCTCCTCTCAGAGCCGCAGTCCGTCCGTGCCGGCGTACTACACCAACCGGGCGCTGTGCCACGTGAAGCTGCAGCAGTACGACGCCGCGCTGTCCGACTGCCGCCGCGCTCTGGAGCTGGACGGCCACTCGGTGAAAGCTCACTTCTTCATGGGTCAGTGTCACCTGGAGATGGAGAGCTACGACGAAGCCATCGGCAACCTGCAGAAAGGTGAGCCGGGACGCTTCAGGTGCTTCTCGTACAGACAGTTCAGCTCGCCGTCGTTAAAGTCCGTCTGTTTTCCAGCTTATAATCTGGCGAAGGAGCAGCGCCTGAACTTTGGCGACGACATTCCCAGCGCTCTGCGGATCGCCAAGAAGAAACGCTGGAACAACATGGAGGAGAGGAGGATCAACCAGGAGAGCGAGCTGCACGGGTACCTCAGCAGACTCATCCTGGCTGAGAGGAAGAGGCAGGTCACGCCGCAGGTCACGCCGCCGCGCAGCGCCGCCCGCCGTGAGGCTGTGCAGTGACGTGTGTGTTTGATCCGCAGGGAGCTGGAGGGCTGCCGGCAGGAAGACGGCGGCAGAGTCAACCCGAACCAGATCCACACGAAACACGTACGTCCTCATGCTTTAGACGGCAGAAAGGTCTGTGGAGCTTTACGTCAAACATTTAGTCTGTTAAAGTTCAGAAACAACAACAACAAACTGAACTTTCTCTCTTCTTTTGTCACCTTTTCTTCTTTCTTTATGAATGAACTTAATCTGCACAGAAAAGCTTTGAGTTTAGCTCCGATTACACGATGCTTTAGCCAGTTTAACAAACACAATGAACGCTCAGTGAAAGAGGGAAAAAAGTTTGGAAAGATAAAAGAAAATACATTTATAATAATAATATCTTTATATTTGATTATTTCCAAACTGTGACTGTGTCACTGTGTGACGCACATATTTGGCAGGAGGGCTTGGAAAGAAAATATTATGATTTTAAATAAATAAAGAAATGCAGATCGCTGCACAGAAAGTTGGAAAAACTAGATCAGGACATAAATGATCAACAAGCAAAAAGCATGATGAAAAACTCTTTATGCAGAGTGTCGAATTATTCTGTAAGTAAATACTTCTGAACATTAATGAAAATAAAATAGAATAGAAGAGATAGCAAAGTCTGAAATAAGTAAAGAATTTAAAATGTATTTAAAATATATTAAATGTTTTTAGAAAGGCATAATTGTTTTAATATTCTATTTATTATTTTAATTCCATGATTTGTATTATTATTGATGTGGTGATATGATTTACAGATAATTTTACTTATTATATATGTGTTTAGTTGTTTTTGTTTTATTTAAAACATAAAGAAGTTTAGTGGAGAAAGCCGTTTATTTCTATCTTATCTTCGTGCTGTCGGTGTTTCACCTGAGCAGGTTTGTGTCTCTGCAGGATAAGTTCCTGTCGGCGTTGGAGGATCTTTTCTGTCAGGTGGACGAGAAGCAGAAGGTCAGTTCTCTTCTTCTTCAGGCTCGTCTCACGTTGTTTCCTTCACGGTAAATGTGACTGTGTCGACAGAAGCGAGAGATCCCGGACTTCCTGTGTGGGAAGATCAGCTTCGAGCTGATGCGGGAGCCGTGCATCACGCCGAGCGGGGTCACCTACGACCGCAAGGACATCGAGGAGCACCTGCAGGTGAGACGCCGGCAGGGAATATGGAAATATTAGATATGAAGTAAATAGATATGGCAATGAAATTAATCCTGAAATAAATAAATGTGGCAATAAATATATCATAAGTAATAATAAATAATATTGTTTTTTTATTAATATTAATTTAATTTCTAAAAAATAGCTACTTCTATGTATTTCAGGGGACTTTTCTTTCACATGTATTTATTTTATTCATTATTTCCCCATGAAATTAAAACAATGTGGAATTATAAAATAATAATAAATCCAAATGTACTTGATTTTTGTTATCTTATTTATTATTTTCCTTTAAAATGAGTTGGCATGAATATGAATCTTCGTGTTTTTCTGCTGCAGCGCGTCGGACACTTCGACCCGGTGACGCGCTCGCCTCTGACCCAGGATCAGCTCATCCCCAACCTGGCCATGAAGGAAGTCATCGATGCTTTTATTTTGGAGAACGGATGGGTGGAGGACTACTGAGCCAAAAGAGGAGACGGAGGGAAGTCACCGCTGACGGGGTCAGAGGGGTCACAGGGGTCAGAGGGTTCAGACGGGATGGTTCTGATGTCTCTGGGTTGGTTTTGGGTTGATTTAAGTTTTTAGACATTCATTTAAAAAAGCACAAAATCCTCGTTACAGTTTGAATCCGTTTCCTGCAAACTGAAGAAAAAGTTTAAAATAGATTTTTTTTTTAAATAGACAAATATGAAACACAGATAAATGAATGTAAAAAGACACAAAATCAAAGTAAATCCAGAAGAAGCCAAAGAAAACATATTTCAGAGCTGCGTCCAACCTGCAGGAATAAAGTATTCAAAGGTAGAAATACTCGAGTAAAAATACTGTTTCCTCTTAGAATCACGCATTCAAATTTGACTCATGAGTTAAATTGTTCACAGAAATGCATGTTTCAAAAACAGACGAACTCATCGTGCAGCGTCATATTATTATTTATTTATTTGTATTGTTTTTATGAACCTTTCCAGACACATAAATGTTTGTCTGTCCATAACAAAATACTAATAAAAACAGAAAAAGATGACGATAATTAACAACACCATCATTATTTTTGATTTATTTGGATTAAATAATTTTTTTCCAAAGGAAATGCATACTAGTTATATTTGTTATATTATTGATATGACATGCAGCTAATTTGACCTATTTTTTAATATTTTTTAAATGAATAACAATGCATCATTTTCATTAGTTTTTATGTTTTGTGTTAAAAAGTTAAATTTAAAGCTGTCAGATAAAAATACTTCCTAAACTGTAAATGAACTTAGTTACTCTCCACCAAAGTGTCTCCTGGATTTAGTTCAATGCAGCTTTAATAATAATTCTTGATTAAAAACAAACAGCAGCCAATAAAAAAAAACAAAAAAAATAAAACAGAAAATGTTTAGACCAAAAAAATAAATCCCGGTGCACTTTTAATATTTTAAATTATTTTAAAACAGATCGTGAAACAAACTTCATGTTTTAACTTATATTAAAAAATTAGAATAAAAATACAGAAACCAAAATGTATCAGATATTTTCATAACTCAGGTGTGAAACTGAGTTTTAATGTGAGAATCAAACATTATTGTGCTTTGAAAATAAAATAAATCAATAAGTTAAATCAGCTCCGTGGAGGAGAACACGTGATGCGTTTGCTGGCAAACTGAAAAAAGGGAAACTAGGAGTTTGTTTGTGCTGTTAAAGAGCGAAAGGACCCGTTACTGATGTAAATATGAATCTGTACATTTCCATGTTTCTCCTTGTTCTTCTGCTGTGTTCTCTGCGCTGATTGGTTCGTTTGTTGTTGTTGCTGTGAGTTAAATCAGCTGATTTCATCGTTTAAACACAATTTATCTGAATGTTTCTTTTTGTGGCGATCACAATCCAACAAATTCACTTCCTGTCCGTTTTTCAGCAGACGTCAGTTTTCACTGATCTGTGATGCACAAACATGTTTGAAAATGATCAAATAAATGTTTCATGTTTCTACCGAGATTCAGTTTCAGCTGGTTCAGTGATCAAAGTGTTCGTTCCTCTGA
>CAFUXE010000577.1:13434-37401 GCA_903364295.1 Serranus cabrilla | reverse complement strand
CGCTTCCTGTGAGGAGACAAAGAAACAGGTATTTACCTGGACGCACCTGTGACTGAATGAATGTGTGTTTACATTTCTCACAGAAACAGAACCGACCCGTTCAGGCGCGGCTGCTATTTCAGGAATGAATTCTAACAAAAGGTTTCTGAGAAAACCTCGTCAGAAACTTGCAGCATGAAAAGATGATTACACAAGAAACTGGATCCTTTAAACAAACATTTCAACCGTCTGACAGCTGGAACACGAATCTGATTCACCTGAGAGTCGACGGTTCATGAACATTCAGGGTCGGCAGCATTTCTGACACATTTGGAGCCAAATTTATCTTTTGTTTATTTGAGAAAAAGGATAAAAATGTTGAATTTTCCCTCTGAGATCCAGACTGAGAATTGGTTTCACAAACTTTTCACGTTTTGTGGATTTTTTGCGATTATTTGGTGAGAAACAACATAAAAATAGTAACATTCTGTACTTAACTTGAATATTTCCATTTAATGTAACTTTATACTTTTACTCCACTACATTTATCTGACAGCTTTAGTTACTTTCAGGTCGAGATTTAACATGAAAAACATGATTAATTTAAAGTGATTACACTTTTCTAATAATAATAATAATAATAATAATAATAATAATCCCCTGAAATAAATAAATAATCAATATAAGAATATATAAATAAAATAAAATACAATAATAATAACAATAATAATAACAATAATACATTTTAACGATATAAAACAATCTGCGTTACGAGTATTTTTAAAACTTTTGATACTTTAAGTACATTTTGATCCTGATACTTTTAAGTTTTGCACACAGGAGTAACTTCACTGTGTTGTCTGAGTACTTTTACTGAAGTAAAGTAATCTGAATACTTCAGTACCTCTCAAATACTGTACTTAAGTACTTTACTTGAATATTTCCATTTAATGTAACATTATACTTTTTACTCCTCTACATTTATCTGACAGCTTTAGTTACTTTCAGGTTGAGATAAAAAACAGAATGAATCTAAAGAGATTAAAGAGTAAAATGAACTTTTCCTGCTGACATAAATGCATCAATAATAATAAGAATCATCAAATAATATATTCAGAATTTGTATCTGAGTCGGTTCATTCTGCAAAACCAGGACTTTTACTTTCTACATTTTGTTGCTGATACTTTTGTATTTTTCCTTTTACTGACTCACAGAAGCAGAAAATGAACGAGTTTCGGCTTCAAACTGCAGCTTATCAGGTGTCTGTCGAACCCTGAGAGAGTTTTACCTGCAGTTTATGATTCACTTAAGCAAATTCATTCAAATAATATCCATAAACTGAAGATGAATTTGTTAACCAAGTCAGCAGTTACATGAACCGACTTCAGGTCAGTGAATCAGCACAAGTTTCACTGTCAGCAGTCAACACTCAGACTGAGACTAAAACTGGATGTTCTGGATTTTCCCGCTCAGTTTATACTTTCTGACGACTGAAACTGTCTGATCAGCTGCTTCACGTCCTCACACTGAGAGTCAAACTGAGCCTCCAATGTTGGTCAGATTTAACATTTTGTCCAGACAGGAAAACTAAATGTAAAGAAATGTCTGAATCAGCTGTAAATGTGTAATTAAACAGAAACACACCTGTGAATGTATTATTCTATTTATATCCTTTTTCATAGTAAATATCATGAATGTTGCTCTCACCTGTCAGGGTTAAAACCAGCAGCAGGAGAACACAAGCTGACAGCTTCACCTCCATCACGTCAATCAGTGTGACGTCCTGCAGCTCAGCAGGAGAGGAGCAGCTTCCCCGGGAGGCGTGACTGTCAGCTGACATACCGCACACGCCCGCTGAGGAAACAGGAAACACAGCAGCCTGCAGGGCCGCCGGGCGCCTTCAGGCCCCTGAGAGGTGAAAGCTGCGCCCGGGGCCACGTTACCTCCTGTGACTCCTACAACCTGCAGAGGACGTCTGAAGTTTTTGCATAACAGAAATTTTTCTTCTGTTCGTAACAAATATAGTTCAGGAAAAAAAAAAAAGAAAAAAAAAAAGTAAAATTAACAATGAATATCCAGGTGGGAAAGTTCCTGAAATAGTAATAAAAGTATTTTCACTCTTTATAAATAACCTAATTATTATTATTTTTTAAATATACAAAGCGTGTTGCATTCACTTTCCTTCCTGCATTCATTCCTTTACTTATAGCTCGATTCACTGTGAGCAAACATGAGCGGCTTGTTTGGTTTAACAAGTTACACTTCAAGTTATTTTGTTTGTCAAACCATAATGTACATTTAAACAGAATATTACAAACATGCGATCAAACGATGAGACATTTTTGGTTTATTTGTGTATTCATTTGAATTCATTTATAACTTTGTGCTTCCAAATATGTTGTATAGATTTTCTGTGTAAACTGAATATTTGCCAAATCAGGTGTTGGGATATAATCATAGACTGTAAAAAAAAAAAAAAAAAAAACTCTTAATTTTAGATTTTTCAGTCATTTCAGTACTGTCTGGTGAAGCACATCAAACTAATTAGGATTAATAACTAATGTCTTCTCATAATTTCGGCATTAAAGCAATCTTGTTAATTCCGCACGTAATGTACATTTAAGCGGAAAAATGATAAACATTTGTGTTAAAACGATGTTTTATTTTGATAAACGTGTGTTTATGTATTAGATTGTGTCAACATATTGAGTTAGATTAACTTTTCTGTTCAGTCTGTCAATATGTAAACAGCTGGTGTCGCTGAATTTGTACTCGGACTTGTAATTTACTGTATTTATTGATTTTAAAACGCAGACTTTTCTCCGTTCGACCCGGTTTTACCAGAAGCTTGGAGAAACTTCTGGGAGACACGCTTCCGGGTTACGTCACCACGCAGAGCGTCACCGCTGAGCTCTGTGATTGGTCCACAGAGTGAGCGGAGAGGAAAGCTCGAGAAGTGACCAGAAGGGAGAGAGAAAGTATAAATAACGGCGGCGGAGTCACCGGCAGTCAGACAGCAAGAAGAGCCAACAACGGACAACTTCTTCTCTTTCCTCACATCCTGCTTTCACTGAGGGTAAGTACGCTGCTGACATTTTACTCTACAACTTAAACTACTAGTTTAACAGTGTTTCACCAGACTCCATTAGAAAAACTGTCAATTTAAGGCTGCGACTGATGCACAG
This sequence comes from Serranus cabrilla, assembly GCA_903364295.1. NCBI lineage: Eukaryota > Metazoa > Chordata > Actinopteri > Perciformes > Serranidae > Serranus > Serranus cabrilla. The sequence goes on along the minus strand of CAFUXE010000577.1, from coordinate 34,236 downwards.
AGGGATAGTTTTCCTCTAGAGTTACAAATGTAAGCTGTTTGTTTAAAAAGAATAGCTATTTAATAAAAATAACTGTTGTTTTATACTAAAATGTCGTTTGAAATGAAAAATACTAATAAAAATAACCGTCGTCGAAAAACCGTTAATTTTAGGCTGCGATAATGTAACAGTGATGTTTACTTTATATTAAGCTACTTGTTTTAAAGAACAGCTGTTATATTATATTGTTTGTTGCTTTAAACTAAAATGTCTTTAATATGAAAACTCGGCAGTTTACTTACACTGTGAATACAAACATGCTTCTAACTCCACCAAACTCCATCTGAAAACGGTTACATTTAGGCTGCATTTGTAGTTAAATTAATGTACATTCCTGTCAAACTATTTAAAATCTTATAGGCAAAATCATTCAAGTTAACAAAAAAAAATCTGCATTAAAATGTTTTTTTAAAGTCATAATTTTAAACAGAATAATTAATAGATAATTTAGGACGTGATGACTTGAGTTGGTGTTTACTTTTCTCATGTTTGTCTTTTCATCTTCAGGACACAAACTGAAAACAGCCAAGATGTCTTCAGCTAAAGGTGTGGCCATCGGCATCGACCTGGGCACCACCTACTCCTGTGTGGGGGTTTTCCAGCATGGAAAAGTAGAAATCATCGCCAACGACCAGGGCAACAGGACCACGCCCAGCTATGTGGCGTTCACCGACACCGAGAGGCTCATCGGGGATGCAGCCAAGAACCAGGTGGCTCTGAACCCCATCAACACCGTGTTTGATGCCAAGAGACTGATTGGGAGAAAGATCGATGAACCGGTGGTGCAGGCGGACATGAAGCACTGGCCCTTCAAGGTGGTCGGAGACGGAGGGAAGCCCAAAATCCAAGTGGAGTACAAAGGCGAGGACAAAGCCTTCTACCCCGAGGAGATTTCCTCCATGGTCCTGGTGAAGATGAAGGAGATCGCTGAGGCCTACCTCGGACAAAAGGTGTCCAACGCCGTCATCACAGTCCCCGCGTACTTCAACGACTCCCAGCGACAGGCGACTAAAGACGCCGGCGTCATCGCAGGACTGAACGTCCTGAGGGTCATCAACGAGCCCACGGCGGCCGCCATCGCGTACGGTCTGGACAGAGGCAAGTCAGGAGAACGCAACGTGCTGATCTTTGACCTGGGCGGAGGCACCTTCGACGTGTCCATCCTGACCATCGAGGACGGCATCTTTGAGGTCAAAGCCACGGCCGGAGACACTCACCTGGGCGGAGAAGACTTTGACAACCGCATGGTCAACCACTTTGTGGAGGAGTTCAAGAGGAAACACAAGAAGGACATCAGCCAAAACAAGAGAGCCCTGAGGAGGCTGCGCACGGCGTGTGAGAGGGCCAAGAGGACCCTGTCCTCCAGCTCCCAGGCCAGCCTGGAGATCGACTCTCTGTTTGAGGGCGTCGACTTCTACACCTCCATCACCAGGGCTCGCTTCGAGGAGCTGTGCTCCGACCTGTTCAGGGGAACGTTGGAGCCGGTGGAGAAAGCCCTGAGGGACGCCAAAATGGACAAGGCGCAGATCCACGACGTCGTCCTGGTGGGAGGCTCCACCCGAATCCCCAAAATCCAGAAACTGCTGCAGGAGTGCTTCAACGGCCGGGAGCTGAACAAGAGCATCAACCCGGACGAGGCGGTGGCTTACGGCGCCGCCGTCCAGGCCGCCATTCTATCGGGCGACACCTCGGGCAACGTCCAGGACCTGCTGCTGCTGGACGTGGCGCCCCTGTCCCTGGGTCTGGAGACGGCCGGAGGAGTCATGACGTCCCTGATTAAACGCAACACCACCATCCCCACGAAACAGACCCAGACCTTCACCACCTACTCCGACAACCAGCCCGGGGTCCTCATCCAGGTCTACGAGGGCGAGCGGGCCATGACCAAGGACAACAACCTGCTGGGCAAGTTCGAGCTGACGGGAATCCCTCCCGCCCCGTGAGGCGTCCCGCAGATCGAGGACACCTTCGACGTGGACGCCAACGGCATTCTGAACGTGTCCGCTGTGGACAAAAGCACCGGCAAAGAGAACAAGATCACCATCACCAACGATAAGGGCCGGCTGAGCAAAGAGGACATCGAGAGGATGGTGCAGGACGCCGACAGATACAAAGCTGAGGACGACCTTCAGAGGGAGACCGTCTCTGCCAAGAACTCCCTGGAGTCCTACGCCTTCAACGTGAAGAGCAGCCTGCAGGACGACGGCCTGAAGGGCAAACTGAGCGAGGAGGAGCAGAAGAAGCTGCTGGAGAAGTGTGACGAGGCCATCAGCTGGCTGGAGAACAACCAGCTGGCCGATAAAGACGAGTACCAGCACAAGCAGAAGGAGCTGGAGGCCGTGTGTTCGCCCATCATCAGCAGGTTGTACCAGGGAGGAGCGTCTGCAGGCGGCTGTGGACAGCAGGCGCGGCAGGCCGGCTCCCAGGGGCCGACCATCGAGGAGGTGGACTAACACGGCCGAACACGACTCGGACATCACTGTTTGTGTTACTCATGTGTTTTATCATCAATGTGTTTGTAATAAAAGCTGTACAGATTCTTCATGTTTTATCTTCATGGACTGTTCGTCTCTGCCTTGCTGGACATTGCAATAAAGATGAAACATACATTTAATTTGTGCTTTGGTGTCATTTTTCTGGTTCACATCTCATGATGAGAAAAAGTTTAAATGTACATTAAGTGCAAAACTAACAAGATTGCTTTAATGCTGAAATTATGAGAAGACATTAGTTATTAATCTTAAGTTTTTCATGACCCCCCCTGTGTTCTCCAGCTTAATTGTCTAATAAGTTAATTAAGCATACATTCATGTAATCGAAACTGGCATATGAAAGGTATTAAAACTAGGTGTTTTCTATGACTGTCATTCTTCATTTGACCACCAGATGACACCAAAGCACATTTTCAAATATACAAAATTAAGAAATGATAAAATCAAAATTCATTTTTGCAGAAAAATATAATTATTATCAATGTCCAATGTATCATTAAATGTATTAAAAGTTTCAGTAATCAAACTGATTCATTGTGATATTTATTAATTTACATTTCTGCACCTGTAGTTTATTTTTTTGTTTTTTTTTTACATTTTCCTTATCTTTTCATTTTATTTGATTTTATTGACAAAATGACACAAGAATGTTGAACCTGGATTTATTCAATGGTCACGTTAGTGTTGAGGAAATAGATGCATATTAGTACCCATTTACATGTTTCATAAGATCATAAATCATATAAATATTTAAGCATAACATGTCTGAAAGAAGAAGGACAATCTCAATGTAATTAATCAACGTATTATATATTATATTTCTTTAGATTTAATTTTTTTTCGCACAATTTAAAATGACAAATGTAAGAAACGTAAAAAAAACACCAACATCATAAATTACAGTGCAGTGAAGCGAAAAATAATGTTGAAATTCCACAATAATATAAATACCGAAATGAAATACAGAAAATTATATGACTACGTAATAGTGATGAAAAAGGAATATTTGCATATTTGAAATATAACAATAACAATATTAGAAACAGAAAATATGAAATATGAAATTTTCTGGTGATATTAGATCAAATGTGTACCCTATTCATCTGTAAAAAGTGCTGTGTTTCCACATAATATTATGTGCCCAACATATACGGAGTGTTGTAAAAAAAAAAAAGAAAAAAAAGATTAACGTTAAACAAGCCTTCCAGCCTTTGTACTAGATTATTAATATTATCTAGGTCGATTTATTTATACCCTTTTATTTGTGAAGCGGAAACTCGCCGGAAATAGAACAACACAGCTTCCGGTCACCGCTTGAGTCCCGCCCCGCCAGCCTGTGCCATCTTGTATTTAGCAAAGAACAAAAACGGTGTAAGAAACAAGCCCGACCTCGGGATGGGGCGCGGATATTAAGTCTGAATTCAAGAGTAAATATTTTTTTAAAAGCTCAGGTGTAACAGGGGACAGCATGCTTGGAAGTGGGGCACCGCGGAGAAACATCAGCCACACCCCGGAGAACAGCTAATGTTAACGGTAGCTTGCAAGCTATCGAAGCTAAGCTAGCCAATTAGCTCAGGCTAGTAACGGCAGAGAGGACAACGAGATTCTGCCTGAACCAGATAAACTAGCAGTGTGATTTGGAAACCGTTTATTGATTTCACTGTCGGGACTTCGGTGGAAATGGGCCAAACGTCGTGTTGATTGTCTGCCGAGAGAGGAGACCCGGGCTATGAGGATAGAGGCTTGCTAGCTCGGCTGCTAACAGTTGTTTTTCGTTCCGGAGCGGAACCACAATAAGCCGCGGTGAGTGATGCTACATCCAGCTAGCCTAACCTACTTACCATTTCCAGGGGTTTCAAACTTGTGTCCGGGGATGCACGGTGGTATTTGATTTATTATAGATGCCTGTAGTGAAAACGAAGCAGGTTAAATTTCGTTTAATTCTGATTGATCCTTTAAGTGCATACATTCAGTGAGCCAGCCGGATTTAACGGTATTTTTCCGCGCACAGAACCGTTAACCAGTGGTTGGAGAAGTGTTCAGCTCCCTTATTTCTATAAAAGTACCAGTACGACTCTAAAACTGCTGTTACAGTAAGCGGTCTGCAGTGAAAACGTAGCTTCAGTGAAAGTATGTTAGTATAATCTGGGCATGTTACGATAACTACTTTGTGCTTGACGATATAACGCAGTAAACGATATTATCGTCATGTTAGGACCAGTTTATACCACTGATATAATTATATCCTCTGTAATAGCGCAAGGACTGTACACCCATTCATATACTTTAAAAATGTAAATATAATATTCATACGTCTGCTTAGACATTGGATTTAGAAATATCTTAATAGTTAAAACATAAATAGAACAGTGCCTCACAACAGAATAAATAACTAACATGGACTCTGTGGCTTTGCTAACAAAGCGTTTGGCAGCGGGATATAAGAACTTTTTCATTGGTTACCAGGTATTATCTTGTTAATCCAGTTCCTCAGTAGTTAGGACCTCAGGTGCTTTAAAAATGTTTTGGCATTGGTCCCAAGTCACATAATGGTTGGCAAACCCTGCTGTGTATTCTGCTATCATGTTGGTGAAAAGTTTGGAGACATCCTTATGAAAACAAATGAAACATGCATGTCAACTTAAGGGGTGGTATACAGGATATATGACCATGATCTCCATAATTATTGCTAGGAAGGAGAAGTCAATATTGAGCTACTGAAAGTATTCAGAGTAGAAAGACGTCCTGGCTGTTGCTGTTATATTGTTATATGTTATGGTATTACAGAACTATATGACGGACAATTTGGTGAGAATCTAACAGTAAAAGGGCAATTTCCTGTAAGTGTTTTAGGGCAAACACCATTAAAGTTGGGCTGATGTTACAGTCTTGTTGTTATGATTTATGGCCAGATGATGAACATTCTTTTCTGTTGATAATGTTATTTATCAGCGTATAGCTGAGGCCATTTTTATTGTCACAACGTCCAAAAAAACTAACTTAATAGAGCTGAGGTTTCCGTTTTGGTTCAGAGGTTGATGTAATGCTTATGTAAAGTTAAATCAAAGCCACACATCTCATTTCCTCTCAAATAACTTTGGAGACATTCAGTTTGATGCAGTGATGTTTGCTTTGGGAGATTGGGCCTTGAATCATGGAAAAAGTACTCAGCTTTTCCTTGCTAAGTTCCAGTAGCCATGAGTAGGATTTGCAGTGTTACTGTTACAGCGTACATGTCGTCATTGTCATTAATGGTACAGTCTGTAGATAGATCAGGGGAAATGGTAAAGTAGAAGCTCTTCTTAAAACTTTGGACCACGCCCGGTACGATTGTTCATCCCCATTGGCTGTCATTCCATTTTTTTAAAATGAGGAAATTCCTCAATTTAGCTGTGAAAGTTTTGGTTAATGTCGTTAAAATGATTTTATAACCACTTTGTGTGAATGTTACGCACACATTAACAACAAGGAGCTTCTGTTATGCAAAACTGTCTCCAAGTCAGGGGTGAGATGAACCATGTGATCGTGGTCACTCGGCACCACTGACACACCAAATTTCATGTCACACGTTGAGTTTAAAACGAACCATCTGAAGCTCTGGTTCCTCTTTCCTCTTTCTTTTTTAATGTCTTATGCTGGATTTAAATTTAACTTAATGAACGTTTGTGTTTTTCCTCGACCTTGTTCCTTGGAAAAAGCTAAAAATGGAAACAAGACGTCTTCTCATTTCAGAAATGGTGGTTTTACATTTCAACATGAAGCTGAGGAAAATGTTGGACAACAATACTAACAGACCTCTGTGCAGATTTATTCCCAATCTTTGAACTTTCCATTCAGTCATCAATAACACAACATTGAGTCATTTTTCTGGAATCTTAACACAGATAACAGGAAGTCCAACATTTGTAGTCCTGTTAGTTTCATGGTGAGCTCCTTTAGTGAAATGTGGACAAAGGCTGCACTATTTAAAAAAAAAAATAATTGTGATTATTTTGACATAATTTCTATATGATTCAAAATATTGGAGGAATTTATGATTTTTGCATCATTGTTCTCATTTAAATTTTTATTTAAGGTTGGGATGCACAAATGTTTCATCCCAAAATGATAGTTTCCTGTTTCTTGTAGCTAATACATTCACTTATAATTTAACATTTTTATTCATAGTCCATAACCTGAAGTTACTACACACCTCAGGATAAGATGGCAAATTTAATATTCCACAGCTCTGACGTAACAAAATCTAAAAGCCATCATTATTGTTGACAACACAGAAAAGTTCTGACTCATCAATTGATTTTTGTTTTAGTAAAGTTAATCAAAAAATCGCATTTTGGCCTTTCTAGTCTTCTGCTGCTGCTTCTTCTTCTGTGTTAAAATGGCAATATCAACATAATATATAATAATATCATTTTCCTGTTATCTTATTTATCGGTTCGATATATATCATGCATCCCTAATTTAAATCCGTGCTTTTACAGGATTTAACAATTATTTACCTTTAAGTAGAGCTAGTCCATATTTTGATAAAACACCTGCACAGCCCTCGTGTGGTGCAGTGATTGGAAAGGTGAAAGGTGAATAATATGGTAAAGGTCCATGACGGACCATAACTACAGTCACATTGTTCAGGCTGTGGGGACTTTGTCCCGTTTGGAAACCCGTGCTGTTCTTGCCGTCTACGTTTCAGTTTTCATATTGGTTGTTTTCCTCCTGACTGTAGCCTGTAGCTGCAGGCGTCGGCTTCCTTCCCTTGGATTGAACACCATCAGGCCACTGAGTGCCACATGATATATAATTGGAAATCGGTTCAATGCGTTTTGAAGAGACGTAGGGTCGGAGGGGGGCTGGGAGGGTGGGAATCTGCCTCCGCGTCTAGCACAGATTTACTAGAGCATTTAAACAGCAGCCGTGCTTTAAAAGGAACAAGCCTTCAGCCCTGCGCTGCACAGAGACCTGGGGCCGTGTTTTCATGTATTCACAGCCACAGCGGCCTGGTTATGGCGCCGGCTCTCCTCAGGGCTCCAGCTGACACTCAGAGATGAGCAGCTACATTAACCCCATTATAACATGATGTTGCGTTTGTCAATAACCGCGGCTCAGCGTGCAGGCTGAGATTACATTCAGGGGGCTGATGTAGAGATGATTTGATTTGGAGCTCTTCTTCATGGATTTATTTATACCCATGTTTGATTGGAGTTGGATGGTGAAGAGCGGTGGTGCTGTCAGTCAGGCTTCCGGCTGCTCTCTGATCTTCAGACACATGACACAACACGAGTGTCATGCGTGTCATTTAATGTATGCAAAGAGTCATTTTTTCCTTCTTGCCCCGTGTTTATTATTGATTTTTTATTAAAGAAAAAGTAGCACCCAGAGGACCTGAAAAGGAAACCAAGGGGAAGTGCTTTAAAGCTGCATTCTTTCTCATGGCCAGCAGGGGGCGACTACACTGCCTGCAAACAGAAGTCTTTAAGAAAGTGACCCTGCTTCTCACTTCCTGATGAGATTATTTCATTCAGTAAATTAGACATATTTACACAGGTTCTGTAGAGGCTGAACATTAAGCTAATCGCCATCAGCTGATATGTTTCGTCCCATCACTGATTTTGACCCTTTCCATGTGTTTTTTAGTTCAATCATCATTGTAAAAGCATCTTGTTCACTTGTACTGAAAGACAATCTGAGGAGTCGTCTGTTCATTGTAAATTCCAGCTGTATGCTAGTGGGAGAGCTCGTGTTAGTGTCCATACGGCTTCTGATCTGTTTATTGGATCCAAAAAAACAAGACGGCAAAATGTGGAACCTGTGGCTTCAAACCGTAGTCTGCCAACCAGTGGGTGAAATATTTAAAGTACTGTACAATGTTTAAGTATTTAAAGTTCGTGTGTGGAGTATTAGCTCCATTTTCTGTTGTCTTTCTAATTAGCATTTTATCACACAAAGAGATTCTCTAACTGTGTTAATTAGTGCGCAGACTATTCCCATGTCTGCTTATTTTTATGCTTTTGACGTCAGTGCAAAGCGAACAGTTAATAAATGAAAAGCTTTCATGCTGAAGTGCACTTTGTGAGAACCAGCTGCCATTTTGTCTCCCCCACATCAGCGTTCACTCTGCTGTTCATGTCACTCTTCCTCTGTGTTATTTCTCCTCCATCACACGTTGTGTTTGTAACTCTCACATCCAGCTTCATGTCACAACTTGTCAGCTGGTTCCTGTCCCAGATAGATCAGCTGTGGCAGATACAGACTGTTTCCATCCCACAGAGGTGCTCGGCTCATGACATTCCTGAAATATTACAGAGTTTCTGAGACATGCACCACAGATTTTGAGCATCAGGGCAGCTGATAAAGTCTCTGATGTTGGTGCACATGTGGGGGATTTTGCAAAATGGGTCACTTTACAAGAGCACAAGAATGCATTTTCCAGCGTGTTTAACACATTAATTAGATGGTTTCTGCCCAACTGAAGTGGAAAACAGACGCTTCACATCACTTCAAACACAAAATGGGCACACGGTCCACGATCCAAATTTAAACCAAAGGGTTGTTCCTTCAGCACACACAGACTCCAGGCATGTCATTACATCCCTTTAAACAGCACTCGTACCTCCAATACACCGAATATCTGTGGATGTGTAAGTAAAATAGGCTGATGTTTTCATATCCCTCCTCTTTAGAAAATGAGTTTGAATTAATTATGAGGTGAAAGGGAGGAACCCAGAACCAGTAAATATTTTGTATTTTAGCTTAAATTATTGATAAATTCCAAATTGCTGCAGACCGATTTTCTGTGGATGAAATACTTGATTGTTTCAGCCTCAATCCAACAGATCCTGGCTTTAAATCACCAGGGAAGAAGAGAGTATAAAAGGAGCTCTGTAGTTGTGATGAATGTTGTTTTTCAGCTCTGAGTCTGGATGGAGTCTCTTTGTGTTGACCTTTGACCTCACCTGTCCTCTCCGTCCCCCAGGCCCTGGCCATGCCCTCGAGTGCACGGGCGGGCAATCTGAAAGACCCCGAAGTGGCAGACCTCTTCTGTAAAGATGATCCGGAGAAGCTCTTCGCAGACCTCCGAGAGATCGGCCACGGCAGCTTCGGAGCCGTTTACTTTGTGAGTAGTGACGTGAAGTCTCTGTTTGTTTGGGATCATCTGTGAACAATATGTCACCTCAAAATAAAGTGTTCCTGGTCGTTCTGAGCGGCCACACTGGCTGACAGAGGGAAAGCATCTTCAGGAGCCTCTCCTGTCAAACCGTGGCGGAGCGCTCTGTCGGCGCACACAGCTGGCCGCTCGCTGTGTGAAGTGGGTGTGAATGTCAGATTGTCGGTTTGGTAAAGTTAGAGCAGTAAACGGATGTAGCACCCTCTCTGCTGGTTCTGATGTAACATGAAGCTTTTCGGTTATGTGACGAGCTGCTGGCTGCTCGGCCTTCACACATATAATATATAAAACATACAAACAGCATCTAATCCCATCAGAATGACTGAGATAACAAACACTACGTCTCTTCAGTGCAACATCGACAGCATCATTATAAAGATGGAAGAACACAAACATTAAGAAGAACTTATGAAAATGTGCATTTTTTTACTCTCAAGGTGGTTTTTGTCTTATACTGAAAAATAGTTAAAGCACTGAACAGGAGATGGAAACGTTTTCTGAATAACTTCTGAAACATTAAACTCTAATGACTGATCAGCTGTTTCCTCTGACATAAAGAACTGTTAGCAGGCGTCCAGATGAATCTAATTCCTGCAGATTATTTTCTATGTCATCACACTGCCACCTGCTGACCAAAGGACGTTCCTGCAGCTTTGTTTATTTCTCTCTCAACCAGCTGATGGAAACTCACTGATTCACATTTTCTTTAATGCCACATTTCAAAACTTGATCTGACTTTAATGGAAACAGCTTCTTTATAGCAGGTCTTTAGTTGTTGTTTTTGCAACTGGCACATGCAATGTCAATGTTTGCATGCAAATAATCGGTCTATAAATTCTTAAAACGTAGTAGCACAGACTGGGGCTGTCGTATCAACAAATCTAACGTGGAAAATAATCCATTCAGACTGACTTAAACGTTTAGGAGAACACGTTATTTTACAGTCTGTGTCACACACTCATTTCTGCTGAAAGAACTAATAAAATGACCCGTGACTTTAATCTTAATGCTGGACGTTAAAGCCCCTGTAGTGAGTTTATGTGCCCGTATGTTTCAGACAGGACTGAATTGTGGTGTCTGTGCTGTTTAAAGTGACAGGATGTGCAGGATGTCCCGTGTCCAGACAAAGTGCCGTAACACGCCGTGTAGCCGCTGCTTTAAGTGGTTATCGAGGTGCAACAACTGCATCATTCTCATTCGCATTTGTTGTCATTTTTGTGGCTACTTTTTGCTGCTATTTATCACAGATGTAACTCAGAAACTGATCAAGAAGATACAACACTAACAGTTGAGTAAATCAGGATGTGGACGATGATTCAGATCACAAACGAACAGGTTAAACATGATTACCTTCTGCTTGTTTGCAGGGAGTTTCCTGCTTTGTGTGCATGTATAAAGCAACTAAACACTGCGTGGTGTTGCTGCAGCTCAGTGCTGAGATCATGTCAGAGAAAATCTAATTATTTATGTATTTTTATCTCAAGCATTTCCTTCAGAGGAGCAGCACACTGAGCAGTGTTACTCTGTGTGGGTTTGTAAAAGACACATTCAGCCGTATCTGCATTTCATTATTAATAAGGAGACTGTGTGAATGTGAAAATGTCTCCAGCTAATTATGAAAACAGTGGGAACCCAACCTGTGCGTGCACGGAGCTCTACCTGTAAGATGTAGACTCCCACCTCCACAGTGTTCTGGCTGAGCGTCTGAGTTTCAGAGGATCCTTAAAAGGCCATTAGAGATGTGCTGCAAAAATAGATGATGTGCATCAATTTGCATCAATTTAACAGGAGTGCAGCGGCTTTGCAGTGTTTCCTCTGAGCTCAGGCCGTATGTGCACTTGCTGTGTTCGTCTGACCTTAAACGACCGGCGTCCACATCAGGCGGCTCAGCAGACTCTTTAAAACCAGCCCGTCCTCCTCCACACACGGCGCCTTAGTGCTGTTTCCTTTATCATGCTGCGATGCCTCATTTAGTTGTTTACAGTCTGTTTTCAGTGACATCTCTGGTGTCTGATGGCAGCATCCTCACGTGGGATTTAGGATTAACCCCCCCCCCTTTTTATTTTGGGAGGATTAAGCACTTGGAATAGATTTGAGGGAAATATGAGTATTTTACCCAGAAATAAATGATGTAGTTTGGCTGATAAATAGATCATCGTGTAGGCTCCATCTTTTGTTCTCTGCTGAACATGTCGGATCGATCTGTTGGCACCACCAAGTGGTCCCAAAATAACCTGCACCGCTCCTCTGGAAAACAGTCCAATGCTCACACTAACTGCAGTAAAAGAGTCAAATGAACAAGTAAAGTGTTGTTCAAGGCTGGATGATGATCAAAACACGAGGACGGAGATGGAGAAGCATTTAAAGAAGAAGAGCTTCTTGTTTCCATTTACCTGCTGCTTTAAAGTCATTAAAACATAGAAAGCTGCAGTTTCCAGCGTCAGTGTGCCTGACGGTGCTGTTTACAATAACCGGGTTACAGTCGGCTTCCTCCTGTAAGCTGATCCTGCAAACGTGATGTAGATGTTTGTGTAATCAGGGCGCGAGGATTAGAGGAGCCGATTCCTCCTGAAGAGAGACGCTGTCTTCAACGTTTGTAACTGAGCGTTTCTGTGTGTTTAACGTATCAGCAGGATCAGACACAGATATCTGTTATTCAAAATAAAGTCACATGCAGAAATCCTGCTCGTACAGGTTTAAAATCAAAAAGGTATAAAGAAAAATCACACAAGTGGAGCAAAATCATGTTAAAATTTGGATAAAAAATAACATAAATTATAATACTCTGGTGTCCAAATGAGCAAAAGTTAAATGTAGTTTGTATATACACAACCAGAACAGGTAATGGACAATATAAGGCCTGTAGATATATAGAATTATAGGCAGACAGATAATGATACATAGATGGATTAAAATACCCTTAATATATATTACAATATCCTAAAAAATGGGAAAATATCCTGAATAAATATTAAAATATCCTTTAAATAGTGGAATGTCCTTAAATATTACAATATCATGAAGAAATGTTTTAATATCCTCAGAAAATATTTAAATATCTCAGAGAAAATTTTAAATGATCTGCTCTGGTCTTGATGTTTCTGCTGAATGTGGAGTTGAGTTTGTGGTCAGTGGAGCTTCAGGTTAAAACGTGTAATCTGATTACTTTCTGTTCACTGATGTTTGTGTGTCTGTCCATCAGGCCCGAGATGTGCGCAACAATGAGGTGGTGGCCATCAAGAAAATGTCGTACAGCGGCAAACAAACCAACGAGGTAACAAACTGGAGAGAAGGAATCGTTTTATTAAACATGTTTAACTCTCATCTCAACTATTTTACTTGGTTGCTGTAAAAGTCACATGATTCAGCTTCTGAATGTATAAACTGTGTGTTTGTGCAGAAATGGCAGGACATCATTAAGGAGGTGAAGTTCCTGCAGAAGCTTCGTCACCCGAACACCATCGAGTACCGAGGATGTTACCTGAAGGAGCACACGGCGTGGGTACGTATCCGCTCAGCTGACCACGCCCACAACCGCTAGAACGACACGAAATATAAAGAAAAACACGCTGAATTTATACTCACTCATGTCACTCTATTTCATTTCTTTATTAATATTATATTATTTTATTTTTCCACTTTAAATAATACTCCAAGCTGAATTATTTTTACTATTATTTTAGTTTGTTTCTATATTTATTTAAAAAAATATTTCACTATTGTGTTATTTATTTTAGATTAATAAGTGTATTATATGTATTATTTTATAATTATATTATTTGTTGGTTTGTTATTAAAATGGATAACACAGCAGATATAAACACTGAAAATATAAAACCAGAAAAATGTGAATATATATGAATATATGAAATATATGTGAACAATCATATAACACTGTGGACTTTACACATTGAACTATTTGTTTTTTGTTTATTTTATTTCCACCTCTTTAAAAACAATCACTGACGCTGAGGATCAACTATTTCATTTAATTATATTTAATTAAATGTTTTAAAGCTTATTTTTCATTATTCTTCCAGACTGAAGTGTTTGTCACACATGATGTGTTCAAAGACCGTCAGAAATCTGAGAATGCAATGATTATTTCTTCTTTTGCTGTTTTCTCCAACTAACAGATCAAATATATGTTTAGTATTTAATGATACGAACAGAGAAAAGGAACAAATCTGTAGTTTGTGAGTCATTAATTGATGATCGAGCTGTCTGACTGATATTCCTCGTGTCCTCAGCTGGTGATGGAGTACTGCCTCGGCTCGGCCTCAGACCTCCTGGAAGGTCAGTCTGACTCCTCGTCACTCAGTGAAAGTTGTTGTTTGTCCGCCTGTTGTTGTTTGTGTGTGACTCTCTGCGTTCTCTCCGCCCACAGTTCACAAAAAGCCGCTCCAGGAAATAGAAATAGCTGCTATTACCCATGGTGCACTGCAGGGACTAGCATATCTCCACTCTCACAACATGATCCACAGGTAACTTTATCTTTATTATTATTATTATTTTTATTTCTCACAGATGTTTATGGTTTCTGTGTTGGGTACCAGTTTTTTTTAAAAATGTTTTTTAACTAAATTTTAAATATTTCTTAGAACATTTTTTTAAACTTTTGAACACTAAAAAAAACCCTTTATCTCTACATTAGATTAAGGTTTTTCTACAATTTATATTATGCACGAACAGTGTGCACAAAATATATATTTTTTATCATCACTGTCATTAAAGCCTCATTATTATATTATATCATATGGTCTTATTTTTTTCCATATGTATTAATTTGTACATTCTATATAAAAGAGAAGGGAATTCTAAACGTATTATTATAAACTTCTTATCATGGACTCGTCTGTGTGTCCTCAGGTTTGTAGTTGATGTGAAACAGTTGAATGTGTTTGTCGCTGTGTGAATGTGATTGTGTTGCGCTCACGTCTGATCTGTGCTGCAGGGACGTGAAGGCGGGAAACATCCTGCTGACGGAGCCCGGGCAGGTCAAACTGGGCGACTTCGGCTCCGCCTCCATCGTGGCGCCGGCCAACTCCTTCGTGGGGACGCCGTACTGGTGAGCGCGTCTTCTTACTCCACATTTGACTCCAGATAAAAGCCGCTGTGCTGCTCGGTCCTTAATGCTGCGTGTCGTTTCCTGCAGGATGGCGCCGGAGGTGATCTTGGCGATGGACGAAGGCCAGTATGACGGGAAAGTGGACGTCTGGTCGCTGGGCATCACCTCCATAGAGCTCGGTAACAACCTGCTCACCGACCCCGTCATATGAAGCTGCTGGGAGTTTATTTGTCCTCACACTTTGCTTTTGTTGTGTCACAGCGGAGAGGAAGCCGCCGCTGTTCAACATGAACGCTATGAGTGCCTTATACCACATCGCTCAGAATGAAAGCCCCATCCTGCAGTCCAACCACTGGTGAGATCCTCCGTCTGAGAGTCGCTCATTTCTTTCTCCTGGGAGAAGTGATTCCATTAATAAAAATATAAAATAACACAAAGTATAAACTGATAGATTAAGTGTAATAAACCTCTGGCCTCATGTAAGAAATGCTCTCACAGAGAAACTACTTCTATCAGCTCAGACCTGATGTGACGTTATGTGCAGCTTTTCACTAATATTTCACTGAGAAAATCTGAAAATGTTGCATGAGGCTCTGATAGTTTAACAGGAACGAAAGTAAGAAACCAACATTTGTTTTTGTTAGATGAATCCGTTTTATTGCCAAGTAGGTTTTCACATACGAGCAGTTTGCTGAGGAACAAAGTAGTAAAATATAAATATAGATTATAAATACTTATATGAAGAACAGAAAAAGTCCACATGGAAAGAATATTTAAAAAGATAAACGGTGGAAACATTTTTGTGCAAATAAGGAGCAATGTATGAAATCATCATCATTATTATTATTATTATTATTGTTCAATAACAAAATCTGATATTTCTCTGCAGGTCTGATTCCTTCCGCAACTTTGTTGACTCTTGCCTACAGAAGATTCCCCAAGACCGGCCGACCTCCGACGTGCTGCTGAACGTGAGAACTTTATTTCTGATCTCGTTCAATATTAAAAAAAAACCCTCTGCAGCTCTGCAGCTCTGCAGCAGGTCCTAACGCCGTGTCGTCTGCGCGTCTCCTCCTGCAGCACCGGTTCTTGTGCCGCGAGCGCCCGCTGACCGTCATCATGGACCTGATCGCTCGAACCAAGGATGCAGTGAGGGAGCTCGACAACCTGCAGTACCGCAAGATGAAGAAGATCCTCTTCCAGGAGACGCAGCAGAACGGCCCCGTGTCCGAGGGCGGCGAGGACGAGGAGGTAGGAAGTCCTGACATCACAGACAGGAAGCAGCTTCAAATAAGACACTCGAGTCATCAGAGGAAAAACTTTTTAAATCAGATTCTCAGTTACAAATATATGAAAACACACAGCACAAAAAAACTAATTATGCTTGTACGCTAAAATAAAATCTTTAAATATTTCTGTGTCGTGTGTCAGGAGGTGGAGCAGTACCTGCTGCGGACCGGCACAGTGAACAGCATGGAGAGCTCCCAGTCCGTTCCCAGTATGTCCATCTCAGCCAGTTCCCAGAGCAGCTCTGTCAACAGTCTGGCCGACGCCTCCGACGACAGCAGCAGCGAGATGGCCATGATGCAGGAGGGAGAGCACACGGTCACCTCCAACAGCTCCATCATCCACCGGCCCACGGTGAGCACACACACACACACACACACACACACACACACACACACACACAGTTAGAACAACAGAAATCAGGAAATTAATTAAATATTTTCTAATGTAAACTAGAAAGTCCCTTTCAAAATAATGGTCCTTCTAATCAAACAGGAAATGAAAACAAATGTATTTATTTATTAAAATGTATTAATTTAATTTAGCATTATTATAAATTATTTTTCTACAGTAATTAATTTTTAAATGTTTTTATCTATCTTTGCATCTATCTTTAATTTTTTAATTAAATGCATTTATTTAGTTTAGCATTTTTATTTATTTATGTATTTATTTTTACGTATTAATTTGTTCATTTTTTAAATGTTTTTTAACAATCTCTCTTTTATTAATTTTTATTTAATGCATTTATTTATTTTAACATTGATTCATTCTCTTTTTAATCTTTATCGGTGCATCTATCCTTTTCTTTTATTCATTTTCTTTTAATTGCGTTTAGTTTCTTTCTTTCTTTCTTTTCTAAATGAATTAAATTTTTTTATGTTTTTATCTATCGGTGCATCTTTCTTCTATTTTTATTAAATGCATTTAATTAGTTAGACTTTTTAATTTAATTAAAACAATTTATAATTTCTAAATTAATTATCAATCTATTTCTTTATTTCTTTATTAATTTCCCTCCGTACCACCCACCCATTTATTTCCCTAAACCATGAATTTATAATTTCATGACTTCTTATCAGTGAATTAATCAAAAAATAATCTTAAAGCAAGTTAAAAACTTGTCCACAGCAGCAGTAGTTCTGAATCCATGTGTGTTGTTCCTGTCTGAGCTGAGTTACATTAAATGGATCTTTTTCCAACAGGAGCTGAACGAGAACCAGTCGACCCCGAAGCGGGAGAAGCAGGAGTGGCTGATCCGGCAGAAGGAGTGTCTGCAGCAGATGCAGGCGGAGGAGGAGGCGAGCCTGCTGCGGCGCCAGCGTCAGTACTACGAGCTGCAGTGCCGCCAGTACAAGAGGAAGATGCTGCTCGCTCGCCACAACCTGGAGCAGGACCTGCTGAGGGAGGTACGCTTATCAGAACAACAACAGAATCTGAATTATAAGTTGCATAAAAAACATTTGAACAAACTGCAGGAGGTGAAACGTTTCCAGCTGTAGTTAATGTTTCTGTCTGTCAGCTGACAGAATGAACGATAAATAAACAATCATCAAACATTACATAACAAACAAACGTTGGCTTTCATTTATTTATAAAATGTTTCCAACATTGATGTGACAAACTTAATTGTTTTCATTCTTTTGTTTTAATATCCTTATTCATTTTATTTAATTAGATTATGAATTTGAAAAAGAAATCGCACCATCTTTTACTGTTTGGGATCAACATCAGAGTTTATTTCTTATTCTGTCCAAAACATTTTACCGTCCAAACCCACAGAAAGATGATGCTGAATATTTGTGTCAAGCTTTAAAAATGTTTGCTTTACTGTCGATTATTCGAAAGTGATATTTTTTAAATAAATGAATTATTATTAATAATAAAAACTAATCTGAGGTTATATTATTTTATCCAAATCTGTCTGAATGTTTTTTAATCACGTCTGATTTATCTGAGTTTGATGTTATAATAAAACTTGAGATGCTTTAACGTTTGTTGTCCGTCGTCTCCAGGACCTGAACAAGAAGCAGACCCAGAAGGACCTGGAGTGCGCCATGCTGCTGCGGCACCACGAGTCCACGCAGGAGCTGGAGTTCCGTCAGCTGGGCTCGGTGCAGCGCACGCGGGCCGACCTGATCCGCACGCAGCACCAGACCGAACTCACCAACCAGATGGAGTACAACAAGCGCCGCGAGCAGGAGCTGCGGCAGAAACACGCCATGGAGGTCCGGCAGCAGCCCAAGAGCCTCAAGGTCAGCCGGCACAAGTTAGCCCTCATTTATTTATTTAGGGACATTAGGTAACAAATGGAAAGAACTTATTTTTATGGTAGAAGACGGAAGCTGCCAAAATAAAAAATAAATTAAAATAATAATCATATCATTAAAAGTACCAAAAATACATGCAGGCATTCATTTATTCATAAAATGTGACAAACTTATTTGTTTTCATTTTGCTTTTTTAAAATCGTGTATTAATATCCCTATTTATTTAATTTCCTATTTAGTTTATAATTTAGTAAAATTATAAAATGTATTCTTGCTTTTATTTTTTATTCATTATAAATTTATTCACTAATTTTTACAAACATTTTGAAATAAACGTGTTTTTACGGCAGAAGGCTGAAGCTGCCAAAAAATAAAAAAAATTATTATCATGTCATTAAAAGTATTAAAAATAAGATTTTAGTAGGCGTTAATGTATTCATAAAATCCCTATTTATTTACTTTCCTATTTAGTTTATAATTTAGTAAAAAAATTAATTGACTTTTGATTTTATTTTTTATTCATTTTAACTTTGTTAAATGTATTTACTAATATTTACACACGAGGCGAAACATTTTTGCAAGAGAACTTATTTTTAGAAGACGGAAGCTTCAAAATTAAAAAGTAATTATGTCATTAGAAATAAAAAGAATGTGATTAAAATGTTTTTCATGTCGTCATGTGAAGTTTCTACTTGTGGATTGTTTTTTTTTTCAGTCTGTTTTGCTTCACTAATGTAAAATGTTTAACGTGCTTCAGTCCAAAGAGCTGCAGATCAAGCGTCAGTTCCAGGAGACGTGTAAGATCCAGACCCGGCAGTACAAAGCGCTGAGGAACCACCTGCTGGAGAGCACTCCGAAGTCCGACCACAAGGCCGTCCTCAAACGCCTCAAGGAGGAGCAGACACGTAAGCTGGCCATCCTGGCCGAGCAGTACGACCACTCCATCAACGACATGCTGTCCACACAGGCTGTGAGTAAGGCAAGGAAACTCCGCCCACCTTCCTCACCTGAAGACTGCACCTACACACATGGACACACTAACACACACGCATATACACACACCTGCACACATACACACACAGACCCACATACGCACTTGCACACACACACATGCGCACACTGAAAAGAAGTTGCCAAAATTAATAACAATTTTTAAAAAAGAGAGAAAAAAAATCGACTCAGTAACTAAATTAATATGCCAATAAATTCATGAAAAAGAATGTAAAAATAAATCTTGGCATGAATAAATGTATTAATGTTTAAATGTTTTTATCCATCCAGCAGTTATTTATTTATTTATTACTTTCCCTTTTTCACATTTTTTAGATATTATTTTTGGTAAATTTAATAAATATTAATTTACTTAACACGTCATTTATGTATTTTGAATTATTTCATTTATACCTTCATCATTATTTATCTATTTTTATTTTATTTATTTTCCTTTTGAATTTTCCCCGTTTTTATTTCTTAAAACTTTTAATTTCTGAATTTATGTATTTTTTGTACATTAATGGCATATTCATTTATTTTCCAGGCATATTTTGTTGTTTTATTTTGGCATATCCAAAATGCCAACACATGTAAACATCATTCGCTCCGTGGCTGATGCTGACCTCCTGTTCTCTGTCCTGCAGCTGCGTCTGGACGAGACGCAGGAGGCCGAGTACCAGGTGCTGAGGATGCAGCTGCAGCAGGAGCTCGAGCTGCTCAACGCCTATCAGAGCAAGATCAAGATCCACACGGACACCCAGCACGAGCGCGAGGTCAAGGACCTGGAGCAGAGGGTGTCCATCCGCCGGGCGCTGCTGGAGCAACGGGTGAGAAACAGGCGTTATCGGCTCAATCTGAACTCCCCGACGGTCCTTGAACGCATCATCAGGAACGTTAAATGTGTCTGTTAGTGTCAGAGTCTCTTTCTTCTTCATGTGTCCTTTAAAATCAAACCAGATCCTGTAAAAATTGTTTCTACAGATTTTATTTGTTGCATTGAAACAAAAGGACACAAAGGAAAATGTAAAGAGCAGAAACTCCCTGAAACGGCTCGATATAGAAAACGTTCAAATAATAAAATAATTTGTTTACAGGGAATTTTTGAGATCAGAAAAGCAGGAAATAGTTTCATTATTTCAGCTTGAAATGATTAATAGATTATTTAAATAAATGTGTTCATTGGCTTTTCAGCAGAACTCTGCAGTCGGCTGCTTCATGAATGATTCATGTGATTCTGCTCCTTCGAGGTTCATTAGATCCAACAAAGCAAAGCCAGTTTATTCCTGTAACGAAGCAGCTCGGAGAGCTTTACATGAACCACCAGGAGGACTTCCTGTTATTAGAAACATACGCTGATTAATCTGCTCGTTAGTTTGTCTGGACAGAAAGTTCAGCAAACACATCAGAGATTCACTTTATCATCACGTTGGACAAACAACAAAGAGAGAGGGAGCTGTCTGTCTGTCCGTCTGTCTGTCTGTCTGTCTGTCT
>CAFUXE010000577.1:0-10393 GCA_903364295.1 Serranus cabrilla | reverse complement strand
TGACCACTAGGTGGGGGAATAAGAGCAATGTTACTGTGATAGAGCTATAATTAAAAATATTCTAAAGGAGGACATAAAGGACTACCTTTCCCAGCATTCCTGTGGGCAGGGGGGGCTGGGGTCGACTTTTTTATTTGTATTTTTTATTTTTGAGCCAGTATTAAAATGTGGAGCGTCCACAGTTGAGCTGAGTAATAA
This sequence comes from Serranus cabrilla, assembly GCA_903364295.1. Taxonomy (NCBI): domain Eukaryota; kingdom Metazoa; phylum Chordata; class Actinopteri; order Perciformes; family Serranidae; genus Serranus; species Serranus cabrilla. Next base: position 10,195 of record CAFUXE010000577.1, on the reverse strand, counting down.
TAAGAATCATTTCCAGGTTGTTCACAGCGTTTGGTGCCATGTTTTTATTTTATATTTCACACTGTTCAGAAGGACTTTTCCCACAAAAAAACACAAAAAAAACACTGTAAACTGCAAAGTACGGAGCCGCAGAGCGTCAAACAGGCGTTATTATAAGAATAATAAGGGCGAAAATATTACAATTCAACTCGTGTTCATAATTTGGCAATCAGGTGTTTTTTAAATATATTTTTATTTAAAAAAATCCTGCCAGTTTATTTAATAACATCTCATGGCATTTTAATGTAAAAATAATCTGGTAAAACTCTAAAATCAGCCATGAAATAATGTTTAATATGACTGAGTTGAGTTTAATAATAAACTTATTTCACACATTTGACATTTTAATATTTTATTTATTTTATAATGAATGTTACTGTCATTCAAAGCGACATTATGGAATAAATAAAAGGTCATTTCCTGTTTGGATCCTCTGTGGCTCCGCTGAGCAGCACCAAGCGTCGGCTCATCATTTGTTTTTGCACAGTGTGAATGGGTAGAAACCATCGGGCGCCGCCTGCAGGGGGCCGATGGCGGCCTGTGGGCGGCGGCCTGCGGCGGCGCCCCGTGTGATCTGATGCTGTCTGTCGTTGTCACGTCTACCTCATTTGCACTGATAGTAAAAGAATGTTTGGGTGGATTAATAATGCATATGTCTCGTATGCAGACTTTGGATTCTTTGCTTAAATATTCTTTATTATTTCCCGTATTTGTGCAAATGTTTGATGCCGAATGAGACGAGAAGCTGGAGACGTTTCATGTCAGCTGGACTTTAACACTAAAGACGTTCAGGTGGAGAGGGACGTGAGGTCGAGTCTGCTGGACCACTTCTCCCAAAAAAACCTCAAGAAAACGTTTGTGAGATTTCATTTTGCCAATTTTGTTTTAGTTTTTTAACTGCATTGTTTTTCAGTGCTGATCATTCCGCAGTCGTGTTGTTTCTGTCTTTTGCCAACGAATCTGCCGCGAGCAGTTCACTGACATCAGGATTTCTGTGTTCTCATGTCCTCACAGTTAAAGGAACGTTTTGGGAAGTTTTCCTGTTTGCCGTCAGATGAGAAGATGTTTTTTAGTTTGATAAGCAGCAGCTTCTGATTCTTTTTTATCCATTCGTCTCTGATTATTTATTGGTTTTCTTAAAATGTCCTTTTTTTGTTATTTTACTAAACCGGTGCACATGTTTGTGTCTGAATCCGAGAGTTTACAGGGAAAATCTAATGATTAATTCACTTTAGATTCTGGCAGAATGACGTTTCCAAAGTAAATTAAATCACTGCATGATTCAGAATTTTATGCCAGGAACATTTTTCATACATTCACTAAATAAATTCATAATTTAGTAAATCATTTTGTTGATAAAATGTTTAAAAATATGAAATTGCTGTTTAATTGCTAAATTATGGTAGAATTACCAAAATCTCAGAATAATTTATTTTCTCCAAAAACAGAATTTAGTGATTTAAAATTAAACAGAATTTTTTTCATGGATATTTACATATAATTTACATTTTCCTTCATCTGTAAAATGTTTGATAATGACTTTTTTTTTTAATAATAAAAGTGGAATCAAATTTTACAGAAGCTCTAATAACAAATTAAATTTAAATTCTACCAAAATTAAATCCTGGCAGTGTTATTAAGTACTGATTTATTCATTTCAGTAATTTTTCAAACAAAAATGCCAAAAAGAAAATGTGTTCCAGCTTCCCTGTTTTATTTTAATGTTTTTGTTTACAGACTTTTGATATTTTGTACTTAACTAAAGACAATTTTCTGACATTTTATATCGAAGAAATCAAAAATCACGAGGTCTTTAAATGTCTCATTTCATAAAAAAAAGATGAGAAACTGTTTTATTCAACATGTTTTGCTGATTAATCTGTCAGACGACTTTCGTCCAACAATCACTAATCATTTCAGCTGTTAGTTTTTCTGGTTTTGTCAGATTTTGTTTTGTCTGTCTGCACTCTGTGGTGCGTTCAGGGACAGGAAACCTGTAGGAGCTGCTGGTTTCAGTCTGTCTATGACTCGACGGCAAACGAGCAAATTTCCCAAAATGCTGCTGTTTTTCCTTTAATCAGTCGTTTGTATTTTCCACGTGGGTCCAGATGTTTAAACCGCTTCCCTCCCTCAGACAAACACAGACGGCTGTTTGTTTGTTTGTTTGTTTGTGGCCAGCAGGTGGATAAACTGACAGCAGGATGGAGACGAGTGTCGGGTGGATGTGACGGATGATTTAAAGTGTTTTTTTCAGCAGGACGTCGAGTTTAAAATGTTCAGGTTCAAAAATGTTCAGAGTCGAGAAAAGGAGTTGTACAGAAACGTAACAAAATAATTTTGGAGAAATAAATGGACAAAAACAGACGTGTTGCTTTGTTTTTATTGTTTTTTATGTTTCACATGTTAACTGGAGCTTAAATACACTATTAGTTTTATTCATGTTCACGTCATTAAAACATTTCAACTAAATGATCAAACTCAAAGTTCACATGGATCCGTAAGTTTTAGTAAAATATACATCAATAAATAATGTTTGTTAGATAATTAGAGTTTAATAGAATAAATTAAATGAGTTTTACTCTTTAATATGTTTTCCTACTTAAAACTTAAAAAAAAAACATACGGTTGTTTACATCAAATGTACATTTTTCCTCCAACATTGGATCAGATGATAAAATTAATTTTGTATGACATAGATCCTGAAGAGCTCCACCAGGAAAAATCAAAAGTTTTACAACAAGAATATTGTTAATTTAATACCATTTAACAAAAGAGATATTTAAGAAAAATCTTATCTCCTATTTTCCTTGTCTCCTCTCTCCTCGTCTCCTCTCTCCTCCGGCTCTTGACCCAGAAATCAGCCTCCATCTTGAAGTCCCAGCATGCATCTGGAGGAGGCGAGCGGCCGGCGCTGCTGTGTCAAAACGTTGAAATTAGCTTCATATATAAAACATTTTTTAACAAAACAAAGGAAAAGTGTTTAAGGAGAAATATACCCTAATCTGTTTTTATAAACTCCATATTTTAGACATTCTGCACAAAAGAAAAAATGTGTATTTAATAATCAAATCATCAGTTTCGACGCAACCATAACATGATTTTATTTATAAGTGTCAGTGTTAGCACACATAGTTTATGGAGCTGCGGTTATCTAGTTAATTCCTGAGGGTTCACAATTATAGATTTATATTAGTATCTATAACATGAAATGAAGGTTTATTCACACACCGGCAAATCAAACGTTACCATGACGACATCTCAGCGCTGACGGATCCAGTTCGAACCGGTCCAAACCGGCCTGAACTGGCTTTGGTAGCAGAACTTTTTTTGTTGGGATCAGTTCAGTTCTGCAAGTCACCCAGGAATTATAACACTACTTTGTTTCAGACATGTAAGTACATTTTTTACTGTTTTTAATCATAATAAATTAATAATTTATTTATTCCGAGTTGTAAAAATAACACCAGTTGTCGGAGCTACAGGCTCGTCAGGCCTAAAGCAGAGGCAGCTAACGTTAGCTTACATTAGCTGTGGGAAAACAACTGATAATTAATATAATTAAATATGTCTATAATTTCTGTTTGCAGGGAATAAAACCGCCTGGTTAAGGATTTATGTTATGGAGATAAATGTGTGTATTGTTATTACTGTACTAATTTAATGTAGTTTGTAAAGGTTATGATGATAATCATAATGCTAATTAGCACCTTTACATGCTAATAGTTATTAGCGCCATAACGTGCTAATCGCAGTTAGCACTTTTACATGCTAATCGTAATTAGCGCCTTAACATGCTAATCGCGGTTATCGCCTCTACATGCGAATCGCAATTAACGCCTCAACATGCTAATCGCGGTTAGCGCCTTAACATGCTAATCGAAGTTAGAGCCTGAATATGCTAATCGCGGTTAGCGCGTTAGCATGCTAGTGTCATTAGCTTAGCTCTCAGTGTGCAGCAGTCCATGTTCCTGTGTGTTGGTAGCGTTTGGTGTTTTTAGCTAAAACTTCTTATGTTTGATAAAATATGTTGAGAATTAGGAGGTTTAAAGTGACTGAGGAGATGTTTGGTGTTATTAGCTGAGACCTAGCAGGCTAAAGCTAACTACCTCTGTATGCTAAAGTATTTGGTGACTTTGGCTGGTTAAAGTGACTGAAGATGTTCGTATGGTGTCAGCTAAAACCTGAAGCTAAAACTCCTTCTGTATGGTAAAGTGTCTGAGCTTTGGCTTGTTAAAGTGACTGAGGAGGCATTTGTGCTCATTACAGAGAGAGGACCTTAAACTCCTCTTGGACCCTGTGAGGAGCAGATGCCTCCCGCCTGCTGCAGCTTCTTTCTGAGCTGTTGCCTCCATCCAGAGCTCTGTGTTCAGCCTGAAATCTGCTCACAGCCTTTCCCAGCATTCATCATCCTGCTGTCCTCGATCTGCCTCCATGCTTCAGGTAACATCCAACACACTGTGAGTACAAGCTACAAGTGATTAATATTCGGTCATCGACCTGAAGTTGTTTTCCGGAGCTGAGTTTCTGAGGGGTGACCCATCTTTTATCATTTCTGTCTTTGCTGAGAGTTGGTAGTGTCTAACAGTTGGGCAGCAACAGGTAAACAAACGATTTAGAAAAATGGCTTCAGCTGATGCAATACATCACGTCAAAAGTATTTCACCCTAATCCAGCAAAGAAGAGGATCGGCTGAAAGATTTGTAAAGCAGACCTCACATTTCATGGGAGAACATTTGAAAAGAAGGCACGTTGGACTTGTGGATGATGTAGACTCATCAAGGTAAGATAATTAGCTTCTACTAGCCTCACTTTGCCGTAAAGCACATTACTTTAACAAACCCTTGATTTAATTTATAGGTTTTAATAGTTTCGCGTTATCTGTCATTAATTTTCGGTGGGCAACAAGTTGACTTGAATATGTCATACATTTTGCCGTTTATAAGGAGAAAAAATATCATGCTTGAAAGCACCTCCAACTAAATTTAAAAGCTTGTTGTTAGGTAGCTGAGCTATTTTTAAGCTAGTTCACTTTGTTGTAAGGTATTTTAAAGCTACTTCCAGGTTAATTTAGCTAGTTTTAGGCTTGTTTAAACTAGCCATGCTAGTTGTATGTGAGTTAGTGAGCTTGTAGTAAATTAATCTAGTTCTAAGTTAGTTTAAGAAAGTTGCAGAATAGTTAAGCAAGTGTAGAGCTAACTGTAAGCATAGACTCAATGTAAGCATTTGTTTACCAGAGAAACCATAAAGGGAATGTACGGCTGTAACACGCAGTTAGCTAGTGAAGCTAATTTAGTTAGTTGTAAGTGTGTTTAGCTACTTCTAGATCATTTGCGCTTTCTATAAACCAGTTATGTTCGTTGTTTGTTACCAGTGTTTGTAATAACGTAGTTTAAAAATAGCGGCATTATGTAAGTGCTGCAGTAACTCCTCCCTTTATAACATTTAATAAAACTTTATACGCAGAAGATGTGTGTAGATGGAGCGGTTTGTAGTTTGAGGGATTGAACTGGTTCACTGCCTGTGAAAAGGACTTTTAATGTGATGTTTAATGTGTTGGGTTGGTCTCTTTTTATTAGAGTATCATAAAGTGCTGTAGCTCGCCTCCTTGGACGTGTTTTGATAAGAGAGATTAAAAGTCAAAGTCTCTCGGGTTACTTCACTCCGTCTCTCGCTGCGACGCAGATGCTTCCTCCGTGTTAAACTTTTGGTAAGTGACACTTGTTGAATGATTCTCAGCTGATCTCAGGTTAGTTTAATCAAACTGTAACAAACAGAAATTCAGGTGTTTGTGTGTGTAAAGCTGCAGTTTGTAACAAGAAGAGCTCAGCTCTGTGCTAACAGTTCGCCTCCATGTTCAGGATCTCCAGCTGCTCCAACAGCAGCACAATAACTTCTATTATCAGAGTTTAAAAAGGACTGAAAACGCTCACATATCAAAGTAGTGTTTGTAACTTAATGTACGACAGTTTAAACTAAAACAACACACCAGATTTAATAAACTCTTTGTTTTGTCAGTAAAGTCTTCATCTGTAGAGTAACTGTAGCTGTCAGATAAATGTAGTGCAGGAAAAGGAGAAAAGAACAAGATGGAAATACTCAAACATCAAGAAACTGTCAAACTGTTCTTAAATGCTTCATGGAGGCTACATGTTTTTTGTACTGTCATTTATTAATTCATGTATTCAAGATATAAAATCAATCATTTATCAGTTTATGAGGTCCATGGAGGTCAAAGTGCTGCAGTAAATCATCGCTTTATAACATTAAATCAAACTTTATTGATCTCCAGAGAACAAATTCAGGTGTTCAAGACATGTTGGACTTGTGGATGATGTAGACTCATCGAGGTAAGATAATTAGCTTCTACTAGCCTCACTTTGCCGTAAAGCACATTACTTTAACAAATCTTTGATTTAATGTATATGTTTCAATATATTTGCTTTATCATTAATTTTCAATGGGCAAAATGTTGACAAGGAATATGTCATACGTTTTGCCATTTGTTGTCAGCACATGCTTGAAAGATCCTCCAACTAAATTTAAAAGCTTGTTATTAGCTAGCTGAGCTAGTTTTAAGCTAGTTCAGTGTGTTGTAAGGTAGTTTAAAGCTACTTCGGGGTTAATTTAGCTAGTTTTAGGCTTGTTTAAACTAGCCATGCTAGTTGTATGTGAGTTAGTGAGCTTGTAGTAAATTAATTTAGTTCTAAGTTAGTTTAACAAAGTTGCAGAATAGTTAAGCAAGTTGAGAGCTAATTGTAAACATAGACTCAATTTAAGCATTTCTTTACCAGAGGAATCACAAAGGGAATGTACTGCTGTAACACGCAGTTAGCTAGTGAAGCTAATTTAGTTAGTTGAAAGGAAGTTTTACCTACTTCTAGATTAATTGTGCTTGTTATAAACCAGTTGTGCTAGTTGTCTTTTCCACGTGAGTTAGTTGGAAACTAGTAACTGTAGTTGTCAGATAAATGTAGTGCAGTAAAAGTAGAAAGGAGCTCAAGATGGAAATACTTAAAGTACAAGAAACTATGAAACTTCACTAAAATGATTATTTTGGGTCAGTGCTCTGTTCCTGAACACAACTGTTGATGCTGGACAGTTTATTTCATAATTCATGTATTTAAGATGAAAGATTAATAATTTATCCATTTATGAGGTCCATGGAGTTCAAAGTGCTTCAGTAAATCCTCCCTTTATAACATTTAATAAAACTTTATTGATCTCCAGAGAACAAGGTGTTCAGGTGTTTCAGCAGCACAAAGACTGACAAGAAACTGAACACTGTTTCTGTGGACGGCCTTGATCTGTTGCAGAAGATGTGTGTAGATGGAGCGGTTTATAGTTTGAGGGACTGAACTGGTTCACTGCCTGTGAAAAGGACTTTTAATGTGATGTTTAATGTGTTGGGTTTGTCTCTTTTTATTAGAGTATCATAAAGTGCTGTAGCTCGCCTCCTTGGACGTGTTTTGATAAGAGAGATTAAAAGTCAAAGTCTCTCGGGTTTCTTCACTCCGTCTCTCGCTGCGACGCAGATGCTTCCTCCGTGTTAAACTTTTGGTAAGTGACACTGAATGATTCTCAGCTGATCTCAGGTTAGTTTAATCAAACTGTAACAAACAGAAATTCAGGTGTTTGTGTGTGTAAAGCTGCAGTTTGTAACAAGAAGAGCTCAGCTCTGTGCTAACAGTTCGCCTCCATGTTCAGGATCTCCAGCTGCTCCAACAGCAGCACAATAACTTCTATTAGACAGAGTTTAAAAAGGACTGAAAACGCTCACATATCAAAGTAGTGTTTGTAACTTTATGTACGACAGTTTAAACTAAAACAACACACCAGATTTGATAAACTCTTTGTTTTGTCAGTAAAGTCTTCATCTGTAGAGTAACTGTAGCTGTCAGATAAATGTAGTGCAGGAAAAGGAGAAAAGAACAAGATGGAAATACTCAAACATCAAGAAACTGTCAAACTGTTCTTAAATGCTTCATGGAGGCTACATGTTATTTTGTTCTGTCATTTATTAATTCATGTTTTTATGATATAAAATCAATCATTTATTAGTTTATGAGGTCCATGGAGGTCAAAGTGCTGCAGTAAATCTTCCTTTATAACATTATATAAAATTTTATTGATTGACAGAGAACAAATTCAGGTGTTTCAGCAGCACAAAGACAGAAGGAAGATATGAAACCATCTACTGTAATACATCAGAACTATAAATTAAATGATTCAGTAACAATAGTGTGTCCAAAGAAGTTAATCATCATTTCAAGTAAAATATAATGAATGATTAAGTGACGGCGGCTTCATATCAGATGATGAAGAACAATCAGCAGCATCTTCTCTCTGGTGTTTCCTCAGCAGCTGAAGATACAAAGACTCTGAGACTGAATGAATTCAGCAGCTGAGCTTCTTCCACAGAATATTGTCCCTGTTGTTGTTGTTGTTGTTGTAGTGACAGAGTGAATCTCTCCCTGCAGGTGTGGACTCTGCTATGGATCAGTGTGAGGACAGACAGGAGGGAGACCCTCCCTCTGAAACCACTCTGTGTGGGGAACATGACAGCCAGACCAAAGCCAAGAGGTGAGATGAGGATCTCTAACTGTCCAGGACTCTTCTCCATGTCAGAGCTCAGCAGTCAAATCACTCCATCATCTTTATTCACATCAGACACTCAACTACTGAATGTAAACACAGTGTTCTCTTCTTATTGGAACACATTACTGCCAACCTTTGTGGTCCCCCAACAGAATCATTTCCTGCTGCTCATGGCACTAAAAACAGCTTAAAAACTTAAATCTATCATTATCTCTGTTTAAGTTAAATATCAATCATGAATCAAACCAAATGTTGGAGACGCAGTGCAGAATTTATATTGTGTTTCAATCAGGAGGAAGCTGGAAAAACCTGAACCCAGCAGTGTGTCCATGAAGAGTGACCGTTCTATGACTGCTCCTATATTCTTCAAAGATGGACGCCACTCCATTGATCAAAGGTGAAAATTTCAAACAGATACTTAAAACAAAAGTTTGTGTTTCTATCAGTCTCTCAGTTGTGAGGTTGCCAGGTTCTAAACCTCTTACTCACTCAGATGAAGTTCTCAAAGCCGCAGCACTCTTATTCAACACATTCACACTGGGATCTGTCCGGTACAACCAGTGTGGCACTGGAGCAGCTGGAGGCTCTCTGTGTTTAGCTGCAGGGCACCTCAGCAGTGTACAGTGAGGGAGAGTTATATGGAGGGTTGGTCAGAGCTGTTGGGACTAAATCAAACTGACTGCTGAAGGAAACTGAGCTGAAAGCTACAAAAAGCTGCAGACGGAGCTGTTGATTCTCAGAGTAAACCTTTATCCCTACAGGGAGTCATCTGATTCACTGTTCACCTCCAAACATCTCCAAACATCTCCTCATGGATCATTACTTTGTGTGAGTCTCTGTTGGACAGACATAATGTGACTCATTCTTCATGATTCCTCCACAGAGTGGACCAGGAGAGCTCAAGTGGTCTCTCTGCCCAGCAGGATCAAAAACACCTGGACTCCATATTTGTGGTCTGTACATGGACAACAGCTACTTTTACATTATTCTGTTCACAGTCATCTCCAAGCTGCACTGTTCAGACCAGTGGACTGTTAGTCTGTCCAACATGGAGCTGATGTTTGCTTCTGATTCATTCATATCATATTCTGTTCCAGCTGCTTGAGGAGAACATCGTCACTTTTGTGAAGAACGAGCTGAAGAAGATCCAGAAGGTTCTGAGTCCAGATTACCCAGAATGCTTAGAGAGTCAGAGGGAGGAGGAGGAGCAGAGGAGGAGCAGCAGAGAGGCATTTCTGAAGATCACACTTCACTTCCTGAGAAGAATGAAGCAGGAGGAGCTGGCTGACCGTCTGCACAGCAGTAAGTGGATTTCTCTAAAGTTTAACATGATGAAAGATAAAATGGAGGCAACATGGGCAAAATTACATTTCAATCTCTGCAGTAAATATGCTGCACACATCTGCATCAGATCAGAAGCTGTTTGTCTTCAACTGATGAGCTGAATAAACCTGATGGAGGAGCAGAAACTCTACAGTCACACTTTCATGTTGTATGAAAGGATTTACTCACTGATTTCATTTGGTGTTTGTTCATTCAGGAACTCGTGCTGCAGTGTGCC
>CAFUXE010000576.1:20137-46126 GCA_903364295.1 Serranus cabrilla | reverse complement strand
CAACTTGTTAATCAGAACTATTTTATTAGAAACGAAAATAATAGTCTACTGCAGTAGCTGGCCGCACGTGAGTGAACGGTCGGCGCTAATGGAAAGCTCTGGCTTTACTTGAGGAGGAGGGGTGGGCGGAGCATCTACTGACTGATGGGTAACGGTCACTCAGCTGAGGCAACGGCAACATGACGCAAAATAACTTTCAATTACGAATAGTTTAAAAATACTCTCAGTAGCCTTTGATAATGCAACGTTAGTGGAAAATGAGACTTTTGCGCAGCAAATTAGATTACGGGGGGCCAACACAGACTGTAATTAATGGGGAAACACTGGTATAGCATACATTTGTTGAGTGGAGCGTTCTCCTCAGTGAACTAGGCTCTTGCTGTGTTGCTTGAAATAGACCTACACACAAGCATGAGGGGGGATGGACAGATACAGACAGAGGCACGTTTATGTATTACAGGCTGTAGTGAATCAAAACTTGTTAGTCAAAACTTTATTTAAAATTGTTGAGTAGTTAGCGGTTCGGCGTACAACCTGCACTTATGGAAAGGTCTGACTTTACTCACCCAAAGCTCGTTGTTGATGTTTGGAGTAGATGCAACTTAGTAGATTCGGTGCAAAAATAGTGTAGCAGTTAGCAGGAAAATCAGACTATGGTGGGCGGCCACAGTCTAGGTAGTTAATGGGAAACACTGGCAGAGACTATATGTTTAGGATTTAGGAACTTATGCTGAACTACTATGCAAAAACTATCCAACAGGGATAATTCGAGGGACTGACTAGATCAAAACATCAGAGAAATGTGTCAACTTGAGTGCTGATCATTCCTCCCATATTTCAGATCAGAGTCTTGAATGTTTGGTGTTTGGTTTTTGGTTTGGAAGCTGTTATTGGGGATTTGTTTGTGAGCACTGATCTGGTTCTTTACTCCTTATCATTGGTAGATTTCACATCAGGTGAAGCTAGAATTATTAGCATGGGTATGGTCAGTGCAGTCCAGTTTATTGTTGAGGTGAACACCCAAGATTTTGTAGTTCTCCACCACATCAATGTCCAATCCCTGGATGTTCATCGGTGGGAAGTTAATGATCATCTCCTTCGTCTTGCTGGTGTTTAGCTGAAGCTGCTTGAGTTCACACCAGCTGACTAAGTCCCTGATGACCGTCCTGTATTCCAGTTCGTTCCCCTCAGAAACACATCCAACAATGGCTGTGTCATTGGAGAACTTCTTCTGGTTTTGAGACGGGTGTACTGTTGTTCAATTACAGACCTTTTAAAAAATATACTGTTAAACGCACTTGAAACAGTTTAACAGGCTTTAATTACATTGTTGTAGATGAGTGATTCAATGAATAAGATCTGAGAAATGACAAAATAAGAGTCTGCCTCAGTGCCTAATCAAAATTGTCCGACTGAAAATTTCAGTCGTTTTTCAAATTGTTTAATTTATCAGTCTTGTGTTTTATATTGTTAATACATTGATGACCAGTTGATTTCAGAACTGTCTATGCTTCCAGACAAATAAATGGAATAAGGATGCGAAACAGTCAGATTGTTAATTCCTGGTTAATTGGCAAAGGGTCCACGATGCCATGCATAAAACCTCCGTCTCATGCACGCATATTACTTGCTTGTGAAGCTAGAAGAATCATGTCAAAGGATTTGACTAGTTTAACTGGTTTTACGGATGAACGAGTGTCAACTGGAGATTTAAAACTGAATACTTATGTTGTCGTCGTTACGGTAACCTTCGTAAACGGAGACGGTTCGTAGGGTAACTCTTTGTTTTTTATTAAAAAGTAAAAAAAATTGATTAGATGAGGTATTCTGTCCTTTAAAATGTAAAAGGGTAAAATGTTTCCAATGGCTCTCATAACTAGGACTACCACAGACACATACAACTGAAATCCACCGGAGTCATCCATTTATCTGTAACAACGGACGAAAAAAAGGAACAATGCAGCAACAACAAACTTTCCTGTGATCATCTGATTCCTGTTTTTTTTTTAAAAATGTTTTTACCTTGTGTATTTGAATACAAACACGGTTGAAAAGGTGACAAAGTTGGTGGGAAGTCTTTGAATTCTTCCAGAATGTTCACTGTGGTGTTTGATGTGGAATTTTGTGTCGCCAGCTGCAAACTGAAGGGACTTTGGTTGAATACTTACTTCATCATTGGAAGCCTCAATAGTAACTCTCATCCCTTTTTTTTCTGCTCATCCTCCAGCCCTCCAATGTTACTGTGACCGCTGCAGCGCCAACTCTAGCTGCACCACAGACGGCGTCTGTTTTGTCGCCATGCGCAAGTCAGGCAGCCGACTGACCACGGAGCAGCGACAGTGCGTACACGAAAATGAACTGATCCCACGAGACCGGCCCTTCATCTGTGCCCCATCTGTCAAACATGACACAGGCATTTACCCCATGTGCTGTACCACGGACTACTGCAACAGAGAGCCCAACCTCGAAATCTTCCCTGGTAAACACATACACTCACATTTGTGTTTAGAAATTTGTGGGGACCTTGCATTCTGTGAGACTACGATTTTGTGAGTAGGTCTCAACACTAATAATATGCAATTCAGTTAAACAGGCTTCAAAAGTAGTGACAATCAAAACTGAGCATTTCAAGTTTACATTTGTAACATGGAGGTTGTATTCAATTTTATTTCACTCTGGTTTCTTTTCATCTGGTTTTTCACCCTCGTTGTCAAGGACACAAAAAAAGGTACTTCTAAAATGGACAAAACACAGACATGTGTGCAGTAGTTGTCAAAGGAATAATTGTGGCCATCAGTGTCCAGCTTCTTTTAATTGCTCTAAGTTGTATAAAATATGTTCACCCTGTCCATTACTGCAAACTGTTAACCTATACACAGCCAGAGCAAGTCATGAAATCACTAAATCCAACCTCCTCAACAGCACTGATGTGGGGGGGGTGCTGTGTAAAACTGAAATAAAAACAAAATGTATCAAATTCAGTGTACATGTACAAAAGTAAAAGATAATTAGTTTGAACATGAAATATGATGTTTTGCACAGTTTTCAATTGACTAATTACCACAAAGTATTATCAAATGATCACATTCTGTTTTGTTTACATTTTAGACAACATCCCAACTATAGAAAAACAGGGTTGAATACAGACGAAAGACCTACGAAAGTTAAAACATGATTAAATGCGTGGGTTGCAGTTGAACTGCATTCATTAATGCCATAAATGCAGGGTGGTCCTGGGCCTCTGACCTTTGTAGCAGACTCTTTTACATTAATGCTGATTGAGGTTATACGATTTGATGACAAAAAAATATATATTAAATTTTGTATTATTTGTTCTGTGTGTGTCTGTGTTCTTTCTGTCCTGCAGTCCCCACAGTAAAGCCTGCTCCTCTGGGCCCTGTGGCCCTCGCAGCTGTGATTGCCGGTCCAGTATGTGTACTCTGCCTGCTGCTGGTTTTGGCATTCTATGTTTGCCACAGCCACAGGGGTCTAGGGGCTGGGGGTGCTGGCGCCCATCACCACCACCACCATCGGGTGCCAAACGAAGAGGACCCCTCCATGGACCACCCCTTCATCACTGTGGGAACGACGCTGAAGGACCTTATCTATGACATGACCACCTCAGGCTCTGGTTCAGGTAACATACTGCACCCCAGGGTTTGTGTGTATCCAGCAACATATTCCAGTCAGTACATTCAAAGCAAACCTTTAGAGCCTCAGCAGCCTCTGGTGTCCAGTTCCTGATTGTGAGTTTAGTTGCAGGCTGCCTCCACACACAGGGTTTGTAGAGAAGAACTAATCTCAAAATCTGGACAGCACATCTTCTCCTTGACAGTAACATGTGCAGGACAGCATCATCTCTGGTTCACAAATAAAGCCAAGCCCCCACCTTATTTCTTGCCACTGGCGTTGGCATCTCTGTCAGCTCGAATGAGAGTGAAGCCAGGTAGATCCACACTGGAGTCTGAGATGTTCTGATTCAAACACGTTTCCGTAAAACACATCAAACTGTCTTCAACAATATCTCCAGTTCATCAATCTTGTTGGGCAGAGAATTGACATTTCCCATGATGACTGTCGACAAAAAGGGCTTATGCTCCATTTCCAAACCTTCACTTTTGCTTCACCATGGCAGCCACGAAAAAACACCTCTTCAACTCAGCTTGAATAGGGTGGTGGTGTCCTCCAGACTTGCTCCGTCTCAATGAAAAAAGCTCTTCTCTTAAGTAAACTCTTCTCTCCACAGAAGTATCCATCAAAAACAGTAAATAAAAATATGATAAAAGATACAGTAAAATTACAGAGCCAACCAGACTTAAAAACACAACAAAAAAAGACCAGAAAGGCCCCTAGTTTTTCTGAATAAATTAAGAAATGCTACTGTGTACGCTGACACTTCCACCCTCCAGATTGTTGCTCCAGTGTTTTCTATCTCTCTCACTGTAAGTTTGGCTCAGACTTCATCTTAGATTTTCATAGAATTCTGCAAGTCCCGGAGGACTGAATCACTAGAACACCAGAATAGTAGTGTACATATAATCTAATCACCCAAAAGTAGATTCAGTTTAAGTGTTGTTTAGTTAAGTTCCTCTTCATGCATGTAGTTTGGAAATACATTAGTAAGACTTGTGCATGGCTGACACGTATATTAAGTAGGCATCAGTAAGGCTGAAACACAGCTGCTGAAGACAGTCCGAGAAAGAGAGGAAGTAATGTATGGCAACAAGGAGTCTGTTGGTGAAGTGGAGACCACACAGCCTTCTCATTCCTCTCTTCTTTGGTTTGCTTTCTTCTCTTTGTTACAGATAGAACGCAGTTCCCTCACTGATTTCGGGCTAGTGTATTTTTGCGTGATTATTAACTCCTGTCTTCGTCACAGTATTTTTGAGGGTTTTTTTTTTTTCATCAATGCTGTTGCAGTCATATCAGGTTTATTCACTTAAGTTTTCTATCTCCTCCACGACCCACTGGAGGTAAATTTGACAATGTCAGTTAACATTTTCCATCTTCACCCTCCAGCTTTCCCCCCCTCATCCCTCTTTCCACCTTCCTCCTTGTAGACGATCACCACCCTACTGACTGTTTTTGATACGTTTGATTTTTCTTTGTCTCTCTCCAGGCCTGCCACTATTGGTCCAAAGGACTATTGCCAGGACCATCATCCTCCAAGAGAGCATCGGGAAGGGGCGTTTCGGGGAAGTGTGGCGGGGTAAATGGCGCGGCGAGGAAGTAGCCGTGAAGATCTTCTCCTCCCGCGAGGAGCGCTCCTGGTTCCGCGAGGCCGAGATCTACCAGACCGTGATGCTGAGACACGAGAACATTCTGGGCTTCATTGCTGCTGACAACAAAGGTAAGAAACCAGCCTTTGGCTGGATTTAGATAACATTGTAGGTAGAACAAAGAATCCATATCAGCAATATCAAATAAATGAATAATGAGAGATTACACAGTAGTGATGGAAGCGTATCATTTTCACAGCCTGTAAATGAGATGCTGATTAGGCTGAGCTGTGTGGGCTGCTTAAATTCACAGTGAACCCTGAGCTGTCACAACACAATGTTGCTCTGCTAGAGGTGAAGTCAGTGCAGGCTAGACTGGCTGCTAGACAGTGTGGGGGAGTAACAGCACACAGTGAAGGCTGAGCACACATAAGCACACAGTCTAACAGTTCAGCAGCACACACACACGGGAGCCTCGGAGCAGTTTGACTGTTCCGTCCTCGCTATGTATGATATCATGCAGTTCTGGTGCCACTGTCTTTGTTTCTGCCACGTGAACACAGCTACATTAGAACACGTCAACGTGTCTAGATGAGACTTTCATCTCAATACCATGTGGAAAAGGCACACGCCTTCTTCATGATAAAATACACACAAACTAACGCTTAGATTTAATGGCGACTCACTACATTCAGTTGATGTCCATCACAGATAAACTTGCGCAAATCCATAAGAGTAACGCTATTCATTAATTACGTTTGTTTTAGTTTTAGAATGTCCAATTATTAGGCCCATTGAGACAGGTCTACCCTCAAAAATGACAATATAGGGCATTTGTACAGGCAGCAAAATACGTCTCATATTTATGTTAGATTGTACTCGGCCGAAAAAAATGGCAGAATTTTTAACCAGGGGAACAGGGTTTGTGTCACATGTGAAAACAAAATGAAACAATTTTGTCTTTTGTTTTTATTGTAACTTCAGTTACTCATATTTAGTGAACCACATTTTAACGTAACTTACAGCAGTCGTGTCATCCTTGTAACTACTTCCAGCATTTGTTTACATTTATTTACTTTTTAAACTGTCTTTATAACGCGTAACCAGGGAATTTTTGGCCCTAAACCTAGGTCAGTAGTTTTGTAGCCTAAATTCCCTGAAACTGCTTTTTTTTTTTTAACCACAAACTTTATGCGTATGTATAACGTCATGTGTGCTATTTTTTAGAACGCTCTGCTCTGTACCGTGAGCCATGAAACCCTCATATTGGTCATTTTGACTAACACACATATGAGTCGTTGTAGATGGTATTGACAAGATCTTAGGTTGAAGATCTTGATGTGTCTGTGACGTTCATAGACACAAACTTGTGTTGAAAACCTGTGGACATGCAGGCAACAATATCCCAATACATTCACTTATTTTTCATTAAAAAAACACTGTCTCACAACTTGATTCTCTTCCAAACATGATTCTGAAAATAATATCTGGCATGCAGAACATGTCTCACTTATGCCAAGGAAGGTCTGTCTGTAGCTGTCATCATGCCTTCCATGACGATCACAAATATTTTGGGAGGCGCTAAGCCCCGGATGCAGTGACCATAATCGTGTTGCCATCAAAAAATTTCAATGCGCATTTTGAAGATTTGCATGAGAAAGGTTTGATGGAAACACCAAAATTGGAAAATGTGCGTAAAAGTTTGCTTGAGGTGGTTTTTGTCTTTTTTCGAAAAATGGCTTATGTGCTAAACGGGAGATGGAAACAGTTTTAGCGAATAAGTTCTGACATAGGGAACATTTATCTCATGACTGATCAGCTGTTTTCGGTCAAGACGAGCTGACATGAAAGAACAATTGGAAGCTGCCCAATTGAATCTAATTACTTTAAACATATTTTCTGTTTTTGTGTGTGTGTGTGTGTCTGTAGATAATGGGACGTGGACTCAGCTGTGGCTGGTGTCCGATTATCATGAACATGGCTCCCTCTTTGACTACCTGAACCGCTACACCGTCACTGTGGAGGGAATGATCAAACTGTCCCTGTCCACAGCCAGCGGCCTCGCCCACCTCCATATGGAGATAGTGGGAACACAAGGTGAGACGCACATGTATTGTCCCCATTTGTCCCCACACAAAATACTCCATACCGTCCTGGCGATCATTTCCCAAACACGCAAGAACTGTTTTTATTTTCACAATTCAAATTGTTTTCAGATATTCTGATAAAAATATGCACTGATTAATGTATCCAAACATAAAATCTCAAGTAAATGTTATCATTTAATTGGTGTTAAGAGCTGGTCAGATGACAGCCTGTGGTATGAAAGCATTGTACCGTATTTTCCGGACTATAAGTCGCAGTTTTTTTCATAGCTTTTTCATAGCTTGGCCGGGGGTGCGACTTATACTCTGGAGCGACTTATGTGTGAAATTATTAACACATTATTACCGGTATATCATTTCACATGTTGTTTTCACACTAAACCGCAAGAGGGCGCTCTAGGCCTGTGTTGACGATGAGTCTGACGTAAGCGACGTAGAAGAAGAAGCGCCGCATCTTCTACCTCCGGAGTTAGCGGAGTTGTTTAAAAGTGACACAGAGGATGAAGATTTCATTGGATTTTAGTTATTTGGAGTGACACGGATGGTTTGGTAAACTTCTTAGCATGTTATTTATGCTATAGTTATCCGAATAACTCTTAATATGTTATGTTAACATACCAGGCACGTTCTCAGTTGTGTCATGCAACGTAAGCATACCGTACAATTATTCAGCCTGTTGCCTCTATTCTATTTTTATTTTAAATTGCCTTTCAAGATGACATGTCTGTTCTTGGTGTTGGATTTTATCAAATAAATTTCCCCCAAAAATGCGACTTATACTCCAGTGTGACTTATATATTTTTTTTCCTTCTTTATTATGCATTTTATGGCTGGTGCGACTTGTACTCCGGAGCGACTTATAGTCCGGAAAATACGGTAGTAGTCTGTGGTAAGTGGTAGGAAAATATTGATCGTAGCTCCCAGGTTTTGGCATAGGTGTTAAATAAATTGTCATGACTAGGGATCAACCTTTGTTGACTGGCTTGGTTTGAATTGGCAAGAGAAGGGTTGAAAACAGATCAAAGAACCCTGGACCAACCCTGGTTGCCCATGTAAAAGTACTAGTACTAGAGAGAAGAGAGGGAAGAGAAAGGGAAGAGCATACATCCCTATACCATTGCTGGTCCACATTCTAGATACACCTACTGCCTCCAGCTGGCAGATGGAACTTATCAAAACAATATAACACATTCAGCTGGTCAGCCAGTTGAAGGGTCTCTACAGTGTGGGGGACGGTGTCTTGAGGACCTCTGCACACTGAAGTCGAGTCTTTTTAGTGGAGCTCGTCTTTGCTGTCTGGTTGTTCATGAGTCTGCCCCCACTTACTTAAGCCGCCTCCTTGGCCTGAGGAAAAGGTTAGAATAATTTACAAAATGTGACTGAAGGAAGGGGTCACTTAATGACAGTTGTTGTGGAGCCCTGAATGCTGTTGTGTCAGCTGGAATTCTAATAAATGTATGATTCTTGTGTGCCCAGGGAAGCCCGCTATTGCACACAGAGACCTGAAGTCAAAGAACATTCTGGTAAAGAAGAATGGGACCTGCTGCATTGCTGACCTAGGTTTAGCCGTCCGCCACGACTCTGCCACAGACACCATTGACATCGCTCCAAACCACAGAGTGGGAACCAAAAGGTAAGAGCACACTCTATGGACCCTACTGACAATGTTTTGTGTCTGCTTCTGTATCCACTGTGATTCTGTCAGGAGGGACCTGGAATTCTCTGCATTGGCCATTTTTTGATGTCCCTGTTAGCGACTGTTGGGTTTTTTTCAGGACAAAACAAGTCACAGTGACAGTGAACTTGGGCTGTAAATAAAAGAAGCCTGTTTTGGCTCTGTTTCAACTCAAAGGTTTATCACTCACTTCATCAGGCATCCTGTCACATCTGGCAAGCCTGTCATTGCACAGGGTGGATCAATTGTCTGTACAGTAGATGACAGGTACACTCAAAGACAGCAGGGGGGTCAGGCAGGGCCATGGTCGTGGTGCAGCCAATGTAACATCCATGTAAACCTGGAGGTCCAGAAAGCACAAGGACTCCGGGAAGAAGTCTAGTCAGTAACATGCAGTGATGAACATGAAGGTTACAGTTGGAGAGGAAGAGGAGGGAAGAGAGGCTCAAACACAAACTACAAATACAAACTGAAAACAATCTGATAAATAGGATTTAAACCAGTTCAGCGCGGTTCCTTTAATGCCAATTTTGTGCTCCAGTCTATGTAGAAGGATGTGATGATCAATAGTATCGAATGCAGCGCTAAGATCCAACAGGACCAGGACAGAGACAAGTCCTTTGTCTGAAGCAATTAAAAGGTCATTGGTAACTTTCACCAGTGCTGTCTCTGTGCTATGATGCTCTCTAAAACCTGACTGAAAGTCCTCATATAAGCTATTGTTATGAAGGAAGTCACGTAACTGGTTGGCGACTGCTTTCTCAAGGATTTTAGAGAGAAAAGGGAGATAAGATATAGGTCTTTAGTTGGCTAACACCTCTGGATCGAGAGAAGCCTTTTTAAGAAGCGGTTTAATTACAGCTAATTTCAAGGACTGTGGCACTTATCCTGTTAGCAGAGACATGTTGATCGTATCTAGGAGGGCTGTGCTGACTAAAGGTGAAACTTCTTTAAACAGTCTAGTTGGAATGGAGTCTAGGAGACAAGTTGTTTGTTTAGATGAGGAAATCACCGAATTTAGTTGGTGAAGGTCAATGGGAGAAAAGCAGTCTAAGTATAGGTCAGGTTTTGCAGCTGTTTCTGGGGTTCCCGTATATAAAGGTACATTGGTGCCAGGTGAGGGCAAGCAATTACGAATTTTGTCTTTAATAGTTAGAATTTTTTCATTAAAGAAGCTCATAAAGTCGTTACTATTGAGTGTTGTTGGAATCCATGGCTCAGTAGAGCTGCGACTTTCTGTCAGCCTGGCTACAGTGCTGAAAAGAAACCTTGTATTGTTTTTATTTTCCTCTATTAATGATGAGTAATAGTTTATTCTGGCATCATTCGGGCCTTCCTATATATTGCAAGACTATCTGTCCAGGCTAGGCGAGATTCTTCTAACTTTATGGAACGCGATTTTCTTTCAAGTTTTCGTGACATTTGCTTTAATTTGCGGGTATCAGAGTTATACCATGGTGCTAACCTCCTATGTTTTATAGACTAGGGGCAACAGAGTCAAGTGTTGATCGTAATAAGCCTGCGACGCTATCAACAAGATGATCATTTTGTGAGGAACTAAGAGTGGCAGGGTGGTCATCTGTTATATTAAGACAAGGCAGTGAAGTTAAGGCCAGCGGTATCATTTCGTTAAATTTAGCTACAGCACTATCAGATAGACATCTAGTGAACAAGGTTTTGCTTAATGGCTTGTAGTCCAGTAGTCAAAAGTTATTAAGCAATGGTCAGATAAAAGAGGATTCTGTGGAGAAACTGTTAGATTTTCGACTTCGATACCATATGTCAGAACAAGGTCGAGGGTGTGGTTAAAACAGTGAGTAGGTTTATGCACACACTGAGAGAATCCATTAAAGTCTAATAATGAGATAAATGCAGTACTAAGGCTGTCATTAGCCACGTCCACGTGGATATTAAAGTCACCAACTATAACGATTTATCTGATTTACGGACTAGACTTGATAAAAACTCAGAGAATTCAGATAAAAAGTCTGAGTAGGGACCAGGAGCGCGATACACTACAACAAATAGAACTGGCTGTAATGATTTCCAGTTTGGATGTAAAAGACTGAGAGCAAGACTTTCAAATGAAATATAATTTAATTTAGGTTTAGGATGAATTGATAGACTTAAGTCATAAATAGCAGCAACACCACCTCCTCGGCCGGAGCCTCGAGGAATGTGAGTATTAATATGACTAGGGGGGTAGTTTCATTCAGGCTGACATATTGTTCAGGGTGCAGACAGGTTTCAGTAAGACAGAATAAATAGATATTAGAATCTGAAATTAACTCATTCACTAATACAGCTTTAGATGATAGAGATCTAATGTTTAATAGTCCACATT
Source organism: Serranus cabrilla (assembly GCA_903364295.1). NCBI lineage: Eukaryota > Metazoa > Chordata > Actinopteri > Perciformes > Serranidae > Serranus > Serranus cabrilla. Next base: position 34,783 of record CAFUXE010000576.1, on the reverse strand, counting down.
TAATTATCTTATCCATTTTTGTGGTTGCCGGGGTTGTTTTAATTTTATTAGGTTTTCATGCGCAGCCCCTCTTCTGTTTACATTTGATTTGATTGATTTAGGTGGTCGGGGGGGGGGCAGACACAGTCTCAATAAAGTTATGGGTTAGCAACTGCTCTAGTGCAGGGGTGTCAAACTGATCCAGTAAAGGGCCGAGTGGCTGCAGGTTTTTGTTCCAACCAAGAAGAAACACACCTGAATCCAATCATTCTAATCACCTGAACTGTCTTCACTCAGCTGATTAATCATCAGTATCACCTGTGCTCTTGCTATGTTTGGACATATTAGGCTGTATTATGTTGTGTGAGTATAAAAGGGCCAATTTTCGCATTTGTAAGCATTTTACAGAATGATAATTTTTTTTGACAAAAATCAATATTTGGACATCCTATAATAAGGTGTATTTCATTTGACATTTTTTGATATAATATAGTATGCCATTTTTTTTTCAGTTTTGGACACACCATAATATAGTGTTTCTTGTTTCATATTTTTGGATACACTATACTATTACCCAGGTCCAACAGCATTTAAATGTTTTTTTGGTGAACTACACTATGACCAATTTTGGACATACTATAATTAGTTTTTTTGTCATCTAGAACAGGGGTTTCAAACTGATCCAGGAAAGGGCAGAGTGGCAGAAGCACACCTGAATCCAATCATTCAATCAGCTGAACTGTCTTCACTCAGTTGATTAATTATCAGTATCACCTGTGCTCCTGCTTGGTTGGAACAAAAACCTGCAGCCACTCGGCCCTTTACTGGATCAGTTTGACACCCCTGCTCAAGTGGAAGCGCAGAGAAGCGTGTAAGACTGCAGCTCTGCCTCCTGGTCTAAACTTGGGGTTGTCAGGTGTTTAGATGGCTAATAAACTCTGTAAGATTTCTAGCGATGAGAGCCACCCCGTCCAAGGTGGGATGGATGCCGTCTCTCCTAATCAGACCAGGTTTTCCCCAAAAGCTCTTCCAATTATCAACAAAGCCCACATCGTTATCTGGACACCACCTGGACAGCCAGCGGTTGAATGATGACATGCGGCTAAACATGTCATCGCTAGTAACATTTGGCAGGGGTCCAGAGAAAACTACGGAGTCCGACATTGTTTTAGCATAGGTACACAGCGATTCAACATTAATTTTAGTGACCTCTGACTGGTTAAGCCGAGTGTCATTACCGCCGACATGTATTACAATCTTGCTGTATTTACGCTTATCCTTAGCCAGCAGTTTCAGGTTTGATTCTATGTCGCCCGCTCTGGCCCCTGGGACGCATTTGACTATGACCGCTGGTGCCGCTAACTTCACGTTTCGTAAAATTGAGCTTCCGATCACTAGAGTTGGTTTCTCAACGGGTGTGTCGCTGAGTGGGGAATATCTTTTTGAAACGTGGAGCGGTCGGTGGTGAGCTGTGGACTTTGGCTTAGTACTATGCTTCCTTCGGACAGTCACAAAGCTGCCCGGCTGCTCGGGAGTTGCAGAGGGACAGCTAGCTGAAGCTACGTTTGCTCGGCCCGTGCGAGGCGAGTTGCTAAGCTAAGCTAGTGGAGATAGGAGACTTACAAACAGTAAATTTAGCGATCAAGCTACTCAAAACAAAACAATATACTACATGGCGCTCTTTTAAGTGCTTTAGTGAGACTAGTCTATGCTTAAACGTGAGCAGGAATTCAGCTTTATTAATTCAAGATAGCAGAAATCGAGTCGGACCACAGACGTGCTGTCGCTACCAACAGCACAGTAACAGGAAATATAGAATTTTTTTTATTTTTTTGTACAAAAGTTGTAAATCCATCAAGATCACATTTAAATAAAATAAAAGTCAAATGACTGACTTTGCCTGTGTGTCTCAGTTAAAGCTGATCAAATGCTACAGTTCCAGTTAGCACACATCGCTATTCGGCATAAGGGCGTGCTCACTTGGCTGTCTAAACGAGCTGTAAGACAGCTGCAGTACATCCAGAATGCTGCTGGTCGCGTCCTGACTAGAACCAGGAAATATGACCACATAAGTCCTGTGCTCAAGTCATTGCACTGGCTTCCTGTCACTCAGAGAATAGACTTTAAAATAATCTGCCAATCACTTTGAATTACCCTGTGTATGAATTGTGCTCTATAAATAAACTTGCCTTGCCTTGAGATGATAACTGTCCCTTTGTGTGCGTCTTGTGTTATGTGGACTCGTCTAGCTTCAGGGATGGAAAGACTTCCTCCTTCCCACAGAGCTTCCCTCTTGCTCTGTTTTATCTCTTGTTTATGACTTTCCCCAGACTCTGTGTCTGGGTGCTGGTTTGATCCCGTGGGCTTATTCTAGTGCTTCTAGTGAGCCCCAGGTCAGTAAGACACAAAAGCCTTGACCTTGTTTCAAATCTATTTTTCATAGTGATGATTTGATCCCACCAGGGTTTGTTTTTTTTTACTTTCAGTTTAAAAATCATCCCAACCCCAACATTGGCAGACAGAATGTCTCTTAGTGTAAAATGTCAATGCATGTTACATGAATTGAAATGACAAACAAAGCACCATTACATTCTGACCAGTCTGCCTTTTGCAGATGTGACTGTGAGCAATCAGACACTGATAACCTACGTATATATTTTCCTATTTACTGCATTCACATCAATATATCACTGCCGATCTGGGAACCTGTTTAAGGTGTGCACTGATCCAATACTCAAGACTGAGCTATGTCAGTTTGCACTGGAGAGACCCTTCATTTATGGGAGGCTTCCCTCTCCAATCAGTTCTCCTTATTACTGGGATTTTTTGTTATGAAAACCCTTTTTCTTTCTTTTCTTTCTTGTACTTCCTTTATTTATGTGTTGTGTTGTACAAGTTCTTTGTTAATGTCACCCACAGTGTACTTGGCGAAGAAGGCAACTGCATCTAAAACCAGACAAAACATTTTCTCATTTTGCAACATTGGCGTTAAGGATGTTATACTCCCTAATCCATATGTGGACTGGATGGACCTACACCTGCATTAAAGAATCTCTCAGGGTGTTTTCACACTGGGGTTGGTGCCCGGCCGGTTCCTAGTTGCGAACCAGCTCTTTGGTTTCACACCGCCGGAGAGCCGCTCCTGGCCGCAAAAACTGGTTCCACAGCGGCACCAACTCTTTGCTGGTCTTGAACCGCGAACCGATTACGTCAGGGGCTGGGGCGGGGTTATCGTGACTTACACGGCAATACGAAAATGTGTATTGTTAATGTTATTTGATATTTTTAATGCAGTGTTATTGATACGGCCGCTAACGCCGACCGTATTAATAACATTGCATTAAAACATATAAAAAGAAATTAATAGTTAGCTCACTAGCGCGAGCCGGTTCACTAGCGCTAGCCGGCGTTAGCGAGCTAGCAATAGCTTACAGTGTTATTAAAACGTAACACCTGTCCATGGTGATCAAGACGAGCACCACACATGTGTTGTACCAGTGGTGTTTGGGTGCCGGTGTCGGCTCGAAAAGCCAGGAGCAACATTGTAACATTGTATTCTGCTGCCGTTGTTATTATAGTTGCCGAGTGAGCGGAGACGTATACAGGCATATACTGTGACGTAATCACGTGGCTCTCAAGCTGGTGTGAAAGCAAACGGGTTCGGAGCTGGTTCGCAGGTTGAACCACAGCATGAGCACCGGCTCCGAACCGGCCGGGCACCGGCCCCCGGTCTGAAAAGCCTATCACACAGGATTGGCTACCTTATACCTGTTGGTAGAGCGGTCGTCCACTGATCGGAAGGTCAGCGGTTCGATCCCTGTCCATGGCACAGTCGAAGTACCCCTGGGCAAGATACTGAACCCCAAATTGCTCCCAATGCTGGGTTCATCGGTGTGTGATTGTATTCCTGATGGTGGCAGGTGGCATGTCCAAACTATTCCATAAAGGGCCATGTGTCAACAGGTTTTCCTTCCAACCAAGCCGGAGCACAACAGGCACGTTTCATTTTATCAGCTGATTTCAGTATTCAAACAGTTTGTTTGAATCAGGTGTGCTCTTGATTGGTTGGAGCAAAAACCTGCAGCCTCATGGCCCATTATGGAATAGTTTGGACATGCCTGGTGTACGGTAGTCTTGGCCACCAGTTTAAATGTGTGTGTGAAAGGGTGAATGAGTGCAGTCTGTAGTGTACAAGTGCTTTGAGTGGTTGCAAAGACTAGAAAAGCGCCGTATAAGTGCAGTCCATTTACCAATTACCATTCTGGCTTTGTACCCATAGTTTGTTGTAACCCTATACTTGATTGTTTGCCTGACGCTGTTTGGTTTGTATGTTTTTTCCTTATTTGTGAAGCATTGAAACAATTTAAAATAAAGTGCAGACGGAGATATAAAAGAAACCTACCTGCATTTTCGAATGGCATTCACATGCTTCCTTGCAATTTGCCACATATTCACACAGTAAGGAAATACTGATATAGGTCTTTTGTGTCTATTTGACAAAGCAGCAGCTGCAGCATCAGTTTGCTAACAGAGGCCCTCCATTCATTGTTTGTACAGCTGAAGCCATGTGTTTACAGATCATCAGCAGTGTGTGCTAGTGATGTGTCCATGAAGCCTTGTGAACCATTTTTCTTTATTTTCCGAGCTTACTAGATGGCACTCTTGGTTTAAAGAAAAGCTCATGCAATGGTAACTAAGTGTGTTTTCAGCCCCTTGTTGAATAGAGAGCACCATTTTTGGCAGTTTTAAAAATAGGACTGTCCCAGCTAGCAGACAGACATGGTTCCTGTTTTCCTAAAGCTTTTAAAACATTTTCTTATGCCCTTGACTTAACGACAACATTGAAGTTGAAAAGAGAACATAGGATGGTGTCATATCAGACAGAGAAAACAAACTGATAAAAGTCGTTTGGAGGCTGTCAGATTGATGTCTAGTCCTGAGCGGTCTACACATGTACTTAATTCAATAAAGTTATCAGTTAAAAGCTTTGTAAAAATGGCTCTTGTAATGTAAAAGTTAGCAGTTAGCTCAGGTTAGACTGTGTGATGCTAACGTTAAGGTTACAGTTAACGATAGCTAAAGAGAAATTTACGGTGAGTTAGCGGGCTGATGCTCACATGAACCTTATGTCAACAGTGAGGAATCCACTCTGCAGCTCTACGGCATTAACGACATAATTTCATGCAATTAGGAACATAACAAGACTCCAACACAGTGACCCTCATTTATGAAACGACATACGGCAGAAAAGTGGGCGTACAATCATTTTTTTCTTTTTTTTTTTCCTAGATATTTTTTCGGCATTTTTTGGCTTTATTGATAGTAGTAGTCGATAGAGTGACAGGGGGAGACATAGGGGAAGACGTGTGGCCGCCTGCTCAAGAGGACAGTGGGGTGGGCCACCATATCCCTGCGTACAATCAATTTTACGCAAGGTACGATCCGATGTCACGTCTGGTTTCAGCTTGTGCAAGTTGAGTCAGCTGAATGTCTGAGTTTTATAATTGTTATTAGACTATTATATAATGCCTAGAGCGGATAAAACTTGTTTTTCAAAGAGTGGCAAATCAAAGCATGTTATATCATTTATCATTGAAATACCATTAAAATAGGGCCACACGGTGGTGTAGTGGTTAGCACTCTTGCCTCACAGCAAGAAGGTTGCGGGTTCGATCCTTCTGTGTGGAGTTTGCTCAGGGAGTTTGTTCTCCCTGTGTGTGCGTGGGTTCTCTCCGGGTACTCCGGCTTCCTCCCACAGTCCAAAAACATGCAGCTTAGGTTCAATTGGTGACTCTAAATTGCCCGTAGGAGTGAATGAGAGCGTGAATTGTTGTCTGTCTATATGTGTCAGCCCTGCGACAGACTGGCGTCCTGTCCAGGGTGTACCCCGCCTACGCCCAATGCAGCTGGGATCGGCTCCAGCCCCCCGTGACCCGGGTTGACCCGGATAAGCGGTTTCGGAAGATGAATGAATGAATGAATACCATTAAAATAAATAAACCCTTCACCTGTAAAACAGGCTACTAGTCTAGGCTAATAAATGTTATGAAATGTTTACCTTTATCCGTTAAACATTTAACACACCACCGTTATCCAGCGTGGACACTGGTGGTGCTTCAGTGACTCCACCATGCTCCACCACTGGTTCTGCCCAAATAGGAAAAAATTTCCAATAAGCTCTGCCATACACACCTCTGGATGTATAAATTAAATATTCCAACCTCATCAGGAGTTTGTATGTCCAGTGCTACACTGTTGACCACTGCAGTGATTTCCTTTGATGAAACGTTATAGGCTGCCAAACAAATCCAGTCGGTTCTTTTGCAGCTGGGACGTCAGCATTTCAATTTCTTCTTCTGAGAAATTCCTTTTTTTTTTAGTTAAAGCTTACTTTAAAATATTGTTTATGTCCTGCAACCAGAAAGCTTTAAGTCTGTACTCCACAGTCTGTACATATTCACAAACTTGTCGAGTATATTACTCTAAATGCAAAAAAAAAAGGTTATTTCATAAACCCCATACACTTCGTCTGTCTGTACCTGCTTAAAATGTCTATGTCATTCATGATTTTGCTCTTGTGTGTTGTTATTTGTAACGGTGCACTTTGCTTTTAAAAAAAGAAGAAAAAGTCCTCTTTTTGGTCGTGTTACGTCCTTCGATGTATAGGGCATGATATTTAAACGACACTTGTTTCCAGCAGCCGCATTTATCAACACCCAAATATTCTTACACCGCAATTGGTGAGATATGAACGTTTCAGAAATCACACGTGAACTCTATTGTTAGTCAGAGCAGGGATTCTCAACTAGTGGGTCGGGACCCAAAAGTGGCTCGCGGACCCCTTTTCAGTGGGTCGTGGGCCTTTTCCTGGGCAGAAAAATCCTGTGGTTTTATTTGCTTGTTTTCAAATGCTGATTGAGCATGGCCGAAATTTGAGTCTTTTTGAAACTCCTTGTTGATAGTTCCTGAAAGTTCCTGAATTTTTATGCGCTTTTGTATTACCTTGTGTCCCTTAGATGCACTTTTTGTGTTTTAATTAAGATGAAGCTAGTTGAGAGTCAAAGGGAATATTTTCCTTTATCATTAAACTGTGATACTGTAAATTTTCTCAGGCTCAAACTGCTCCATCTCATCATTAAATGCATTTGAGAAGTTGAAATTTTCCCAGATTTGAGTCGCGGCTTGTCGTTACGGGGTGATGGGGGGTCCCAGAGCCAGACCAGTTGAGAAGCACTGAGTTAGAGAGATAGATTTATTCACTCTGATCTGCGCTTGTTTCTATCTCCCCTGCTCACACACTCATCTCCAGTGTGTTTCAGGTCATCCCTTTAAAAGATGGGTTCGTAATTGTCTAGAAATTAAAGTTCACTACTGGATGGATGATAAACCCTTCCTAAGCACATGTGTTTCTTTCAGCAACATATCCCAAGACATCATTTACTGTTATGGTGCAAAAAGGACTACCTAACCATTCGATTGTCTTCTTGCACAGGTACATGGCTCCTGAGGTCCTAGACGACTCTATAAACATGAAACACTTTGAGTCTTTCAAGCGAGCTGACATCTACGCCATGGGTCTGGTCTTCTGGGAGATTGCCAGCCGCTGCTCTATGGGAGGTGAGGATCACAATGAAGGGGGGAGGGGATCATTGGCTGAATGCTGGAGGAAGCAATATTTGTGTAAAGCCAGATCATTCATATCGGACATTCTTCCATCTAGGCATTCATGAGGATTACCAGTTGCCCTACTACGACCTGGTGCAGTCAGATCCGTCAGTGGAGGAGATGAGGAAGGTGGTTTGTGAGCAGAAGCTTCGACCCAACATTCCCAACCGCTGGCAGAGCTGCGAGGTAGGACTCTTTTCACATTTTTCCTATTATTTCCCCCCATATCAGCAGTGAGGACTATGGGCTTCAGCAACACACATGTTCCTTGCCATAGTTAGACATGATTAAATCGTTTGTTCTGTCCATGAAGGCAAGAGAAAATGCACGAAAATTAAAGGAATACTGCATGTGTGGCATTCTTCATCTGCAGTGACAATGTTCCAAATGACACAAGGTTTTCTTATACAAAGAAAGGAATTGTGGTTGCCAAATTTGCAACTAGGCACAAATAACAACAAATTGCATCCAGACGGAGCCACACAAAGTTTGTAAAGTCTCCCCTTAAATCAACATCTCAAATCAATGATTTTTAGGTGAGTCTTGGAATCTTTCTCTCTGGGCCACAAAGGATCAGACGTCTGTATGATTATACTGGGGTTGCTATCAACTGCATTTGTTCAATTTGAGTGAATGATATCAATTGAAAATGGATATTGTGAAACATTTTTGTACTTACTCTGCGAAGAGCCTGTATAAGCTATTGAGGTGAAATGGACTATATATCAGCTGACTTTTCGGGAATAATGGCTAAAAGCCTATCAAAGATTTACTAGCATATTGCCTAGCTCACCTTGCTGTTCAGACTGGTAATCAAGACGATTTCTATTTAAATTTTTTAACCGTAAAACAATATTGAAATCTATTGGAAGAGGGCCCCAGGCTTCTGCCCATTTTTCCAGTATGTAATAACTGTGCGCCTTATTACCAAGGCATCTGATGTGTACATAGTAGTTTGCTAAATTTACAACCCGGCACCAAACATTTTTTTGTAGAAAGCCTTTCATAAAGTGGAGCCTGTTGTTGCTCTTCCTTAGTTTTCATGACAAAGTTGTGGATGGTACCTGATATTTTTGATCAGTCAAGCTATAAGTTCAGGTATCAGTAGAGGTTCCAAGCAAACTGGAACTGATAGTAAAAGGTGGAGTTAAACCACAGCAGACCACTGATTGGTCAGAGAGAATCATCACTAGCTTGACACAACAACTTCATTTTTAAAGAACCAAACTCCCGTCAATAGTGGCCACAATTTTTAAATGAACTTGACCCAGATTTAAAAGAAATTGGCAGTTAATGCTACATACACAACAGTTTATGTTGGATGAAGTAATAATATAATAATAGTAAGTACAGTAACAGTAGGATCACAGGGATAAATACAAAAAAAACCCAAAAGCAGTCAAACATTAAAAGCTATTTTGAACAAGTGAGTTCCTTTCTTCGTCTGTGGATGCGTTCTTTGACGGGGAGCCAGTGGAGGTTCTGGGGGACAGGGGTGATGTGTGGGTGAGCAGATGGACAACAGGGTTCTGGATGTTCATTCATTCATTGATCTTCTGTACCGCTTATCCGGGTCAACCCGGGTCACGGGGGGGGCTGGAGCCGATCCCAGCTGCATTGGGCGAGAGGCGGGGTACACCCTGGACAGGACGCCAGTCTGTCGCAGGGCTGGTTCTGGATGTATTGAAGTTTATTGAGGACCTTTTGAGATGAACCATACATCCTTGGGAGAGAGGAGGAGTGGTGGAGGAGGTGTGCAGTGTTTGATGTAGATGGATTGCTGTCAGTTTTTTGAGGTATGATTTTATCCAGGAGAGAGGATGTTGTGGTTAATGGTGTCAAATGCGGCAGTGAGGTCAAGGAGGATGAGGACACTGACATGTCCAGAGTCGTAGAAGAAGAGGAGGTCATTGGTGACTCAGAGAAGGGCTGTTTCAGTGCTATGTTATGAGCGGAAACTGGGTTGGAATTCCTCATACAGAAGTGCAGACGTTCCTCTGTTTGGCCATCTTTCAGTAGCTTTGATACGTGAGGTCCCTGGCCTCGACAGAATTTGAGATTGTTATCTTCCTTTTCCTCACTATGTTCCTCACAGTGGAAACTGACAACTGAAATCTCTGAGATAGCTTTTTGTAGCCTTCCCCAAAACCATGATGTTGAACAATCTTTTCTTTCAGGTTATTTGAGAGTTGTTTTGAGGGCCGCTTTTCACAGGAGATTCAAAGAGAAAAACAACTTGCAATTGGCCAAACTGCACCTGTGGAATTTTGTTTTGAAGCATATTGCACATCTTCTGTTAATCCAGTAAACCTAGTTTCACTGCTGAAATATTTTTCAATAATAACCATTCAATAACGTTCACTTTGACCTTCTGGAGGTAGTACTTCACCAGGAGCGACGCATGCTTTGGGTCCTTGTCGTGCTGGAAGATAAAGTGATGACCCAGACCCGGTTTTACTGCTGACTGTTTGAGGATTTCTTTCAAAATCTTCACATATCCTTCTTTCTCCCAGATTCCTTCCACCTTGACAAGATTCCCAGTTCCAGGTGCACTGAAGCATCCCCACAGCAGAATACTCCCACCACTGTGTTAATAATAATAACTAGAAAAGCACTCAAAGAGCATAGATCACCTAGGTGGGGGATAGGGTCAATTGTGAATTGAGTGTATTTTGGGAGTACACTTGAATTTAAATATTTCATCCACTAGATGGCGGCAGTTAGTAAAGGCAATAACGTCACCGACGCAATAATATCAATTTGCAATGTAAATTTCAGATGTTCTGGATCACCGACCACCGCCAAAATCTAATCACGTCTTCCTTCTCGCAATACACAGGTTGTCCGAGAGTTTCATCCAAATCCATGCAGTACATTTTGAGTTATTTTGTACACAAACAAACAAACGCCAGCGAAAACATAACCTCCTTGGCGGAGGTAATGATAATAATAATAATACATTTTATTTGATGACTTTCAAGTCATCCAAGGTCACCTTACAAAAGCATAGAAAGCAGCATCAAACATTATTAAAACCATTATTGACACCAAATTAAAACCAATCAACAACCTAAAACAAGTGTAGTGCACAGTGTCCAGTTAGAGTGAGTAAGCCAGTCTGAACAGGTGGGTTTTGAGTTTGGATTTGATTGTTGGATTGATGGACTCTGACTGTCTCATGTGTGGGTGGAGGGAGTTCCATAGTCTGAGTGCCGAGCAGCTGAAGGCTCGGGCATCCATGGTACTGAGGCGTGATGTGGGTACGGCAGAGGTTGAGCGGAGGCTAGATGATGCAGAGCTTTGAGTGTGAGGGGGAGTTTTTTGTAGTGGATGCTGTATTGTACCGGTAGCCAGTGAAGTTGAATGAGAACAGGGGTGATGTGGTCAGACGATTTGGTGCAGATGATGATCCGGGCAGCCGAGTTCTGAATCATTTTCAGTCTGTTGATGAGTTTAGGGGGGGAGTCCGGTGAGGAGGGCATTGCAGTAGTCATTGCGGGAGGTGACAAATGAATGAACCAGGACTTTGGTGCTAGTGTAACAGATGTGTTCTGGTGTGGATAGGGCACCAAGGAAGACAACACAGCTCACTGTTTTCCAGTATTTATTTCGTCAGCACTGTAGAAGAGATTAATAAACATATATTAATCGCCCTTCTGGTCCCTTTTATAGTGTACTCTGCTCCTAAACATGCAGACGAAAACAGCGTTTACACGAGCTGGGCTGCAAAATATACGTCATACATAATTCGCGCCAAAACAGCGGAAACAAAAAACGTCCGTAAAACTTATTATAACGGTCAAAACAACAGAAAATAGCTTGATAACGTGATATTGTACAACAGTAAACAACATACTCCATGGGCTACGACATAAATAGCTAAATTTATGAAGAAAATAACACAATCACGGCAGCATCGTCTCACACAACTTACCCTCAACAATGCGAAGCAGCACTGTGAGGGGAACACGGGAGAAGCTACGGAAGCCCAGGAGGATCAAACTAGGCAGAGTGCAAAAGGGGCAATTCTACAGGCAAAATCAATAAAACAAATAAAAATGACTCATTAAGATAAAATTCACAAACTTTTAACATAACGTCAACAAACATGAATTGACCCTGTTACACTAGACTACAACAGTGATGGTCTAGAGATGTTTCGGAGGTGGAAAAAGGCAGTCTGGTGATGTTTTGAATGTGGGGTGCAAATGAGAGGGTACAGAAAATCCGTCGGTGGCGATGGGTGGGTGGATGCATCATCTCTCTCCAGGTTTCCCTTAGCATACTTAGAGTTTGTCTTGGTCTGCAACATTGCGGTCCATTCCTGTGCAGAGCTCTAGTGATTGTCTTCTTTGAGACTACAATTCCCGACTTGGCTAAGTCATTCACTGGTGTCCTGGCAGTTCTGGGGTCTTTGGACACATCTCTCGCTAGTTTTCTTTCCAGAGTCTTTGGAATTTAAATATTTGGCTTTCTACCTCTGCCAGGCTTACTCTTTACCTTGTGGCTCTCTTTGAATTTCTTGGTGATACTTCTCACTCCAGTTGTTGACATTTGTGGAAACGCTGTGATAACTTTGTATATCCATCTTCTGCTTTGTGAGCATCAACAATTCTTTTTCTCTAGTCTAAACTGATTTCTGTTGTTTTTGGCATGACAGCTCAAATCCTTACTGACGTTTTTATGCTGTGTGTAAATTGGGATAACCCTCAGTTTTAAATTGATTTTACAAGCTTTGAGCATTATAAAATTAAAGCACATCATTGCACAAAAGTGGTTTGTGCTATGGCTCAATTAAAAGATAATTTCTTAGGGGGGGGGAGTAATCATTTCGGCCCTTGTAGTTTTGTTTTTGTGAAATAATTTAATTTCTTAATGCAAAGTAAAATAATGGAAGCATCCAAAATATAGCTAGGATGTTAGAAAAAGCCGTGTTAAGAATGATTTGCTCTGTTTAAAAGCACTTGGAAAATACTTTTTCAATTTTCTTAGGGGGGCTAATTTCATGCTCAAGTGTATGTCTGTCAGCCTGTCTGTCTATAGATTGAAGGTGTGTACAGTAGAGATAGACCGATACGTTTTTTTCAAGGCAGATACCGTTTATTTGTAGTCAAGGAGGCCGATAACTGATATTTGGAGCCGATATTCATTTGCAGTAAAAGTAAAAAATATTGGCATTAAAATTTTGAATAACACAAACTCCAACACTTAAATGAATTTAAATGCCTTTAAGCATATGTTTATTAAACAGCTTTTCATATTTGCAACATTAAAGTTTTTTTTTATTTAATTTAAGACAACTACCTTCCCTGGTGTTGGTTGAGTGTAATACTTCCATTTGCACTTAGAATTTATCCATCTGCAATAAGGGTTTGAAAAAATAGTGTTAAAAGTCAAACTTTGCTCACAGTAATGTTACTAGTAGTTGTGAGTTGTAGAGCAGTGATTCTCAACTGGTGGGTCGGGACCCAAAAGTGGGTCGCGGACCCGTTTTCAGTGGGTCCTGGGCCTTTACCTGGGCAAAAAAATCCTGTGGTTTTATTTTGAAGGGGATTTTTTTTATGCCGTCTATTCGCTCTGTTTGTATACATGTCTTTTGGGGTAATTTTGTGTCTTTTTTTTAGGGTTTTTGTGCCTTTTTCTGATCATTTTGTGTCTTTTTTGGAAATCGTGTGCCTTTTTTTTGGAAAACGTTGTGTCTTCTTTGGTAATTTTGTGTCTTTTTCATGGTAATTTTGTGTCATTTTTTGGTAATGTTGTGTCTTTTTGTTCAACATTTTAGAAGTTGAACATTTTCCTCGTTTTGGGTCTTGTCTTGTCATGACGGGATGATGGTGGGTCCCGAAGCCAGACCAGTTGAGAACCGCTGTTGTAGAGGACATGGACGTTTAATACAATTTTGGGAGAGTCTGCATGGTCAGCTTTCTGCATCTAGAATGGAACCACCAAGACTCAGTGTAGATGAGATGGAGAGGAGGAGAAGAAATGAACAGTCACTTATTTCAGGAATTGTATAAACATAGATAAACCATGTGAGAAGGATGCTTGCGGTTTGACTATTTCTACTAAACGCTGATCTCGGCTCCTTACACTGTGCAGCCATTTGGACTAATCAACACTGAGATGTTCCCATGTGGGTCCTTCTGACTAACTGTGATCTAATGAGTTCCTCATGGGGTATAAAGTCGGTCTATTTAAGGACTTGCGCACTCACAGTCCTGTCTTGTTAGTTTGTTGGGTTTTTTTTGTTGTCTCACCCTTTCAACAATTAGACTATAAATTACAATGGCAGCATCAACTAAATTAGACAGTGTCTAAACACATTTCAATCAGAAAGCTCTTGATATAATAAAGTACAGTGTGTCTTCCTGTTGGTGTATGTGTATGTGTGTGTCTGTCTGACAGTCTGGCGGCGTACACTTGGCAGTAATCCACCTCATAAATGGAGGACTGGAATGTGTGTGCTGTCTTACTAAGCAGTCTAGGAGGTTCCATATAGGTGGAGCACAAGACACTATGAGTAAACAGACACAGACAGACAGACGGACATGTTGACTCATGCATGCCAGCTGCTGTTTACTGTAAACTCTGGAGGCTCTAATCCTATTTCAAAGTGTGTTTACAAATTTAACGCAAGACCTTTTTTTGTGCGTGTTCCACCACATTTCCTGAATTACTGATGCGGTGGAGGTGTCTGGACACGACAAAAACGATAAAAACGATAAATAATTGATCACTTAACTTGGATATTTACATTTCAAGAGCATATTGGTCGAGGTTCTACAACTACAACTGTTTTGCTTTGCCTGTAATTGTTCAAGAGAGAATATTTGATGGATCACAAACATAACTACATGTTCTGTGAGGCATTTTGGTCATGAAATTGTTGTGTCTTTTCTGCAGGCCCTGCGGGTGATGGCCAAGATCATGAGGGAGTGTTGGTATGCCAACAGTGCCGCCCGACTCACCGCTCTCAGAATCAAGAAAACCCTGTCTCAGCTC
>CAFUXE010000576.1:0-18852 GCA_903364295.1 Serranus cabrilla | reverse complement strand
AAAAAAAAAGACACAAACACTTGTAAACATTACTGATGTTGCCCTATAAATGTAAACTCTTGGATTCTTCCGATTTTCTTTGATTGACGGCGCAGCAGCGCGGGTCAACCTTTCGATTGTTTTCTTCTTTGTAGGATAATCAACAACAATGAGGTACATTCATTTAAATATAGCAAACAGAGATTTACTAAGCCATAGATTTTTCCAGGTTGTTTATATTTGTTTTTCTTTTCGTGGCAATGCCTTTTTTTCTACTAGAATGTACATTTAAGAAAAACAAAAGGTGAAAAAAAAAAAAAATATGCGTTTCAATGTCATTTCAGCTTTGCAAGCCTTAAGGGACCAACACATAAAAGTCAGGATCAGCTCTTGTTTTTTTCCTTTCTTTTCTTTTTCTTGAGGGAAATGATATATATATATATGAAAAGGCAGTGTCATTATTGTTATTCTATGTAAATGACAAAAAATATATGTAGCACCTGATTTAATCGTTTGTTTTAGCGTCTGTCCTGTTGTCCAGATTGCCACACATTTAAATCCATTCTATGTTACATTACAGTTACCTTGTGTCTGCACTTGTCTTTGATTGCACAAGTGAAAAACAGTGTTGAGCGGTCAATAATGCCAGTAAATTGGAGCTGCCATACAGTGATTTTAGTCTCTTGATTGTTCAGCAATAAGTGCACTTGTGAACCACTGCAGGCTTTTCCCGTGTGGCACTCTGGATGTCAGTGAGTCAAGTCTGTCTGTCTCGATTGTTTTTCTTGTCGATTCATAATGTATTGATGTGCTGCTACTTAGTCGTCCACCTTGCTGTCTCCAAGTGGAGGTGAGAGCTGCCGTTAGATTTAAGTCTGATCATAGTGTGCCATGTTGCTCGGATACAAATATATCATCATCCTCTGCCACCACCCACTGCTGCAAAATGCTCATCACTTCAGTTAGAATGGACGGCCCCATAGAAAACACTTGTAGTTACTGATCATGTAAAAACACATGATGGATGTCCCAAACCTACAGGTAATGTAAATAATTACTAATGAAAAAAAAACTGCCTCTTCTGAGGCAGAGGAGGCTCAGTACTTCTACTTACTTACTTCTCAGTTTATGGTTTCTCAGTCCATCTAAAATGGTTAGAAACCTTTTTTTATCTTCAATTTTAAATGAATTGCAGCAACATTGAATTACAACAAAACTAGCCAGAAATCCTTTGAGCTTGACCTTTAAACAATTTCAACTCGTGATCCACTTACTTGCTTGTTTTGGAGCAGTTCCATGTTAACTTGAGCTTGACCGTTGTTCCAGAAAGTTCTACCATATCACGGTCTTCATCGGTAGGAGAGATTCAGTGAGCCATGCACCGATTAAACATGGCGCACGGCTCGGCTGATGAAGAGTAACGTTTAAGGCACCGACTCTAGAACAAATGAGTAAGTGGAGGTCAACATAGTAAAAGGACATCCTTGAAATCAGCACATACAGTCCATAATACAGGTTGAAATAAAAAACAGACCTAGTCTATGTGACATATCCGATCTTTTTTCAGGCTTTTTTCAGAGATTCCCTACTCCTTCTAAAGAAATTAAGTCTGGTATGAGAAAAAAAAAAAGGAAGTTGTGATGTACCCAACTGTGTAGTTCAGAGTCGTTCTTGTGACTGAAGTGTTCTTAACTATGTAGAAACGGGCAGCAGTGTTGACATGTGACATGTTGTAAATATCTGGTGGGGTAAACGGAAAAGAAAGGTGCCCTGATTGTTTGAAGAAAGTAAAGTGGATATCGCTGCTATATTAAATACAAGAATGGTGACAGACTATGCTGAATTAAATGTTACATATGTATAAACATGGCCAAACTCCGGTGAGGGGGTTTCATTAGCAGTATCATTTTCTGGGACATGAACAACAGCACCTCCGCTCTGCCTCTCCTAGGACAAGCTTCATTCTGTCTTAAAGTCACCAGCAGCCTTGTACTTTTTCTTTTCAAAAACCCAAGATGACTTAACTGTAAAAAGCTGCTTGTCTCTTTAAAGAGCTATCTCGCTTTCTTTGATTCTATCTTGCCTATGTCTTGTCATTCCGTGTTCTGTAACCGAGTGAACAGATATCTCCTAGCTACCCACTTTGTTTCTGTCTTAACGCACCTTAAATTGAACAAGTGTGTCGGACACGGTTGTACAGATGGAGAAGACAGTTACACCTCAAACCTTCTTTCCTCAAAGCTGTACACAAAACAAGTGGAAGAAGTAGTACCTCATCAGTGCACATCTGGCTAATCACTGAAGTGAGTGTTCTAGTCAGATTGTCGGGTTTTCGAAAAGTAACAAAAATATCCCTCAACACGCACCTTGATTGAAGCCCTAAGGAGAGTCTTTGGTCTGTTGAGTTTGTTCTCTAGTCACACGCAAGAAAGAACATTCAACAGTGATGTAGTCGAATCAATCAGAATTTATTCTGCAAATTCTTCCTTGTCAATACCTGGCATCAACATTACCCACAATGCAACTCAACTACAGACAGTTTGGTCAGAGATTGGCCTATCATAGTCTTCAGTAGTGATGTCCACGAACCTGTGAACCATTTTCTTTATTTTCAGAGCCCACTAGATGGCACTCTTAGTTTAAAGAAAAAAAGCACAAACAATGGTAACGGAGTGTGCTGTCAGCACTTTGTTGAATAGGGAGTACCATCTGGTGGGTCAGATAATAAAGAAAATGGTTCACGAGCCTTCATGGACACATGACTGGTCTTCAGACGCAACTGACGCGGACTCAAGTGACATCGCTTGACGACTTTTATCGGATGTCACGCAGCTCCCTCGACAGACACACGACTTGTTTCCAGGTGTTGGGGAGCTTTGCTGCATGTGTGAACATTTTAATGTGTGGGATGGACATCCGTTTTAAGGCTTGTTTGACCGCGCGCACTCACATACGCAAATTTCCAATGTTAAAATTGTACATTTCTGAAATCACCAATGGGAAATAGCCAGTGAAGAGCAAGACTGGCTGACAAACTGGATGTACCAGCCTGTAGACAGGCTGGGACTAACCTATAAATCCTTCTTGTTGGTGGGTTACTTGTGTTTTTGCTTTGACACTGATATCACTCTGACCCATGGTAAAAAAGTTTGTGTACCTCCTCTTTGAGAACCTTACCTTGCCTTGGGAGGAGGTCACTGTACAGTATTAATATGCAGCCAGCAGGGTCACTGGTCAGCACAATGGAAGGTTCTGAATAGGAACCATGTGGCTGAGGCATTTTGTGACTCAAACAGATGCAGATGTTTTTTTGTTTTTTTTAGGTCTGGTCAAATATGCAGCCTTTTCATGCTCTTCTTTTAAAGCTCAGAGGTAGAGAACGGCAGTTGTTCTGCTATTTGTGCATTGATGGAGGGCCAACGCGGAGATTTAACACAAACTATGCCGGCCGCTCCACCGCTTCAAACCACGAACTAAGAAATTCCCACGGCTGTGAATGTATTGGCCCTCTCAGAGTCTCCAACCAATCAGAGCACAACCTGCATAATTCACCCCATAGGTCAACAAGGCAGCAATTTTGTGAGCATGCAAAGATCCGGGTCTGTTTTATCTGTCTGTTTTTTCTCTTGTTATGCAAAGCCCAGGACAACTGCGTCCACCTACTCAGTCCCTCTGGATCACACAGGTGCACTGACCTTTCTATGCTAGCATGATCCACACACTGTGATTAGGAAGGCGTTCACCCTTCATGGCTCTCAGACCTGCTGTGTGGTTTGGGTCACTAAAGGCTTCAGTGTTCTCTCCAGTGTGATGCTGCAGTGAGGGTAGCAGAAAGCTTTATCATGTTTTATTTGGTGCCTCGGTTAGACAAGACTTTTTTTTTAAATTTTCACCTTGAATGACAAGACTGCATGTGATTGTGTCTGCATTGATGTCTGCATTACCTGCTTTAAAGATGTCATCCAAAAGCTGACAAGCATCTGAAAAAGCAAAATAACATATTAAAAAGGTCACTTAATCAGAAAGAAAATACCTCCTTCTAAAGACCAATGTGTTTTACCTCACTGTATATATATATTCTTGATTTGTTTACTTCAAGTTTGCAATTTATCTTTCTCTTTTGTTTCCATGAAATGCTTAATGAAGTTTTAAAACTTTTTTTTTTTTTTCATCAGATGGCATTGTATTGTGTTTGTGTTGTGCCCAAGCAGTATACTATTCCCCCTTTACCATGCTCTGTATATGACCTGTTGGTTGTGTTCTGCGTGAGCTGTATAGTCAAAGCGCTTTACAAATATCCAAGCCTCCCTATGAGCTCTGGTACAAATGCCTTGTCCAATGTTCTTTTCTTTCATGAAAAAGGAAAAGAAAAAAAAAGGGTGAAGGGGGCTGGAAGTGAGGGGGCGGACTGTAAAGCAAAAACCCCTCAACGATTCACCTCAACCCTCTTGGATTTCTAAAAAATATTATAATCTTGAATTTTTTTATATAGTGTGTACAGATGAATGAGAAAGCAACATAGGAACTAGAGGATTGGCACTTGTGTTAACTTCTAACATAGCTGGAGTAGAAAACGGTGTGAATAAAGAAACAAAGTTTCACTACAAGCTTTGTGGTCTGCTTTATTTGTCAGTCACCAAATGTAATTCTCAGAAGCCTAATGCAAAATTATGTGGGACTACTGTAAGTGTTAAGTATATAAAGTCATGGGTAGGTATGGTCATCAGTGAATAGGTGAATGCAGTTTATTCTTGTGTTTTGACCCAGTTGGAGACAACAACATGAAGGTATAACAGGAGGTTACAAACATAGCCGCAACCAGCTATGAGATCACCAAGGACCTGGACCTCTGTCATTTTTTCCCAAAACAAGATTGTAAAAATTGGTACAAATCAATGTATGTAGCTCTAGACAGTTTTTGAAAACTCATACAGAAAACAGGAATGCTATGAATTCATGGCCTGCCCTACTCTGCCTCTGATTGATAACTTGTACAGTGTTGGAAATAGGTTTTCGGACACCCTTGAAATTTTACACAATCTCAAATATTATCATGACATATTAGTGCAAAAATCTTTCCTGTGTTTCAAAAGGGTGTGCCTGCATTAGACGGACAAACGAAAACAAATGATATTTTTTTGTTTATTGTTTACAATAAAATTGAACAAAACTAAATTCTTGACAGTTTTAATGTGTCAGTTCTCAACATTGCCGGCATCAAAGTCATCAAATAACAGAAACTATGTTCAGAACTGAACAAAAAAATAAATAAACCATTACTGCAGAGTGCAGACAGTGATATAATCTTGCGTGCAACGCCGGGTGTATCTATTGTGCGACACTGCTGCTGCTGCTAAAGATGTTTTTTTCACCACAGCCTCCAGAGTTTTTCTGGAATGCCACCGTCACCCTAGCGAATCAGAGCAGCGACCAGGTAGCCAATCAGAGTAGCGCCTCATTAACATAGCCTCCTCCCTGACTCGAAACAGTCAATAGTAAATAAGGCAGAAACTGCGGGGATGCAGATACCTCAGCCAGGCTGCTTTTTTTTAGAACAGAGTTCATAACCTTGATTTAGAGACCCATTGGACATTAAACTAGCATAATATAGGACCTTTAAGGATAAGCTAACCATGTCTGATCTTGAACTGCGAACCGCTTGCGTCAGGGACTGGGGGCGGGGTTATCGTGGCTAACACGGCAAAATGAAAACGTGTATTATTAATTTTATTTCATATGTTTTAATGCAATGTTATTGGGCTAGTGTTAGCGAGCTAGCGTTAGCGAGCTAGCGTTAGCGAGCTAGCGTTAGAGTGCTAGCGTTAATGGACTAGCATTAGCTTACTCAGTGTTCATAAAACGTAATCGCTGTCCATAGCGATCAAGACGGGCACCACGCATGTGTTGTACCAGTGGTGTTTGTGTGCCAGTGTCGGCTCGAAAAGCCAGGAGCAAAAGCCATGTAGTCTGCCATTGTTACTGTTATGGTTGGAGTTTGCGTCGCCGTGGCAGGATTTGGAAGTGGAGGAGGAGTCAGCAACGTATGCAGACGTATACTTTGACGTAATCACGTGGCCCTCAAGCCACTGGGAAAGCAAACAGGTTCAGAGCTGGTTCGCAAGTTGACCAACTTCGCACCAGCACGAGCATCAGCTCCGAACCGTCCGTGCACCGGGCACCGCCCCCCGGTGGGATAAAAGGGTAAAAGAGAAAGCAATTTTTCCGAAATTGAACTTCTGTTGGAGAAATAATTCATCAGTGTGGAAGACTTCAATCTTTAAAAACTTCAGTTTTAATGTTTTATTTGTAATCAAACTCATATTGGCTCCAGAGGACATAAAATAAACAATGAGCATAATAATAAAAGTACGAATGACAATGGCCGGAGGAGCCACGGTTTTCCGCTACAGAGCTGCCTAGCACAGTAATACTGTTAGAGAAGTGGACACATTGTGCTGTGTAGGCAGTAAAAACACAGACGGGACAACACATAATCTCTTATATATTCTAGAATAAAAGCATTTCATCATGCAATAAAGGAAACAGATATATGCTTAAAAACATTGGCACATAGGTGATCATTATCTCAACCCATTATCAGATACACAACAAATACAGAGACATTTCTTAACAAATATATAGTTATTGCATTTTCATTATTACTTCATATACGACAATGCTGTGGAAGCATCCTGTGGGAATCTTCTCTACCCAAAGCTGATTGTGGGTAGTTACTAGATGATTGTCCTTTTTGTTACGCTTAGACTAAGTGGAACTTGAAATGGCTTCTAGTTCGCATGTGTCCCTGTTGATGCTTTTCAGAGCTACTGGCCTCACAAAAAGAGTTTTTCTGTTGGGGGAATGTACAGGCAGCACTTTATCACAAATGGTGCTCATGAGATGTTTCCCTGACACAGCAAAGGAACACATTAGTTGATGTCACTATCATTTACTTACCTGTAATGCAGATTACAAATGATGTGCATTTCTGTTACAAATATGAAGATACGGAATGATTTGTCATGTTTTAGTCCAAGAGACATTATCCCAAATGAGCAGTGCGAGGGTACAACTCCATTTGTGAAACTAGTGGTAGTGGAAAAAAGCCTGCTGATGATGTCTTAGTGATGGCATCAAGTTTAGCTAAGCTTGGGTAGAGTATAGACTTAAAAACTTAGATATGGAGTTCATTAGGCAATATCAAGTTGAATTATGGGACCTCTACCCCTATGTCAGGATTTATTTCACGTATTTAAAACCTAAGAGGACGTCTTAATCTCCTGCCACCGGCAGTGATGCATATTTTTCAAATGCTGGTATTAGAGCATAGGAACACACAACGGCCTTATTCAACTAAATTCAAACCTGGGTAGGCAGAGTTTTGAGTTAAGCAGCTACATTACTTTGTATGAAAGGTAAACTAACTATATGGAGCAGCTTTATGAACACCCGGTGAGATAAAGTGTTGCCAGGTTTGTTAAGGAGAATCAGGTAAAGTGTCATTATGTAAAATCTGACCAATACTGATCCTATAGATCTCAGCATGACAACCTGGGCTCACTTTATATTTCAACTTTTTCGTTGACTCTCCGGATCTTTGTTTGGTCAGTAGTTCAAACCAACTTTGGATTCGGGATTAGTTTCATGTCAGCTGGCTCACAACCTGGGACCTCCACAAGGATGACACTAACACTGTTGAAGTTAGAGGTTAAAACACTAGGTCCATGTACACCTCACATGTATGGCCATCATCCACTGTGGCAAAAACTGTGCAATTTCTTTTTACCAGAGGCGCGAAAAGTCCTAAATGCTAATCAGACTGCAGTAGCTAACGTGGTTTACACTACGCAGAGAAACGTGGATTGAGTGACACAAAGTTTGGGGGTGTGTATGTGGCTGAGGGGATTGTGGTAAGACAGATGTGCTGGCAGACAGGGATGTTTTTTTCCTTGTCTGCCTGTGTCCTCACACACACACACACACACACACGCACGCACGCACGCACACACACACACACACACAATTAAAAAAAAACAGTGAATAACTCATCCACTGAATAACACTTTTCATACAAAAGCTTTTCAAGAATAATAGCTTTTCAACCACCTTGATTGTTTGACACGCAGGTGAGTCAATAGGTGATGATAAATGATTGTCAAAGGCGCCAGTGCCAGTGCTGCTTTTTTTTCTGCTCCTCATGGCATCCCTGTCTTCCCAGGAAGTTGGAACATTACGAGTTAGTGAGCGATAGGCTGGGTGGTGATAAAAAAGCTCTCAGACCTGCTGGAGGACCGGAGCAGCAGTGAAGAGGAGGCCCAGAAGGAAGCACAGACCTGGGGGAAGAGGCGAAGGCGGAGTGCCCCCAGAAGAGCAGATGGAGGAGGTCTTGATCTCGGACGTGAGAAAGGCAGAGAGGGGGACATTGGAGACCAGCGTGGGGCTGGCATAGTTGATGAGGGAATCAACCTTCTCGGCCTCCTTAGTGCAGGCTTCGATCTGGAAAATACAAGAGAGCAGGCTCAACACTCAGGCTTCTAAATGCACTTTGGGGTAACGACAAACACGATGTCAGCAAATCAACATCGCCTAACTTTTATGATGTATATAAATACCTTAAGTTGCATGTTTGTTGTTGACAATATGTTTACAGGATGTCTACTAGGGGTGGGAAGCTATGCTTTGGTCACAATTTGATTGTATAACAATTCTAAGGTGCGGATTCGATTTATATCACGAGCCTTGACAATTGTGATTTTAAGTATTGTGATTCAATATAATCAATAATTGCAATTTTCTTTCCTTCTTAAAAAACAAACAAGTTGAATAATACACTTCTAGAGATGATAAACCATAAACCAGGGGTATTCAATTAAAAGTCATTGAGGTCCAGTTATTAAAATGTCCTCAAGGGAGAGGTCTGAACTGAAGTCCAGCTAGTGTCTTACAGCCCCTATGTCCACATTTTCATCTGGTTTCAACAATATTGTCAATTGTTAATGCAGGAAATGTTTAACAGCGTGCACAGCTAGCTCTTTACCACAAATCAGTCCCAGGTAAATACATTTAAGGCCTTTATTTCAGATTAAAGAAAACAGAAACCTCAGAATAAAATGAAATAAAAGTGCAAACAGAGCTGAATAATCTTTTTCTCTCATATTAAAGAGGAATTAAAGAATTGAAGGCCTAGACTTCAAGTCAAGTGGCTCTTTTACAAAAAAAAAGAACGAGTGCAAACAGAGCATTGAGTAAACATCTTTCTCTTCTTTTTTCTTAGATTAAAAAGGTAACAGCCTGAAAAACTGCAGGCCTACTTTTCAATTTAAAAAAAAGTCAACATCTGACACATTAGTTTGCACGTTGCTGGTGATAGGGTAAGGAAGTCAGCTTATTAGAAAATAGAGTTAATGAGTGTAGCTCTGACTATTGTTGGAACTCTTCATATGTGCCACAAATGAATTGGTCTTTCATTTGTGCAACCATCCACTAAACAAAGAAAAGTCTGCAACAGAAAGTCACACCTGGTCGTGAAATCCCAGTATCTTCCTGGACCAACCGGGCCAATCTTTTACGCATCACCAACACGGCTGCCAAAATAATCGGACCTCCCACACCCAATCTCACGGAACTTAACAACAGTGCCATCTCACGAATTTTGACCACAATAGAACAGGACATTACACACCCTTGTAAACAGTACCTCACTCCACTGCCCTCTGGGCGGAGGTACAGAACATTAAAAGGCACGCCTTGGCAAAAGCCTGATCCCCGCAGCCATAGCTGCTTTAAAAAACAGGGCATGCTATTGTGTGATGTTATCTATTGATTGTCTGTGTTACCCGCTACTATCTGTATGTACAGTGCTGTGAAAATGATTTCCCTCTGGGGAACAATAAAATCTAAATCTAATCTTAAAGAAGGCCACCTTCAACTAAGACTTAAGTTCTTGTCATCCTGGCTCATCCCTCTATACATCAACAAATAAAAATACAGCTCAGATCAACCCAACTTGCGCCCACAAGTTCTGCACACAACATGGGTTTCATGATTGACGTCGGCCATCCAATCAAGTCCACTTTCTCTGATCAGCATGAAGGAGATTAGACCCTACCTGAACGAGCATGCAACACAACTCCTGCTACAGACTGATATGACACATTGACCACTACAACTCCCTACTGGCAGGTCTCCCTGCGTGCACTTTTTTTTAAGCCTTTGCAGATGATCCAGAACTCACATGGTTAGCCAGAGAGAATTTACTTTTAAAGAATACTCCAAAAACAATTTACACTGATTTTGACAAGTTAAAATGCTACCATGTTACTTGAGGTGAAGCCAACCACTATTGATAGTCTATAAGGCTAAATAGTTTCTTTAACAGGGATAACTGGACAACACTTTCCTTGGGTTAAGTCAAGTTGTCATTACAGAGACACTGTTATCTGGGTTAATGTCAAGCTATTATGACAACAACATGTCAAACAATGTTAACTTTGCATTAAAAGTGTCATCATTTACCAAAATACTCTTCGTGACAACAGTCATAAAACTTCAGAATCTCATTAATGTCAGTAGTTTTTTGGTGTTTGTCCTGTCACTTCCTTTTTAATTTTGTCGCCCTCCCTCCTGTGTCGTGTCTGGTGTCTTTACTTGCTGTTCCCTCCTTTCCAGCTCATGGGATTACCTTCCCCCGCCCTAATGTGTTTCACCTGTGTCTCGTTATCTCCCTCTCCCAGTGTGTGTATATATGGCATGTGCTCCCTCCCGTGTTTGCCAGTTCGTATTCATCCATTTGAGAGATGCTTACTAGCATTTTCCCCTGCCTGGGGACCTGTGATCGATCTTGCCTGCCTGTTTCCTGGGCCTTGCCTTCCCCTGCCTGTACCTTTGCCTTTGGACTGCCTTCCCATGTTTGACCCTGCCTGCTATGGCACTCAGTATTTGCCTTTCCCTCATATGTGCCTCAGCCTGATTACCTGCCCTACTGTGTATGACTCAGGCAGAATACGGTTAATGAGGCAGGCTGTCTCTAGCCGGTGCCTCTGCCTTTCTGCCTGGAAACCCAGTTTGAACCTGCCTTTCCGGTTATCTGCCTCACAACTACATTTAAAACAAGAGATGTGTGTGTGTGTGTGTGTGTGTGTGTGCTACCTGCAGTGGTGTTGGCTGCTGGTCCACCGGAGCGATGAGGACCACCAGCTCATGGTCGATGCTCAGGTAGCCAAAGACGTCACACTGTGGCACTGAAACATAAAATCGCAGGATCTGCAGGACTTCATGGACCGTCACCGGCTGGTTTTTATTTAACTGCATCCAGGGGCCAATGGTCAGACAGGGGGTGGGGGTTGGGGTCAGACATTGGTAAGTACATATGAGTGAGTAAACACTGCATGTCAGGTGCATTTTATTCCTCAGATAAAACATCCCCATGGACATCTGGTCATGACCAGTAATATAAAAATACATATTAATATCATTATGTGCCTGTAGTAGTTCACTGCTCCAGAGTCCAGTGGCGGCATGCTTTACACCACTGCATCCAACGCAGCTCTCTACGCATTTGTAGGGATTATGGTATTGGTGCTATGCCTCAAAAGGGGGTGGCACCATAACATTGTAACTAGGATATCAGATGGCTATCAATATTATTAATAATTATCATAAATATTATTAATTATGAAAAATTATATGACTTGATTTACTCTAAGTCACCTTTAGATGGGGCACCACTCTGTGACGAAAAACAGAGAAAATAATAGCCAATTCGCCTAAATCAGTTACATAAAGTTACTTAATTATCACAAGGCCTTTGGGATCAAAAGTAATCAAAAGCTCTGTAGTTGGTTGCACTATGTGGGCATGGCAAGGATGTAAAATATGTTGTTTTTCTATGAAACAAAAGACTGTATAACTTGACCTTACATTTTCTGATCTGTCCTCAATTTGTCAAGTGTGATCAGAGTCCAGGCTTGAACACAGCCATACAAAATTACTGACAAATCGTCATGGCGCCCCCCACTGGCGACAGGAAGTAACATGCTTTATGCAGTTTTTAGCTTAGCCCCTGAAGTAGGTTCAAGTAAGAGAAACAAAATTTAACGGGCAGATACACAATCATATTGTCCCCCAGTGGAAACACAAAGCGACTTTTTTTTAATAGTGCAATGTCATGCTGCAAACCATGAGATCCACCTAAAATGTGGCTCTTCCGGACACCTACGAAATGCTGTGGCATCGCAGGCGCTGGCGCGCGTGTGATCCTGAGGAACATGCTTTGTTTTTGCTGTACCTTTTAAAACCACGGGGATCACCGGTGACATGTTTATTTCAAATAACCGTAACTCCCCGCTACATTGTGCAATTTTAATCATTCAAACTGCCCCTGAAAGCTGTGAAACGGGGCTTTCTGATGATATTGCATGCATTGCCGTAATGACTGAGTGCCGTGTGGGGAGAGTATGGGGGAGAGGGAGGAAAAGAGCAGTAGCTGCAGGCAGCGTTTGTGTGACAGAGTTGGAGGATTCAGTCAATCTTTTGGTGCGGTTTCCTGGAGTTTAGCAAAGTTTAAAGGTATATTCTGTGTAAGTAAATCCAAATCTTGTAAGTAATAGTTTTAGTATTTTTTCCTGAAGTGATTTCATCGTCCTCCCACTCAAGGCCACTTCCCTCTCCCAACCAACACAAATGAGTGCACAGACAAAAGGAAAAAGTGCACTCTGTGCCACAAAAGCACACCTTGGATGTGTGATGTGTGTCATGTGGGTCTCTGTCTTCAGAGACCATGACATAAAATAATTGAGAAGCACTGGTTTAGCACAAAGGCAAGGTGAAATTAGAGCAGCATACATGGAGGTTGATTTCGAAGAGGAAAAGACAGTTATTTATTGTTGTAGATGAGAACGGTGAACGAACCACCACGGCTGAAAAAATTTCAAGGGGAAACACTGTATGCTAATATCATAAAGTTTTTTCCCTGCCCGTAAATGTGTTAATTTTGCCCACTGTATTTGAATATTTCTGCATACGGTGGTCCCTAAGCATTCTGTGAATTGCAAAAATGGCGTGTGACTGGAAAGCTGAGACTCTTGTGGATTCAATGAGCCCAATCTTGTTCATGCGTGATGATGTTACTCCACATAGTAGCATTTCATTGCGGTGAAACCTGTTACTGTATTAAATGAACTCTGGAATAATCACAGCCTTATCAAAGTTTACAACTACTAGAAACCTAAAGCATTCAGAGGATGGATGGCTTTTCTAGGTGAACTGAAAAAAAGTTTCAGGGTACACCCTGGACAGGACACATAGAGACAGACAACTGTTCACAGACTCATTTACTCCTACGGGCAATTTAGAGTCACCAATTGATCCTAAGCTGCATGTTTTTTGACTGTGGGAGGAAGCCGGAGGACCAGGAGAGAACTGTCTTCAAGGCCAAACTCACTGTTGAAAATTACTTAAAAATGTATTGACCATTAGAACGATTAACACAAATGAATGAAATCTTGACCAATTGTGAGTTGAATGTGTGTATATATTGTTGAACACTTGTATAGCATAGGTTGAATGAGTAGTTCAAATTGAACATAACTATAGGGATAATTAAGATTAAGAATACTTATGAACCACGGACTGCCCATTAAGATAATTATACTAATTGAATTTTTTTTTAAAGAAAGCTTTCTTGTTTTTTAAAGAACAGTAGTGGAAGTAACAATACAAAAAAGTACTTGCATTCAGCTTACTTCAGTAAAAGAAGTATCAATAATCTTTCTTGTTCTGCAGTCAAATATCAACAGACAATCATTCATGTGTGTGTCTGTTCTTTTGTAAAATTCTCCTGAAGCTGCAGTTGGGGACTCTTGGATTTATATCTCCCCCAAGTGGTGCGCATCTGTAAATACACTTGCTCCCGCCAGCAGAACATCATGGCCTGCACAATAATTAATTTTTTTGTAAATTTACTGAACTGGATAGTAAATAAGTGGCAGCTTTCTCACATAAATGACAGAGGTGATCTGTGACCCAATTTTACCTTGGAGAAAGTGTTTATCTGCTCTTTGTTCCAGAGTATCCGCAGCATGCTGGCACATATCGGACAACACGCTCCTGAAAAGAGGTTTAGAGGTCATGGATTATTTCATGCAAACCTTGAGTGAGGTGAACATTGTCTGACATTTACTGCAAAAATTTTAATTCTGTGACTTGATGATTTTCTGTCAGCAGTACACTCACCAGGTGGGGTGACAGGCAGGCAGCATGGAGTGGACAGAGGTGGACAGGGAATTACACTGCACGCAGACTCAGGGGCCATGTCAGACACGGCCCCTACAGCGTGGCAGGGGCCTTCGTAGTCCACAGCCACACGGTCAGAGAAAGCATCACACTCTGTATTGTATGTTTCACCATTATGGCCACAAACTTGCTGAGGCTTCTTACAGGCATCCTGAGAACAAAGCACACCAAGCATACATGTATATATATATATTTGAGGGCGGCTTTGTAACTGGACTTTAGTTTAGATGTGACTAAATGTCTCAACAATTGGCTGAGTGTGAATAAAGATTAAGTCATATCGTCTGCATATAAACATACATACAAAAATGCACATATACATATACATAGCATACATATATGTAACAAACAGACCAAAAGCAGAACAAAGAACAAAGTTGATCAATGATTTGATTTCCAACTTTAATTTGGTGGTTGATACATTTGCTGTCCTTCTGTCACTGCTCTGTCTTCTCACTCATACTGTGTCCTTTCTGAAGGTAACAGCTAACAGAGAGGATTACTAAATCTTTATCAAGCACTACACTCTACTTAGCGTTAACAACACTGAAAGCTGCAAGTGATTTTGCATCCAGATCTGCACCGTATGCAGCAAGGTCAGCACAGAGTGTCGCTCAAAGTAGGGGCAGCATTCCCTGAGCCCTACTGCCTCCTGTTCAACCTACCTGGCAGTGGCCCATGTAGGCCAGGGTTTTCCCAGCCTGTTGCAGCTGGCACAGACTGGAGTGAACCAGGCCGTCTGTGTCACAGACTGGCTCCAAACTGTTCTTATCACACGCTGCTGGTCGGCCGACGCATTCAAACTGTGGGCAGTCTGACGAGTCACTCAGGCACACACGGTACTTTGGGATGCACCTGGAAACAGACATAATAATCCTTTATATATTCACCTATTCTACCATCTCTTCTCCTGTAAGGAGACCAGGGACATGGTATGGAAAACAGTGCTCAGCATGAATGAGTACATCCCAACAGATTCTTCAGAAAACCTTTGGGCCATTGATTGCAAACATGATTTGTTCATTAAGACCATTTTGCAAAACAGAGTACACCTTAATGAAAGTCTAAAATTTAGACAAAAAAAATAAAGCTACATTTTAGACTACAAGAATTCAACCAGAGGTGAGTCTAATTAATCATTAAACTGCTGGTGTCCCCTTCCCATTTCATGCTGTCAACAATAGCACCATGGAATGGAAGAGAAATGTCACAAGAACTGAGAAAGAAAATTATTTCTTTCCATAAGAAAGGTGAAGGCTACAAGAAGATCAGCAAAGCTTTACATATCAGCCCAAATACTGTAGCATAAGTGAAACAAAACTTTAACAAACTTAACAAAAGCAGGATTTCCGGAATTGGAAGGGGTAGTCAGGAATATCATTATTATTATTAAATGAGTGGTATGGTTGGTTGGTTATGAGCAGCTGTGTGAAATTTGCCATTCTAGTGTAGTTTTTGGCAATTACTCAATATGTAATGATAATTACTTTTCTAGGCTTATATTATAATAATCATTAGTTTTATTAATAAGATTATTATTACTTTTTTGGTTTCAGCAGCAGTAAATACTGGTGTGGAATATTGTTACCTGATCAGATAGTCCCGAAGGTGACCAATCATGTCAGATCTACAGACCCGATCACAACCGTACAATCACAGCCTGCAGTTTCATCCAATGGGTTTGAGGCACTGCAGGCTAACAGACTACTCTAACACCATTCAAATGTTAAAGTTGTTCACAGCTCCGTCGCTCACCCGGGCCCTGGGGTGACTGTTTCCGTGACACAATACAGCATACCCTGCAGAGGAATGGCATGCACGGGTGCCGTCCACGAAAGAAGCCTCTCTTAAAGCCAATGCACAAAAAAGCCCGCCTAGGATTTTCCAGGGCTAATGCTGAAAAAGATGAAGACTACTGGGAGTTTATACTCTCAAGTGATGAGACCAAGATAAATGTTTCTTAGAACTGAGGGCTTTAAAACTGTATGGCGTCGCAAAGGTGAGGAGTACAAAGAAAAATGCATGGTGCCTACAGTGACACATGGTGGTGACACTGTCCTCTCGATCCACGGCCGCCTCCCCAAGCAACCTACGACAAAGAGGTCACAAGTTCTGAAAGGGGCGTGGCAATGGTAAGGGGGCGGGGTCTCCCCATGATACATATGTGTACCAAATTTCGTTAGTTTCCGTGAATGCTCCCCATAGGGTGCCGTTCCATTTTCACGTTCTAGGGGGCGCTACTGAGCCATTTTGCCACGGCCATATTTGAGATTAAAATACGTAAATTTCATCAGAGATTGATGCATGTGCAAAGTTTGGTGAGTTTTTGAATATGATAAAGCATCCAAATTAGCGATTTTGGGTTAGGAATAATAATTCCTTCAATTTCAATAGGTCCTCGCACAAGTCGGTGCTTGGGCCCTTAATATGGTGTTTTTCTGTCATTTTTCAAAAGATATCACCCTGACACGCATCAACAGACTCTAATGAAGCTATCCTGCGAATTTGGTGCATTTTTAAAAAACTTGAAGTTTTTCGAAAAAAAAAAAAAACGACATGCTATAGTATGACTTTTTGAAAATTTGGCCATTTCACAACATAGTGTTTTTCTGTCATTTCTGGATATATTATGCTCTGAACTGTATCAACACACTGAAATTGGGACATTTTAAGCATTTTTAGGAGTTTTAAGAAATTTTAAAGTTTGCCCACTTTTGACAAAAACACGTCAAAATATGGTGTTTTTCTGTCATTTTTCAAAAGATATCACCCTGACACGTATCAACAGACTCTAATAAAGCTATCCTGCGAATTTGGTGTATTTTTAATAAAGTTGAAAATTTGCTGGGAAAAAAAAACGACATGCTATAGTATGACTTTTTGAAAATTTGGCCATTTCGCAACATGGTGTTTTTATGTCATTTCTGGATACATTATGCTCTGAAATGCATCAGCACACTGAAATTGGGACATTTTAAGCATTTTTAGGCATTTTAAGGAATTTTAAAGTTTGACCACTTTTGACAAAACACGTCAAAATATGGTGTTTTTCTGTCCTTTTTCAAAAAGCTTCACCCTGACACGCATCAAAAGACTCTAATAAAGC
The DNA here is from genome assembly GCA_903364295.1 of Serranus cabrilla. Classification (NCBI taxonomy): domain Eukaryota; kingdom Metazoa; phylum Chordata; class Actinopteri; order Perciformes; family Serranidae; genus Serranus; species Serranus cabrilla. Next base: position 1,475 of record CAFUXE010000576.1, on the reverse strand, counting down.
TATCCTGCAAATTTGGTGCATTGTTAATAAAGTTGAAAATTTGCAGGAAATAAAAAAACGACATACTATAGTATGACTTTTTGAAAATTTGGCCATTTCGCAACATGGTGTTTTTTCTGTCATTTCTGGATATATTATGCTCTAATATCTATCAACACACTGAAATTGGGCTATTTTAGGCATTTTTAGGCATTTTACAATTTGACCAGTTTTGACAAAAATCGACATACTTTAGTATGACTGTTTTTCAAGTTTTGACATCCCATAAAATGGTGTTTTTCTCATACGTCTGGCCATATTATGCTCTAATATTTAGTGTTTTAGTCTGCAGTTTAACTCGAACCTCTACAGCTGATAGAAGAGCTTATCACATGATCTTCACATGCACATTACATATTATACACTAAACCTGCCTTATTTAGGCATTTTAATAGATCATCTCTTCCGTTCCCAAAAATCTTCCCAAACTGTCAGTATCTAATCATTTTGGGTTGTTGTCAGAATCCTGGTAGCTCAGCAGATAAAAACAGGGTTTGCAACTTAAAGGTTGTGAGTTCAAATCCCAACCATGCTACTTTTTTTTATTTTTTAAATTCCCTCAACCCTGAGAGGACTGTTTCATAAAGCTGCAGAAACTTCATCTTCATCAACCTGCAGTGAAACAAAGTAAACAGATATTACATTGAAATGTACTCAAACTGATGAACTCAAAGTCAAACTCTCTGGCTCAGTGGAGGCTGGCTTTTTACAAAAAGAGACATCTGTTTGAAACATTTCTCTGAGGGAAAAGAAAAACAAATCAAGTGGGACTTGAACTCACAACCTTCTGACTACAGACCTTTTCCTTTACTAACTGAGCCACAACATTTCTTAATAACAACTGGGCATCACAAAGATTCGAATTAGACTTTGGCAGTTCATCCGTTTGAGTAAATTTCTATGTGAGTGTGTTTCAGTATGGCGTCTCTTTATTTGTCTTCATCACTGAAGGTTGAGGAAGATAAAGTTTCTGCAGCTTCAGTCTGGTCTTCTTCCTCTGTCCAGTCTTGTGAGATTTCAGCCGGGAGGATGGTCTAGAGGGGAGGGACTCCGACTGGAGAGCAGTAGACTTGGGTTCAACTCCTGCCTCTGAGATATGGTACTCAGTGTGTGATGGGTGTGTGCGTCTCAACTTGCGAAATTCAATGGATCAATTTCCGAACATCAAATTTAGTATGCCTTTTTTTTCATGTTTTGACATCTTATAAAATGGTGTTTCTCTGACATTTCTAGCCATATTATGCTCTAATATGTGTTGACAGACCAAGTTACACAATTTTAAGCAGTGTTAGGCTTTTTCTTTTGACAAAAATTAAACATGCTATAGTATGACTTTTTGAAAATTTGGCCATTTTGCAATATGGTGTTTTTCTGTCATTTCTGGATATATTATGCCCTAATATGTATCAACACACTGAAATTGGGACATTTTAAGC
>CAFUXE010000575.1:200627-211640 GCA_903364295.1 Serranus cabrilla | reverse complement strand
GACATTGCTTAATAAACGTTAGCATGTAAACATTGCATTGCTAAATTAACGTTAGCATGTAAACATGACATTGCTAAATTAGCGTTAGCCTACATATAAGCTACCTTAGCTTAGAAGGATAGACAGGAGTTTGTCAGCCTCTCAGGTTGAAATCAAGATGAACACATTATAAATGAATTCGTTATCACAAGAAAACGATCTTTGTTATATGGAGATAACGAGATAGTCATTATAACGAGATTTACAGTGCATACAAATAAAAAAAAATACATCGCCGTTCTCGGCTTCCGTAGTCCACAAACCAACGGGTGACGTCATAATGACTACAGTCATTTATTATGTTCAGTCTGTGGGTGTACCGTGCCTCTCGCCCACTTGTAGGCTCCACAACAGCTGATCCAGCTGTGTGAGTCAGTATCGGCCCGATCTCCTATATCAGTATCCATATTAAAATTATAAAGAGGAACATGACAATAACTTACTCTGGGTCGGTTTGGTTTTGGCTGCTGGACCCTGACATCCTGAGTCCTGGACAGTCTGGTCTCTGCTGCTCTGAGCTGTAACACACACACACGCACGCGCGCGCTAGCAGTATTAAAATACCTTTAGCTGGTGATTAACAAGGTTAAATGAGAGTTAAATGAGAGGCCAAGTGAAGCTTTTAGCTGCTGAAGTGTTGGACAAGTCGTACAAGTCAGACAGAGGACGGAACAGGAAGAATATGAAACAATTGGGACTAAATATTCAGACAGTTTTTGGCATCTAGATAAAATAACAAAATTGAGATTAGTTGAAGTAAATTTAACCAGTTATAATACCTTCAGATGGTGAAAAACAAACTGCGACACACAGAGTTATGACAGACCAAAGGTGAAGCTGTTTAGCAGCTGAAACTGAAACCTCTAAACTGTTGGAAGTCTTACAGCTACGATCACAGCAAGAGAAATCAGCAACAGGAAGAACAAACTATGAACAATTAAATATTATAAATGTTTTTTTGTTTAAATCAGTTGAAGAATATAAAAACAAGAGACTTTAGATGGTGCTTTAACCAAACAGTCTAAAGTCTGAAAAGTCATACAGGTAGCAACAGGAAGAATAAGAAACAATCAGCAAAATTTAAATTATAGATACAATGACATTAAGGATATAAAAACAGTTACAATACCTTCAGTCGGTGAAGACAAACTGCGACAGGTGAAGCAGAGACAAAGTGAAGCTAACAAACTGCTGAAGCCAAACGCCCCGATTGTTGACTGAGTCATGTGGGTCAGAGATATTTTACAGGAAATATAAAGAAAAGTAAATCAGTAACCAACCAAACTCTCCTCCACCCAGGAGTTACGGGAAGTGCAGTTTTGGCTTTTTAATGTTTGCCTTATTTTGGATGTGTTAATAAATAGGGAGCACATTTTGGGAAGGGTGTGATTTTATTTTTTATTTATTTTAACCTTTTGAAGTTCAACCTCAGTTCTTTTAATAAGTTGCATCTTAAACCACAATGATAACAACCCAATTAGCTTCTTCTAATTTCATGACACTTGGGAAAAGGTTTTATGTACACGCTGCATTTTATTGAATTAAAAGTAATTAATCTTGATTGTAACTTGATGTGTAGATTTGCTCTGAACCCCCTAAAGCTCTCAACAGCTGCTCTAAGCTCTGTTGAAAGTTAACAGAAACTCCAGGAAAGAGGAAACAACATCACACGATCGAACCTTCACACAGGAAATACCATAACACAGATTCAACAAATGCCTTTATTAAGAACACGGTGTTGACATGATTTTTCAGCAAGAGAAACAATCCAAGAGTTACAATATCTGTACAATACAAAAACAGTCTGTTTGTAGATAATGTCTCATTTTCTTTAAATTTATATTTATATTTACATCGTTGAAACATCTGTACAATCTGCTTTGGCAACCGAATTTCCCCACCTGGGGATAAATAAAGTCTTATTTAAAAGTTGAAATGTTTTGGTTAAAATATCTCCACATTTATATCAATAATGAGGTGAAGCAGGCAGGTTGATAGATGAGTTGCAGCTTCTGATGGACGGCTCATAAATGTTTCGGTTCCACTGCAGACAGCTATTTCCATTTCTCTGAAAGAAACAAAGAACAATATTAAGCTAATTAAGATTTATGCTGCAGTGGGAGTGGGTAATATGGATAAAAAATGTTGAATTCTGTGTCATTATATATCATGATAATACATGTTGTGAATTAATCCAAGGTTTGACTCACAGGTAAAAAAAACTGCTTCACCCTTTGCCATGCTCTCTCTACACATGTTTGCTGCCTGCAGACAGTAAAAATAAATCACTGTTATGATGCTTTTTCTATAGTGTTTAAAATTTTCATGACACAAAACATGTTTATCTCTTCATCTTTCTACTGGACAAGAGAGAAAAACCATCAGAGTGAAAGTTAGATGATAACATCCAGACACAGAAACTCTGGGACTCAGAAAGTGTTCTTTAAAAGTTGGTTCTGCTTCCACTGAATGGTTCCTCTCCTCTTTGAAGCAGTTAAACCTACTGATCACTTTAACATGAATTATTATATAATCAGCTCCTAATATTTAGTTATTGTTGAATTTCAAGAAAAGAATACATGAGTACTTAAATTATAATAATGATTTTATATAATCAGACAAACAATAAATGCAGCTGCTACTTAATGTTAATAAAAACTTACGTGGGAGAGGATTCTCTGAACATGATGGGTAAATCTTTTGACATATCACTCCTGAGGGAAACACCAGAGTCACAGGAAGATTCACTTTTCACCCTCCTTATAATGGACAGGGGAGAAAAACCACCAGAGTGGAAGTTAGATTATAATATATCCAGCTACAGAAGCTGCTGAATACACACAAAAACACAAAGTTCATTCTAAACAAACAATCATTCTGTTTCCACTGAATGATTTCTATTCTTTTTTTAAAAATAATTTCCCCCTATTTCTCCACTTTAACATGAATTATTATTGCAGGATAAATTCAGAGGGAGAAATATTCAACCTTCAATACACAATAAACACACTAATGATGCTACCTCATCAGTATGAAAATAAACATTAAAAGCAAAAGCTTCAACATGAATTCTTATTAAATTATATTAAAAAAAAAGGTGCAAAGGCCCTAAAATGTACATTAGGTTTGAACTTTATTTTACAGATTTCAGTGTGGAAAGAATCAAATGAAATGTGTGTAACTATTTATATATTAATAACATAATTTGCTCAACTAAGTAAACTAATTTAAGACCAGAGATATTCCGTAATTTATTGTCTTCACAGGTAACAATAAACAACATAAATACTAAGACTACATTTTTTAAAATAGAAACAGAATAATCAGACATGTTTGAGTGCAAAATATCAATAAACACAGCTGCAATCTAACATGAATAAAAATATGAAATTAGATTATTAAACATCCAGCTACAGAATAAATTAATGCTGTTTTCACTGAATGATTTTCATCTTAAAATAGAGGAAATGTTAGTTTTGATGATGTATGAGAAAAGTCATATATATATCAAATTTATATCCTTTTAAAAATACCAGTGAATGCAGTTAGATCTTAATTTTAATTCAAGTTTACTTGAGAGAGGACAGTCTATTATTAAACAGTTTCTTGGGGTACGGATTAGATTCAGTTGTGGTGGGAACATCAGAGTCAGAGGACTTTCCAGTTTCCATCTTCTTTCTGGGAGAAAAGAGAGAATAAAACCACCAGGGTGGAAGTTAGATTATAACACATTTTTGTTCCCACAAAATAGACTTTTTTCCTCAACTTCTCACTTTAACATTCATTATTATTAGATAACAGTAGTTAACTGGTGACTCTAAACTGCCCGTAGGAGTGAATGAGAGCATGTCCATGGTGAACCCAATACCCAACCCACCAACACCAGATCCAGCTGTGTGAGTCAGTATCGGCCCAATATCTAATATCAGTATTTATTTATTTATAAATTATCAGGTATCATGACAATAACTTACTCTGGGTCTGTTTGGTTTTGGCTGCTGGACCCTGACATCCAGAGTCCTGGACAGTCTGGCATCTGCTGCTCTGAGCTGTAACACACACACACACACACACACACACACACACACACACACACATACACACAAATGCACTAACGGTATCACAATACCTCCAGACGGTGAAAAACAAACTGCGAAACAGATAAATGAGAGACCAAGGGTGAAGCTGTTTATCAGCTGAAACTCAGACCTCTGAACTGTTGGCAGTCTTACAGGTTCGATAGGCTCAGAGCCAGGAGAAATAAGAAACTACAGGGTGTCCATAAAGTCTCTTTACAACTTATTACAAAAGCAAATGAACAGACAGATATGTGTAAGTAGATATTGAAGTTTTTGCCTCATTAATGCTCCTCTACATGGCAACATTAGCTGCATGAAGCTCATCTGGATTTGTTGCCATGTTGGCTGCAGCAGAGCCTCATCAATGGTCACATCAGTGATCTTTAGCTTTATTTATCTTTGTTCCAGACAACTACCGTATTTTTTCGGACCATAAGGTGCACCGGATTATACGACTTGAAATAATTTTTAAATTTTCTCAAAAATCAACAGTGCGCCCTATGTATGAATTCTGGTTGTGCTTACTGACCTCCAACCAACTTTTTCTTTTTCATCAAAATGTCTTTTTGTTGCTGTTTGCAATGAATTAACTGTTTCCGAATAAACACACGCTACATGGACCGATAAGACGGTTAATCAAAGTATATAAAACACAGTTACGTTACCTTGAGACAGACGGTGGAAAACTGCGTCAGTGCTCCTCAAAAGTGAAACTAATAAGATTTCAAAACAAACATATAACCTCGCGAGACTTTGTTGTCGTTGTTGCCAGATCTCGCGAGAGTGAGTTGATGGGGCAGACCAGACAGATATTTTTCTCCGGACTGGTAAGTCAGAAAAAAGCAGTTTTTGTGTCAAAATGTTCAGACGAACATGAGTCCTTTGAAAAACGGGTCCAATATTTACTTTAAGGACTCTGCTACAACAGACATAAAGAGAACTGCACTGAGCTGCTAAAACCCAACCTACAGACTCAAAGCAGCTTTCTTAAGCTTATGGTTACCATTTAGACTAAAAAGAAACAAGGCACACAATAAAATAAAACATTTAAAGAGGGTGTATCCTACCCTTGTCTCTAAGACAACATTTATAGTGACCACACACACGTCTTTTTACACAAAAACCTTCCTCCATCTCTGATCTGAGAGGGGAAAAAAGCCTTGAACCAAACGAAAAATGGTGATTTTAATTTACATTTAATTGGTGGTAAAATGTCAAAGTTTAACTGTAAGTATCAAAGAATCGTGTTGCTGATAAAAAACAAAGTCCAAGTCTGAAATGTGAGAAAGTAAAAGAGCAGGAATAAAAAGGAAAAGCTTCCCAAAGTGATACAGATACTGCTGGGAAGCTTCTTTTCCTGCTCATTTTGTTCCATTTATTATGTCGAAATATTGACGCTGCATGCCCTGATTTATGTATTAAACCAAAGATAAAGAGATGCGTATACAACAATAATGATATTGATTCATAAATGGAGGTCCAGTCTGCAGGCTGCCTGCAGGTCACTGATCCAGAGCTTCATTCAGCAGTTTGGCGCCTTCGAGGGAAAGACGGACAGAAAACATGTTAATACAGAATATCTACAGTCAGACTGATGTTACACACAATCTGTAGTGCATTGCTATGATAACAGGCCTTAACATGTATGCAGATGATGCAGTTATATCTGTTACAAGAACTTTTCCTCAAGTACTAAATGTAAAAAAGCGTTTGCACTGTTTATCTGCATTATGTCTCGGTCTGCTGATATCAAGTGATGGATGTCCACTTGAATTAATAAAATGAAAAAAAATGTTCATGATGCAGAAACATTTTATGTTGGTAAAAGATTACCTCATTTTTTCTTCTTCTTTTTCTTCTTCTGGTTTGTTTCAGGATGTCGACTTTTTAGAGGGTTCCCGGAAACAAAGGACACACACACACACGCACACACACACACAATGTTTTACTTCTAAGACACCAGATGTTTTAAACAGATGCCAGTTTGCCAACAGTCTGCTATATATTGCAGATTGTTACTCATCTTAAAACAGAGGAAATGTGAGTGATACGACGTGATCAATGAAGCAGGTTTTGCTGACTGATATCATTACCGATGATTATTGCCCCAGACTGAAAAGTCAGACTGTTTGTGCAGAATATGAATGTGAATGCAGCTACATCTTAAAGCTGATTAAAGCTTACCTAGGAGAAGACAGTCCTGCAAACTGTCTGATGCGGTCCTTTACAGATTCCGTCCTCTTTCTAAATGAGAGAAAAACCATCAGAGTGAAAGTTATATTACAACATCCAGACACAGAAACTCTGGGACTCAGGAAATGTTCTTTAAAAGTTGGTTCTGCTCCCACTGAATGATTTATTTCCTCTATTTGAAGCAGTTAAACCTACTGATCACTTTAACATTAATTATTATTAGATTATTTATAGGGACCGCTCCCAATATTTACAGTTATTATTGATCTTCAAGAAAAGAAAGGCAATTTTAAAGATCAGACTCACCTTCTCGTCTGAGGACTCGGAGGAACCTCCTGCTCCACATTTCTCTGTCCAGCCTGCAGAAAGTTCATCAGTATGAAATAAACATTAAAAGCAGCAGGTTTTCAGATATGATACAGTGTGTGGAATGAAAGGAAACAGGTTTTACATGCAATGGTAGAATAAATACTATTAGACAGATTAGACTCACTTGACTGTCTGTAGACTGGAGAAAATCATCATCTGCAACACCTTGCGCCTCCACTGAGGGAGAAACATCCGGCCTGCAGGAAACAGCAATGATGCTTCCTCATCAGTATGAAAATAAACTTTAAAAGCAAAAGCTTCACTTCAACATTATTATGAAATTATTATAAAGGTGCAAATGCCCCTATATTTGCATTAGTTTTTAATTTGCAGAAAAAGAAAACTGATTTTGCTAACCTCAGTGTCTTTTTGTAAACAATGAAATAAAATAAATATAAATATTTTGTATTTTAAAAAAAGTCCAGCAAAGAAAACCAGACATGCTTTCATGTGCAGTAATTTCTCGTCTTCACAGGTCACGTAGCAATAGACCCACACTAGCTAATGTAGATACTAAAAAGTAACACAATAATGACTTTATATAATCAGGCTTTTGTTTGTGCAAAAAAAAAAAAAAATCAATGAATGCAGCTGCAATTTAATATTCATAAAAACTGACCTGAGAGAGGACTGGCTTTCTTTGACATCGGTAAAGTTGTTTTTTAAACTATCACTCCTCATGGACACACCGGAGTCAGAGGAAATTACACTGTTCACACTCCTTGTAGTGGACAGGAGAGAAAAAACACCAGAATGGAAATAAAAAATTATAACAATGTGGATACACAGAAAATATCAAGATTCAGAAAAAATCAGTAAACATCGATTCTGTTTCCTCTAAATGATTTCTCTCCTCTTTTCAAAAGAATTTCCCCCTATTATTATTATTATCATTAGAATTATTAATGGACAAAATGAATGTAAAATAAGGTGCAAAAGGCCCTAATACTTGCAGTAATTTTAGTCTTTCAGAAAAGAGAATTTCATTTAATAGATTTTACAGTCTGTCAATTCAATTTGAAAACAAAGAAATTAAATGAATGTAAAATAATAATATATATATGCATTTTAATGTTAGTGTAAACTTACCTGAGAGAGAGCTGTCTCTGTTTGAAATTAAAGACGTCATTTTTTGACCTATTACTCCTGAAGGAAGCCCCAGAGTCACAGGACGCGACACTGTCCTCCCGCCTTGAAATGGACAGGAGACAAAAACCAGCAGAGAGGAAGTTAAATTATAAAACATCCAGGCACAGAAACTGCTGAATACACACAAACTATCAAGCCACATTCAGAAAATGTCAACGAGCCCGGTACCCCATAATCCCTCAGTACCCCCACAGGACCCCCTGAGGGACACGGTCGTGCACACACTCCGGTCCCCTTTTTTAAAAATGGAAACCACTCCACAGGCACTGTCCCTTAAACCTTAGACCTTAAAAAAACCAAAGCTCCACTTCAATATGAATTATTATTAAAATATTATTCAGGGTAAAGGCCCTTATACATGCAATAATTAAAAATGTCCAGAAAAAGTGAAAACTGATTTCACAGTGTGGAAACAATCTAAAGTATAAATATTCATATTACTAACATAATGCTTTCAACTAGTAAAACAGGACCTTAATCCAGAGATATGCAGCAATTTCTTGTCTTCAAAGGTCACACAGCAATAAACGATATTAAAACTACATTTTTAAAAAGCAAAACAATGATTACTTTGTATAGTCAGACTTGTGTTTGTGCAAAATATCAATGAATGCAGCTGTAATTTGATGTTAACATAAACTTACCTGAGAGATGACTGACTTTGTCTGAAATTATTGGCGTTGTCTTTTGACCCATCAGCCCTGAAGGAAACGGGGGCTTCAGTGGACCTCACGCTGTCCATGCACACACTGGACAAAAGAGAAAAACCACCACGATTAACGCATCCAGCCACAGAAACTGTAAGAAAAGTAAGACTCAGAAAGATTCAGTAAAAGTTTATTCTGTTTCCACTGAATTAAAGGTGCAAAAGGCCCGTATACTTGCAATAATTTTGATCTCTCAGAAAATGAAGTTTATCTACCACACTTCAGTGTGGAAACTATCAAATTAACTGAATATAAATATTTATATTTCAATAACATAAAATGCTGATCTTAGAAAACAGGACTTTAAACCAGATATATGCAGTAATCTCGTCTTCACAGATAAACTATTAATTCTATTTACAATGTAAAGTTACCTTGGATGGTGATAAACAAACTATGCGATTACTTAAATCCAACACCCTGAATTCTTCAAAGTGTATGGCTTTGCAGAATTCAGAGGCTCAGAGCCAGGAGTAAGCAACAGGGGAAAATATTGATTCAAACAGTTACTAATACAATATTTTGATCATTTTCCTTTGTTGTCTAGATTGAATGATTAAAGTTGAAGTTGAAGTATAGAAATCAAGATTAAATGGCGAAACAGTTGATTGAGGAGCGGCAGTGAAACTGTTCAACGGATTAAATCGTTTCAACACGTCAGAAACATTTAAAGCAACAGGAAGAAAAAGAAAAAACAGACTTAACATAGTTGTAGAGAATATTCAAAGACTTCACATCCGCATAAATGATAAGAAACACACCCACACTCTGAAATCCAGGAAACAGAAGAGATAAATAAAGAAGATCATCTGGGTCAAATGTGTCACAATGATGAAAGAAAATCCTTCTGTAAATACTTTTAAATGGAAAAACTACAAATACATTCCTGAGAAGAAATAAATATAGAACATTTTAAGATAGAAAACTTTGAATCTCAGGCTTAAAATAAAAACTTCTGGTTTAAACCCTCTCGTACTTTCTTTTCATGCCACTTTAAACTTTTCTTCTTCTATAATTCACAGGAAGACACTGAACTTTTTAGTCGTCTAGTTGTTGTCTAGATTAAACAAACAGTTCATGCCATAAAATGAATAAAAATACTATAAAACATGCTGTTACATTACCTTCAGGTGGTGAAAAACACGACGACACGACAGGTGCAGAAGAGGCAAAGTGAAACGTTTTCACTAAAACCCGACCGACCACATTCTTACAGTCAGCACGCAGGAAACATTCAGCACACCCAGCATGCATATTAAATAGGGAGATATATAAAGGAAAAAATAGGAATATTTACATTATTAAGTTGCATTTGAATTGGAAGAAGTTTAAATATATTTTTAGTGCATTCATTCATATTTTAATAAAATAAAAATACTTTTTTTTGGTATGATTTTACAGTTATGGAATGGATGTGCTATTTAATTTACATATAAATCTAATTTGTTAACAGATACAATCCACTCATTTATTCTTCTAATATTTAAAAATTACATGGTGCAACTGTGCTTCAAATGGCAGCAAAAAATGTAATTATTATACTGTATTAAACTGCAGAAAATCATTGTAAACTTTGAGGATGCTGCATTTCTGCAGCATGTTATAATTATTAAGAATTTACCTCCAAAACAAAACAATTACTGCATACAGCTGCATATTTAAACACATATTAGTTGTACAACCGCAAAATATTTTTGAGTTTAATTAAACGTCTGTATAGATCAAAAAGAGGACTGGTTTACAAAGATTATAAAGAGGTTTTTTATTCTTATTTTTTATTCATTTTTTGGTACAAAATGTTCCAGTTCTACCAAATAAAGTCTGAACGGTTTTTTTCCAAATGACACAAATGGACAGCACAGATGTATAAACACTTGATTTTATTCTCAACAGAATAATCCAACAGAGGGCGCAGAAGCATTGGAGCGTAATAAATGAAGCGCTGGGACAAAGAGGACTTTAAATCAGGGAGGGCTTTAAAGTGCAGCTACAAACACTGACTGACAGGAACTCTTCATTCACTTTGAACTGAGGACAGACTGAGAGCTGCACAGAAAACCACAGTGTGACCATGTTGGGATATTTAAAATCACATGGTGCAACTGTGCTTCAAATGGCAACAAAAACTTAGATTATTATATCAAATTAAGCTGCAGAAATGCAGAATGTTGCTGCAAACTGCTGCATTTCTGCAGCTTGTTTTAAAGATTAAAAACGAGGAAAATGTCCTTTTCTTAAGCTTTTTTAGTGTTAGATAAACTGTGCAGTAGGGAGCATAAAGAGAAATAAAGCAGGATATTATTATAATAAGATCATCTCTGCTCCTAACTGTGCAGCTCTCACATGTATCTTCATGACAAACGGCTCCACAATGGAAGAACTGAACTGGATTAGACACTAAAGCCTCTGAGACAACATTAATAGTGACCACACACACACACACACACACACGTCTTTTTACACACAAAAACCTCCAC
>CAFUXE010000575.1:184090-197468 GCA_903364295.1 Serranus cabrilla | reverse complement strand
CGGAGAAGCGGATTCAGAACTGGCGTTAATAAAAATCCAAAACGATACCAAACACCGGTGAGACCGGGTACAAAAACACTTGGGTGTGTGCTGCCTGGAGGTCCAGTCTGCAGGTCACTGGTCCCGCGCTTCATACAGCAGTTTGGCCGCCTGAGAGGGAAAGAAAGAGGAGAAAACATGTTAATAAGTTAGATAAGATTTTCCTTTATTAGTCCCACAATGAGAAAATGTCCAGAGTTACAGCAGCACAATGGAAACAACAAAGAGATAAAATTGTAAGAAATAAACAGTAAACAAGCAGAATAAACTAGAAATATAAAAAAAAGGAAAATATTAGCAGTTAAACAAGTAAAATATAAAAAAAAATCAACAATTCAAACAAAAGGAAAAATTAAATTTAGGTATCAAGGAACTTTAGAGAAAGCCTCATAAATAATAGGTACAAAATAGAAACAAGATTCAAAATATAAGCAATATAAGTGTAACTATAAGTAATAAATATAAACTATTAACATAAAGAGACTATGTTAAATACTAAATATTAGTATAAACAGCCAGGGTGGAGCGTAATATTGCACTGTTATGAATAAAATACATTTAGGAACATTATATATAAACACAATGTGTACAGAGGCAACAGCTGAAGCTGCAGCATTGCACAAAGAATATAACGCATAGAAAATTAAATTTAAACAATCTGTACAGTTCATTAATATTCTGAGAAAACAAACTCACATAAGCTTGGAAAATAAAAAGTAAAATTAGAATAAAATTATTCGACTCTTTGTACCAGTAAGAACAGTAATGTAAGTGTTGTCCTGTAGAGGGCGCCACAGGAAGGCTGAAGGCTTTTTACTCTATATATTATCTCATGTTTTTAAGTTTTCATGTGTTCAACACCAACCTGTTAATTCTGACTTTTAACTGAGTTTTATCCATTTTTTATTGTCTTTTATTACTGTAGTCTGGCTTTTAATAGAGCTTCATTAGTTATATATTCATTTAGTTTTAGTATAGTCCTTATTTAGGTTTTATGATGGTATGATAATTATTATTATTATTATAGTTATACTTATTGAGCTATTTTTTTATTCATTTATAGTATCCTTTTATTTATACATTTTTTTTTATCTTTTAACTATTTATTTTAGCTTTATTTATATAATATTTTACTTTTTATTTTTTTCATTACTTGGTTTGTGTGTGTGTGTGTGTGAAAAGGGCTATATAAATAAAGTTTGATTGTTTTTTGTTTCTGATTAACCTTTAAATTGCGTGTTTCAATTGTTTTGTCTTATTATATTTTAATTCTGCTTATAATTCTTTAGATTTCTGCTTTAATATCTGTAACGACCAGTGATTAGTGTTAGTTGCAGCCATAATAATCAATAAATCCTGCAGTGTGAGAGTGATTTCAGAGACAGTTTAATAATCTATAAATCCTGCAGAGTGATTTCAGAGACAGTTTGATCTCTCGTGTGTTTGCTACCTTGTGCATCGCGGCGAGCCATAACGAGGCGACCTTCTTGTCGTCTGCTGCCTCCATGCGGAGCTGCTGGGCGTCCTGAGAGCCCATCGGCTTGTAGTGGAGCAGCATGCCGCTGGCCCGCGACGTCCCTCCTGCACACACACACACACACATTAAATTAGACACGGACTAGGAAAAATGAACAGGATTGATGGAAGAAAAAGCTCTCAGACTGTGTGACATTTTGAAGAAAGTTATCTTGACATTTTTTTAAATCTGTTACTTTAGTTGATATCATAGCTGTGAAAAACTCCCAAATGTCTTTTGTGCAGAAAAAACAAAGTGACAATGACATAAAACATAAAAAATAATGTATCAAATAAATTCAACTTGCGTTTTCTTCTTGTTTTAATTGAAATAAAATATAATTTAGTGTCACAAATGTTTGAAAAAAAAAAAGGGTCTCCACATATTCTACATATTGAACTATTTGCATGTTTGCAGCCTCTCCTGTCCTCTCCTCTCAGCTCTGTGTAAACAGATCTTCAGGGAATATTTGTCACGTGACAAATGGCACGTAATAAGAAGACTTTTTTTTTAATTATCTTTAAGCATCATATTATTTCAGGCTTTTAATCTGGAGTCCTGGCTTCCGAAAGCTATTTTCTTATGTTTATATATTTGACAATCAGGAATGAAGTTGATTAAAAATGTAACTGTGAATTGTTCTCCTCTAAGGACATCAGAGCAACTTTTTTTAAAGAGAGACACGAGGGATAAGAAGTTTGAAACCTAAAGCTATTTTTCATGTCTCTTCTGGCTCATTAAATAACTGCTGCAGGTAATAATTAATTCATTAATGAAAGACTAAATTAGACGTGTTACGGTCATATGTTAAGTGAAAAAAAACAACAAACCAGAGCTAAAAATGTCAAGATATCCCTTCAAAAAGAACTTTTCCCCAAGAGATCATCCTCAGTAAAAGGATTCATGCGTAAACAAACATGCAGATGCAACAACAAAGGAGAAGTCAGGGGAATAAAAATACAACAAACATTCATTTTAAGGTTAGAAATCAACGAGAGAAGACAGAAAAACCAGATGAAACACGAGGTCAAACGATGCTCCGTGGAAGAACAAACTGATGTGTGTGTTTTATTTTACACCAAGATGCTTTCAGGACTCAACAAGGTGTAACAACAGGAAGCAGAAACAGCATCTTTGGTTTCGTTTTCATGCAGCTTCATGCAAACAAGATGGAAACCAGAAACATCCGGAAACAACAGGATGAGGATGAAGAGACGAAGCTAACCTTCAGAGATATACTGACTGTCCAGCAGGCTGGTGTAAGTGTGAATGTCATTCTCTGAGCCCCAAGAAGAAGAAGAAGGAGAAGAAGAAGAAGAAGAAGAAGAAGAAGAAGGAGGAGGAGAAGAAGAGCCAAAGAGTCAAAGCAGCCGAGGAGAAAGAGTTTGTTTATGTTAGTTTGGAGAGAAAATCAAGAAATCTCTCAGTTTGTTAGTGGAGACAAAAGAACTGACAGTAATTTATACAAAGAAACAAACTTGATATTTTTGACTCTAACACAAAGTGAAAGTGTTGGTTTTAACAGGTGGTTTTGAAGCAGAGTCTCACCTCCGGGACTCGAGCCGTCTGTCAGAATCTGCATGCTGGAGATCCGAGATAACTCCACCTCGAAGTGGCTTTCTCCGTCCAGGAACATGTACCTGAGGACGGGATGGGAAGACACAATATATATGTATTTTTAAATTCCACCTCCTCATGCAGATAATTTAAATTTCACCTGCAGAAGTTTTAAAACTTCTGTTTCAGCCTCCAGACAAAATATGTGATGCAAGTTTGCTTTTCTGGTAAATAAATAGTGCCGAAAAAGAGTTTCTTTTTCTGTCTTTCTGAGAAACCAGAACATGGTTTCTGGAAAACAAAGTTATATTTTTCAAATAGCTTCGCATCAACAAATGAAGGACATAAAACAGAAGCAGAACTTTGTGAAGCCGACCTGTGGTTGTTGGAGAGGCGACACGTCATGGTTTCAGACTTCTCCGACGTTCCCAAAGTGACGACGAACGTCCCGCCTGGAAACACGAGAACAGGAAAGACGGGAACATTCAACACTGAAAGCATTTGTTTATATTTTTTATATAACTCCCAACCAGAAAGATAAAGATCAGCTCAAAGTTTAACGCTTCACGCTGTACATATTGAACTTTCTACATGTCTGCAGCCTCTCCTGTCCTCTCCTCTGGGCTCTGTGTAAACGTGACCGTTGGTCTCAGCAGAATCAATCCTGGCTTCACAGAGTCTCTGAGGAGCAGAATTTAATGTTTCTAACAGGATCTGGTTTGATTTTAAAGGACACATGAAGAAGAAAGAGACTCTGACACTAACAGACACATTTTTAAACTCGGTTTGGTCACTTTTTCTAACTGTACATTTTCATAACCTGTGATCTGTTCAAGGACTGTCAGAAAATCCAGTTTCTGATGATGGGATGCAATAAATGGTGCATTTTTTTGTGATTTTTGAAAAGAAAACGTGCCGTTTGCTTGAATGAAATAAAACGTTTCTCATTCTCCCTCTTCAACCCTGATCCAGCCGAAGCTTTAACTTAATAAATCCTGTGACATTCTGTGCGTCTTGCTTCCTGCTGATCTATTGATGACTCCACCATCAATAAAACATGCTGCAGGCTCTGCAGGCTGCTGATGGATTTTTCATTAGGAGCTGCTGCGGGCGGCGTATTTATAGCTGCACACTGACCCACAATCAGCAACAACACAATGGATTATCAGGCCGGACGGGGCTCTCTGCTGGATTATTTCACATGATTTTGACAGTATTCCTGCTTCCTGTATGGAGCGACAGGGTGTCAGAGCATCAAGTCACAAACTGAGAAGGAACAGCAGCATTTTAAAAACTGATTTTAACCATCAAAACCCACAAAAGTTTATAGTTTGTTTTCTTTAAAAGTAAAAAAATGCAAAAAATGCAACATTTATCATAGACAGAAACTGTAAAAACAGGCATTATTATCATTTATTAAAAAAATATTATTGCAGATTGTCTTTCTAACAAAAAAAAAGCAACCAAATAGAAGCTTAAAATTGCTATATTTCAATAAAAATCACAAAACTTGAATCAATCCTGAGTAACATCTTCAACACAACCACCAAACAAGAGGAAATGCACCTTAACCTTCCAGCTTTTTTTTAATGTTGTTTACTTTACAAGATCGCCAAAAAAACACCATTTATCAGAAAAAGACAAAAGGCATTATCATCTGAATTTTCCAACAGTCCTTGAATGGGTCATAGGCTAAGAATGTTTCTGTTTGAAAAAGTAACCAAAACAAAGCTTAAAATCGTGATTTTTCTGTCAAAATCACTTTATTCTACATGTGCAATTTAAAAATCTGTCAAAAATAAACAATTTGTAATAACCAGATCCTGTTAGAACATTAAATTCTGCTCCTCAGAGACTCTGTGAAGCCAGGATTGATTCTGCTGAGACCAACGGTCACGGGACAAATATTCTTCTTTGAATAATAATAATAATAATAATGATGATGATGATGATCTGGGCCGTCTCACCTCCCAGCAGCACTTTGAGCTGCTTGTCGTAGAACTCCGTCTCTTTCTGCGAGGACAGGCTGCACTCGGCACACTGCCGCACCGGGTCCACGAAGCACATGCGGGGCAGCGCCACCTTCTTACTGCAGCACTTATCACAGAAGCAGCGGCCGCACCGCCGACAGTGATGCTGCAGGAAACACCACAAACACTCACTTTTACTGATCTATCACGACCACATGAGCTTTACTGATGTAGCTCCTTTAACACAGTAAGAAAAACTAAATCTAAAATATCATTATTTGAACTTTCCAATAAAGTTTAATCAAGTTAAGAAGCAAAATTTTGAAATGTTGCATTAAAGAAAATGTGAATTATGGACGTTTCTATCAGCTGGTTCAGAGCGAATAAACAAAGCTGCAGTAACGTACTTTGGTCAGCAGGTGGCAGTGTAACGTGTGAAGAAGAAGAGATAAATAAGTTTTATAAGAAGCTTCTGAGCTGCCTGATCTCTTTTTTTAATTTAATTTTTCGGTGCATTAATCTGTGTTTATTTCAAGGCCACGGAAGGTTCAAATCACATATTTCTGACCATATAAATTTGCTGTAAAAACACAACAATCAAGTTAAGTTCAACAAACATAAGTCCCCTTTGTTTTCTGCTGACGTCTGACTGATGCTGTATCAGCAGTTTGAGTCAGAAAGTGACTTTTTTCAAAAGCAGAAATGATCTGAAACTGGTGCAGTAAATCTGAATCTGAGGTCATGTGGTGTGGCAGGAAAATGCTGATGACAGCACTTTTTAAAAAGGGGAGACAGGAAATTAAACTGTTATAAAATAATGTGAATCATAAGAAACACGTCGACATTTAGTGGATCCACAAAACAAAACAAAAAGGCAGAAAAAACCTCAAGAAAAAAGGAATAAATAAGTAAGAAACCCATTAATTGGTTTTATCTTTTAAAAATAAATTAATTTTAAGATAAATTAAAAATGCATAAAGGTTGCAGGGGAGTTTTCTAGGAGTTTCTCAGTCTGCTATGCAGATCTACTGTGTTATCCTGTCAAAATAAAAGTCACCACAGAGCGCTCAGTGTGTCCCCGCCAAAATAAATCAACAGAAGCCAAAAGTGTGAGAATAAATCCTGACAGGGAGAGAAAGAAAGCCTCAGATTCTGATTTTCTGTCTGCATGTGTGTCTGTGTTTGTTTACGAGTCGGGTGAAGCTGTGATTTGTTGCAGAAACAAAACCGACCTTTCTTCTGATGAAGTCGAACTTGGTGTCACACTGCATACATCTCGGACACTGCAGGACGAGAGGAAACAGGATGTTACACAACGACTTCAGCTGCTCTGAAAGACACTTTAACACATTTATTTACACTTTTCCTGCCACAATAATCCTCAGTAAACAGGACAGACTTGTGACATAATAAACATAACTGATGCTCACAAAAGCACATAAACAAGATGCTTTAACTTCAGCAATGGACTTGTATACTTCCTCTTGCAATGTTATATCAATGCATATTTCATTATTTAACACAGAAAACTAAAAAAAGACAAATATTTACATTGGAGAAGTTAAAACCAGTTGATTTTCTGTCATTTTCTGTTTGTTTTTATGTTTGACATGCTGAAGGCCAGACATCCTTTGCAGGACAAGAGTGTTTTTCTGTTATTTATTCTATATTATTTTAACTTTTTTTTTTATATGGCATTGCTACTTCACACAGCATAACCCAGAGGACTAAAAAAAACAAATATTTGCATTGGAGAAGTCAACACTAGTCCATTTCCTGTCACTTTCAGTTTGTTTTCACGTGTTTTTGACATGGAAAAGTGCTTTAAAAGCCTTTGTAGACACGGAAACAATTGTTTTACCTAATTAACATCCTGGATGCAGGACTTTTAAATGCAATAAAGTATTTTTCCATGTCAGAACTGCTGCTTTTACCTAAATAAATGCCATGATTACTTGTTGAAACACTTTATAATCGTGCATGTTGTTTACAGATAACTGTTGAGCAGCAGAGAAATGATTAACTTTGCTGGCTGCAGCTCAGTGTCAGTCAGGTCAAAGTGCCTCTGTGAGCAGCCACACTGTCTGTTTGTCTCTTTCTGCTGCTGCTGTAGTTTTAGCTTCGCAGCTAGCTCAGATATGACTCTATGGCTAACTGGGAGCTAGCTGTGGGCTAACACACAAAACAACGGATGTTTCGTCACTTTAACAAACTCTGCTGCAGATATAACTTCATAACTGCGTCTGACAGCTAGTTTTACCTGTTATCTAGCTGGTTATCTAACAGGCTTTGTGTTAGCTGCCAGGCTGGCCGTGAAACGCCCAGTCCCGGGGCCAACTGCGCTGTCCAGCCGCGACAGGCTAGCGGCCGTTAGCACGGAAAGGACCGGATGTTAGGAGGCTGTACCTCGAAAATAAAAGCGCTTAACTCAGGTTTAAATGTTTTAATGTATATTCTTGATGTAAAGTATGCACACTTAATAAGTAAAAATGTAAATCTGCATCTGCACTATACTCCACCGCTGTACATTGAGAGCATATTGATATTAACCAGAGTAATATACCATGTTTGTGTTTGCAAATTTGGCCAAAACATTTCAGAAGGGTTCAGAGAATTATGTACAGTAGTTGACGAAAAGGTCCAATAAAAATAAATGGTTGAGTGTAAATAAAAGAGTTTAAAACTAAAGGGTTTGTGCAGATACATTCAAAAGATAAGAATGAACCATATCATGTTTATTTAAGATTACTCTTTCATTAAAATCTTGACTTATTTGACTTCACATGTGGAGATCGCCTTTTATTTTGAAAGTCTCGACCGGAATGGCCGTGGTTAACATCCTAGCTAGCTTCTCGCTGCAGCTCCGAAATCTCCTCGCTGTCAAACAAATCCTCCCCGCCTCTGCTCACCTCTTTATCCGGCACCCACTGCGGCTCGTCCAGGGAGAAGGGGCTGTTAAAGGCTCCGTTTTCAGGCACCATGCGCAGCCCGCTGGGGCTCCGGACGAGTTTCTTTCCATCAGGCAGCGCAGACATTTTTCTGTTAGCAGCTGTTTCTCCTTCAGCTACAAACTCCTGCCTGGACACGCCCCTCTTTGAGTGATTGACAGGGCGTTGAACCAATCAGAGCTCAAATCTGAGGTCACGTGGTGGGTCAAGCTCAGTGGTGTGTTTTGGTTTTTACAACTCCACCCAAATTATACACATCATCTTATTTATTATTATTTATGCTAATTTAATGCTTTTAAAACTTGTATTTTGCTTATCATTTAGCTGCTGCTCCCTCATTAAAGTAATAAACTGTTTGAAATGTACTTGTTTGAGACATTATATTTACTTTAAATAATGAACAATTCACAATTTCTGACTTTTTTTTAATGAATACTTTTATTTAAAAGGCACACACTGAGAAGTAAATTTGGTGCTTTACCCTTTTGTATTTGAATTTATATTTAATTAAAAATGGTATTGTTTTTATTTGTAAATATATTTTCTATTCTTACTAGATTTGATTTATTTTATTTTTTATTCTAATGCAACTCAATTGTATGGATATTTTATTATTAAATCTCTGTCACTCAAAAGCACAGAACACACTATGATTGGATGCTTTTATCCTTTTGATTAAATACACTTTTTATTATCTAATTAATGTTGTTTTTACTTAATAAACAGAATAAGGCACATTAAATATAATTTTTTGTGAATTTATTAATATAAGAATAACATAAAACAAAACAAAAAAACTAAATCACACCTCAAACATTGTAAATTTGACCTTTTTATTTAAATACAGAGGCTGAAGTAGAACATCAGTTTGCTGACAAACGTCCCAACAATTACAGTGAAACTAGAGAGTAAGAAACTGTTTTTACTCTTTAATAACACGATGAAAACAGGAACGTGTCATCAGCACAATAATAAAAAGCCTTTTACATGTCAGGAGTGCCAGTTTCATCCAGGAACATTTTCTGTTCATACAACATAAACGGAGGGACGGTTTTATTTAATATTCATCATGGTGGGCTGACAGGAAGCACAACGTCCCGAGAATCATTATATTTTAGACATAAAATTTAAAAAAAAGGACATTCAATCTTGTTTTAAAACTATTGTGCCCATAAAAATTTAGATTTGGGAGACTGTTGCTGTGGGGAGCGACACTTTTCAGTTTATTATGTGAGATGGAAATGAAAGTCTGCAGAAAATATTTTCATTAGATTCATCAAAAAAAAAAAAAAATCACCAGATTAAGGTTAAGATTACAAAAAGAATAATCAATCATAATTACGAATGCTAATTTTTTTTATATGAAATTGTAATTTTTCTATTAATTTTAGCTGCTGCGACTCAATTAAAATCATTAAATATTTTTTTTGTTATATGACTGTAAAACTTTCTTGTTTGTGAGGAAATATGATTTATTAATTTACTATAAATAATAAAGAACAACAATATTCCCATTTTCAGTTTAGATTAAATTAATTATATTTATTTATTGTACATTTAATTATTCATTCATATATAAAAATATTATTTTATTTGAATTGTTTTTATAAACAATAACTCAATTTTAGCTTACGCTACTCAACCAAAGTTATCTTTTATTTTTTTATTTAAACTCTATTTGGGAGCATAAATATTCCATCAACAGATGACAAAAACATTTTATCATTGGAGCATAAATTACATGAAATGTTCATTATTTAATACATATTTATGCTTATTAGTCTTAATCAGTTTTAGCAATATTGTTGCCATTTCCACAGACTGCTGATAGCAGGCGATCCAGGACATATTTACCATTTGAAATGATAAATTAATTTATCAAACTGTTCCCATGAAGCTCCACACATCAACGCGGCCCTCAGGAAGAGAAACTTCACAAACACAATAAACAAGAAGAAATTAAAACTCAACAAAGGACGGAGTGAGACTTTTATCTTCACTTCAACAAGAAACACATTAAAAAACTTTCCATTGTTGCCTTCGCTTCCATTAATCCATAAATTTACATTCACATCATCAGAAACAAATCCTGGTTATTGATTAAAAGTTTAAAGTTTTCTGCAGCAGAGCAACACGTTGAGCAACTCTGATCAAACACAGAGCACAAAAAAAGAAAACAAGCTTCATTATCAGAGCAAATTAACATAATTTTTAAGTGTAAAAATGTAAGAAATATGTTTGTTTTTTCTCTGGATATACATTTTAATTCCGAAAAAATAAATTGCATCAAATAAGTGAATCTATGGAGGCAAACGAAGGTCAAAAGGATTTTTTTATACAAAGAAAAGATTGTTAAATGTATTTTTTATTGTGAGATTTTAAATATCACTGAATTTATTGAATTTAATGACTTTTTTTTTTTATTAATAATGATCTAGTCAGGCCTAAAATATATATAATTAAAGATGACAAATTACAATTTTAAAGGTCAAGGCTCCGGTTGTTTTCTGCTAGTTATCATTAATAAAATAAAATAAAATAAAATAAAATAAAGTAAAAATGCAATCTACAAGTACAAATTACTGCAAAACTTAAAACATCCAAAACAATATTAAAGCCACATAAATTTAGATTTTTTTACTTTAATACCTTAAATTAATTGGCCTTTAAATACGTCACAAATAGTCAATTCTTTTATCATTTAAATGTTTTTTTTGGCCTTTCTTTGCTTCCATATAAATGTATTTTACATGTATTTTATGTGAACTTCTAAACATTAATTATCATGTATTTAAATGCTGCCTGTGTCTCTGTTGCTCAGCGTGCTGCCCGACAGCGTGACCATATGTGCCTCTCTGACAGAACGAAAACAGAAAGAAAACCGACTGATCAACAGTCGACAAGAAGCTTCAACACTCGACACAAACAGCGCCGAGAAACCAGCGTTAACAAGAAAAAAAAGCACTTTATAATAAAAAAAAAAGAGATCATTAACATTTAACAAAATTATTGCCGGCACAGAAGGAAAAATAACTACGAATATTATTCAAGTCAGCTTTTATATTTACATTTTCAGGGCTTCATCTTTGACTTGTTTTGGAAACAAAATGTTCTTTTTAAAGAAGATAAAAGGGATTTTTAAAAGTTTTTATGTTTTTGGATTAAAGCCTTCATTTACATTTGGACGTGGATTCATTTTAATACGATTTAGAAATCAGAATCAGAGTCAAACAAAAGCTTATTACACTCGCCTGCAAAAAACCTTTAAACTTCATGTCCTCTATGATAAAAATAAAGACTTTATAATGCAGTAAATGCATCAATAAGTCAGTTTAATGATCAGTAAAGTAGATGGGAGAGTCTGTAACTGGATATTTAGAGGAAGTGGAGATGCATCATCTGTTTTTACAGACTTGAGTACCAATTTTTAAATATTTTGATATTCAATACTTGTATATTTTATAATATTTAGGATTTGCTGCTTTTCTTCTGCTTCTTTTACAGGACATGACATCATCAGGGCTTAACTCAGAAGTTACTTTATTATATCGATTCTTTGGACGATTACATGATATTCACTGATACGATACGATTCGATTCGATTCACCGGGCTACAATCAATATGAGAAGAAGTTTTCTGCA
This sequence comes from Serranus cabrilla, assembly GCA_903364295.1. Classification (NCBI taxonomy): domain Eukaryota; kingdom Metazoa; phylum Chordata; class Actinopteri; order Perciformes; family Serranidae; genus Serranus; species Serranus cabrilla. Next base: position 185,796 of record CAFUXE010000575.1, on the reverse strand, counting down.
TATTTAACACAATTAATTACATTTTCATAAACTCACAAAAAGCTACTAAAGTTTTATTCTCAACTCAAACAATCTTTTAATTTATAAGAATGAATACAGAGGGGGGATTTCAAAATAAAGGCGTATCTTAAAGATGATATGTGTCATTTTTTATTGGATCTTATTGTTTGTTTGCTTTATGTTTTCAGTCTTGAGTAAATGATGCAGAATAAACTTCCTGCTGCTGTAAAGAATATTTTTTTTACCTTTAGATGGGATGATGCATTTTAATCTCAGGTCAGTAAATTAATTACACTTTGGATTTCAAAGTGAATCGCTGGTGTAAAATATTTATTAAAGTATTTGTTATATAACTATCTATAGGAAGAATATTCCCTCTTATTTTGGTAATAACAAATATATATTTTTACATTTGCAACTTAGATCTCTGGAATATTTTTTGCATGATAATAAGTGTTTTTAAATAATTCATAATTTGCACTTTTTGGTTGGATTTGTTCAACTTTACTCACGCGGTAAAGTGTTGTCTTGCATAAAAAGAAAACAAGCTGCTGGCGGCTTTAACTCTGCAGTCAGTGTGTGAAGCTCCAGCTCGGTCCTGAGATGTGCCAATAAACTGTCGCCTCCGTCTTTATTTCAGAGCGTTTGTTTGTTTGTTTACAGGAAGTTAAAAGATAAAACTCTTCAGAGCAGCGCGAGGACACAAACAAATAAAACATCATTTACAAAAACCCCAAATGTAAACATAGAACTTCATACAGCGAAAAGCTAAATCTTGGATCCACTCAGGACGGGACGGTGAGCAGAGAAACCAACAGAAACACATTCAGAACCTCCATTGGGAAACCTGCAGATTTAGCGCAGAGCTACACTAAGCTAAGCTAAGCTAAGCTAAGCTAACGTCCGGGTCAGCCTACAAAAAGACGTCATTGCTGGACGAGTTGCTGCTAAAAACATTTTCTAAGAGGAAAAACTTCAGTTAAACCGCAGCAGGTGAAGAAAAAGTGTCAAAGTTAGTAAAATATGATAAAAAAGGATTTATTTTTGTCATTTAGACAGTCAGGAGTTCAGGGTTTGCTTAGATTTTTATCTTTGAAACTTCGTTTTCAGTTGTTTATCAAAAGTAAAAAATTTTTCATGCATCAGGTCTTGACTCACCCATTGTATTTTATTTTATTGTTTATTTGTTAATAATAAAATATAATTAAAAATAAATCTTCGCTAGTTTTTGTTCTGTTTATAAAATGTATTTTGCTCTTTCAATGTGTGAAAAACATGACATCATTTTCTTAAAATGTATATTTTTTAAATTATTTAAATATGTAAATGTTTTATCTTAAAATATTGCAACTTTATTTCAAAATAGTACTTTTTTTTCTTGAATTATTAAAAAATATCATATTTTTTTCCACACATTTTCAACAATATCCTTAATTTGATCAACACAAACTGAGCGAACTGAGCATGTCGTCCTGAAACTGAGAGCTGCACTTTCAGAAAATAGTTTTGGTTAAATTTAGGCAATAAAAATCTCTAAAGTTCGTTGTTGGGAGTTTTAAAAGATAGTTTAAAATAGTAAATAAACGGACGGTGGTGGAGTCGTTCATGGTGGTTTTGGCCACTAGAGGGCGCTGCGTACTTCTAACATAAATACGGGATCTTATTTTGGAGGGGGGCAGTCTCCATTGTCCTTCCGTTGTGTTGCA
>CAFUXE010000575.1:139626-169584 GCA_903364295.1 Serranus cabrilla | reverse complement strand
TGAGTCAGCAAAACTGCTTTCCTGCTGCAGAGGATGTTGATTCTTCGACGACCCGCCGTTTTCTCCAGGAGAACTTTAACTCAGAGGGTTTTTCTGACCAGCTAAGTTTAAATCTGACGTCAGGATGCAGCTAGAAAACTGGAGCTGGAACACGGAAACGTCATGATGACGTCTGATACGAAATCACTATCTAGAAATGAGTTATCTGAGTTTAAAGATCCCCTAAAGACGTGTTTAAAACAAAGTTTTCTTTATAAAAAGTTCAATTACTTTGTTAAAATGTTTGGAATTACATTCTCATCTCATTCAAAAATGAATCTATAAAGAATTGCTAAGTATAAAGCTTTAACGACCAGTCAAGATATGACTTCACTGAAAAAGCTTCAACGTTTTGAGACACGTGGCTTTACAATATACCGATGTTATTTTGATAATGTGACACTTTAAAGCACCAGTAGACTTCGGTGTTTACATTATTTTATTGTAATTTTACGATGAGATCCAATCTGTGGTTGCATGTTATTGTGTTCTTCCTTTTTTTGAATACATCCATGTCCATTTATTTCTCTTTTATTATGTGTTTTGATTGTGTCACCTACTGTTTGCAAACCAATGTGAAAATCTCCTTCAAGGGTCAAAAACAAGTTCATATAAAAATGCTTATTTGAAAGGAAATTCAGTGGGACTTCTGTTCAGTAGCAGCCTCTGGCATAATTAAAGCTGGATGATGATCGAGTTACACACAGTGCAGACGGATGCAGCGCTGCTTCCTTTGACCCTGTCTGCAGAGTAAATTATTCAGGAGGGGAAAAACTCCAACCAGCCGGACAACAAACTGTGGAACGGAGTGTAAATGTTTGTAATTTGATCTTTGTTAACATGTTTCCTCCTGTAACATGAAACTCTGCTGACACGATAAAAGACAATCTAATCTGTGGCGGGGCAAGGTTTGTTTTTACTGTCAAAATGTAGTTGTTGGAACTATTTAATTCAATTAAAAAGTGCATAAATATGCATGACACACAGGTAAACAAAACATAAATGACAAAACAATCTCTACTTAAAAATCTGTCCTCTGCACCCTTAAATATTACCTCGATTTAATAAAGATATCTTAACAAATATTTATGAATAAAATACCAAAGCATGACTCTATCCAGCTGTAGCTGCAGCAGCACCACAGGAGTCCAGTTCAATCTGGGTACCATGTGTTACTTTCTAACTGGAGATACTCGACATTAAATCCTGAAAGGAAATCTTAATTTAGAAGAAAAACGGCGGGGTTTCGCCACTTCTCGGCTCCACAGGAAATCCCATTAGATCTCATAAGAAACAGGCGTGAGCGGCAGTTTAAAAGCTGCACTGCAGGCTTCTCCGTGTCTCCGTTTATCATCTCATCCCTCATTTTACACTAGATTGAAACATTTTAATCTGCTGTAAATGCTGATCCTTCTGCCTCCATCTCTCTCAGTTTTAACACCACAGTGAATCCTGAGTTATGAGTCACACCTGCTTCCTGGAGCGCATGGCGGCTTCCTCCAGGGTCTCGGCCGCCTCGAACTTGCCCTGCCGCCTGTAGAGGGCGCCCAGGTTCTTCAGGGTGGTGGTCACTGTGGGGCTGAAACACAAGGAGGAGCAAGATTTAATCACAGAGAATCAGAGGAGGAGGAGGAGCACTTTTTAATTATTTAGAGATAAAAACACGCTGCAGATACATTAATTTATATTACATTTGAATTTAGTTTTGTTCTTCAATTTTCTAAAGATAAAGTAGGAACATAATTCTTTCTTGCAACAAACTCAGATGTTTTGCTTTAAAATAAACTTAATAAATGACTCTGTTAGGATTTGATTTGAAGTGTTTTTTTAGTGAATAAAATGTGTTTGTATATAAACAACCACTGGTGTAGAAGTTATGAGATGCCTTAATCATTCAACCACTTGTTGTAATTAAAAATTTCAGTTCATCGTTTCCCGTCCGTCTTCACTCAAAGACTGAAAACAAACTGACCTGTCCACTTTGCAGGCTTTGTACCAGCCTCCATATTCTCCAAACGGTGAGCCGTCCTTCTGCTTCCCCTGCCAGACAAAAACTTTATTAGCCACAACAACACTGCTTCAGTCAATCATACATACACACATGAACATTATATTTAAGCACAGACCCACGAACTGAAACGTGACTCGAACATTAAAGGAAGAAAATGAACCCTTTTCAGATCCAGAGGCTGTTTTAAACACCATCAAAGACAACATGAAGGGGAGTTTGGTGGTGGGATTACAGTCGAGTCATGAAACCTTTTAAACCGTAACAGAAATAAACTCCTCTGGTTGGGGGTTAGTCAGTTACTCACACCATCAGCACTGAGTGGTTATTACAGGGACTTAATCTGCTAATCCAACTCTTTGTAAAGTCAATCCTTCCTGTTCCATCTTATACACGATCACAAAGCCGTCAGAGTTACGTTTATGCTGCTGTCAGTGTCACTAAAAATGTATAATATTTAGATTTTGTTCTCTTTGTCTTGATTTAATTGACATAATTTAAATGTGTCAGATTTTTTTTACTGTTAAAGTTTCAGCTATAAACATTAAAACACAAATCAAAAACCCAGAAATCAACAAAATATGAAGATAAACTAAATCCACTGAAATACTAGAATCCAACATGATAAAACACAGACTTTGCTCACCTTGCTTTGTTCCTCTCTCTCCTCGGCATGCATCCATATTGGTTTGTTCTCATCTGCGAGAAGAGAAACATTCAGACACGTAAGAAGTTAATCAGTGCTGACAGACATTCACTCAGATAAACATCAAGAGGATCAGATGTAAAAAGTCCCTCCGGTTCTGAAGAAGCAGGTTTTATTTTACATTTTATTTTAGGCTAAAAGGTCATTTTTGTTTACAGCTTCCTAAATGATAACAGCAGCCAGAAAACATTAACCTTTAGAAGAAGAGGACGAGGAGGGTGGGCGAAGAAATACAGATTTGGTTTTTGTGTGTGTTTTCTTTTTGCTTTGAGTCACTCTGGATGAGAGGATATTAAGCACAGTTTTAGGTTTGTGTACATTGGTGCAACTTCATACTTCTACTGCACAACATTTTGAGGTAAATACTGTAGTACAGTAGTTAAAATTGGCCCTACCTTGTGTTTATTACTGTTAAAGAAAGCTTTAAACACATCTCTTTACCTCAGCATTTAAATAGCTTTGCACTTTTTAATACTGACTTCATGCGACCTTGCTACACTTTCATGTGATCGTATGCATTTTATGTATTCATTTTATACTTTCCTGTGATCTCTGCAGCACTTTTTACCACCTATATTATTACTTCCATTGAATTCCATAGTAATTTAATGCTTTTAATATGTTTTAATGATCATTTGATGTCTGTTCAATGTAAAGCACTTGGTGCCTATACGTTGAGCTTCATGTATGAAAGTGCTATACAAATAAAGTTTATTATTATTATTATCAGTCACATGTCTTACCATCCACAGAGCCGAACTCCCTCTCGTGAGCGCGGGTGAGGATTTCTTTGTACAGAGTTTCAGCCTGCTTGAACTTGCCCTGTTTCAGGTAACAGGACGCCTGAAAAACACAAAGCACCAACGATTCAGTTCACTCCTTTTAAACACACTTAATGCTGTCAACATATTAAAGCACCCTTCAGTGAATCTCTCTCTCTCACCAGGTTGTTCTTGGTCTTGGCCACGTTGGGGTCGTCGGGGCCCAGTTTGGTCTGGTAGATCTCCAGCGCTCTCATGTAGTAGTACTCCACCTCCTCGTACTTGCCCTGGTTCTGGCACAGCAGGGCCAGGTTGTTCAGCTGCTTGGCCACATCTGGGTGGTCCTTCCCCAGCACCTGGGACAGACGAAGTGGAGAAGAGGGGGTTAAAACAACAGCCAGTCGTGACATCAAACAAAGTGAGTTTTAGACGACAACCTGTGTCTCCCGTCGGGCCATTTGGTCCGGGTGAGAAACTAGCAGCAGCATGAGGAAAACCAATGACTGGTCAGTGATTCACCAAATTTCCCTCAGCTTCCACCTTTAGGTTCAAATGTGTAGCCAGGTTTAAATCCTCGTTTCTAGTTTTGTCATTTTGGATTTCCTGGAACTCGAAGCTGTCTGCCATCGGGAGTATCTGTCACATCTCCTGCCAGGTGGCTTTGACCCTTGAATCACTTTCAGCATATTTGCAATGTTGCGGATCTTGTACTTTAGGCCGAATAGAACATTAGAATTAAAAAAAAAAAACTTTAAATAGTGTGCATACAATCTAAATAATGCATTTTGATGCAGACACTTTTATTTAAGCGAGTTTTTACATGCAGGACTTTTACTTTAATAAGTCTCAGGTCTGATCTGGAGTAGTGGTTCCTTAAACTATGGGGTTTTAAGTCCTTTCAAGGCTCAATCTGAAAAGTCAGAAGTCATTTTTTTTTTTACATCCAAATACTGGATGATTTAACAACTTCTGGCTTTTAAAAACACAGTAAAGTAAAAGATCACTTTTTGGACATTAGCCTGTTTTGCAGCATCACAGCCAAAAAAAAGTAGGTTCAAATGTGTAACACATTTAAATGCCTTATTTCTATTTTAATAATTTTGGATTTCCAGGAACACACAGCGGTATATTAAAAAGTTTTGCCCTCAGGAATATCTGTCACATCTGTTGCCAGGTTGTGTCGACCTTTGCTCTGCTTTCATGGCTTATTTGCAGCGTTGCTGATCTTGTTGTTTAGGCTGAATTTAATTTAAGACAAAAGAAATCTTCAAAAAGCAGATAGCACATAATCTGAATAATGCATGCTATTTTAGAGCCATAATAGGAATCAAACTGCTGTAACTGTTGTTCCGACTCTGATCTCCTGTTTTCTGAACTACAAAGGTGTCTCCTGACAGACTTCGGCCTGTGGACGACTGATTAAATAAAGACAGAGTCCAGTGGACAAACACATCAATGCAGCAACAAACAGCATTTATCACTCTCTGCACACAGTCAAAAGAAGCAGAACCACCATGAAGAAAAAACCTTTAAAAGTGGATGTGTTTGCATTAACGTGGATATGAGAGCAGTGTAAGCTTTTCCTGTGTGCTGAGGAGGCTTAACGCCATTAGACGCGAGTGTGCGGAGCGTGAAAGAGATGCAGAAGGAACATTAGTGACTTGGTGGCAGAGAGGGATTTATCGGAGTCTGTCTGACCAGCAAAGAGAGCGAGAGAAGGAGAACTGCAGAAGATAGAGAGAGAGAGAGAAGACAGGCTGAGACTTTGAGTCTCTTTTTCCTTCCTGGCATTTCCCCTGTCAAAGAGGATGAAGGAGGAGAGAATGCAAAAGAGAAAAGGACATTAAGTCAGAGACAGCTAGTGCTAAAAAACAACTTCATTATCAGCACTGGGAAAAGGGAGACATGATTATAGCGGGGGCAGAGGGAAACTGAGACTGGGTGTGAGAAGGTAAAGAGTATTAGAGATAAAAAGGTAGCTTGTTGTTTGTCCTTTGGGGGATTTTCAGCTTCAGATTATTGAAGTATAAATCTGTAGGAGGTCTGAGATCAAACCCTGACAGGATCATCTCCCTCCCTGCTGGAGACTGACAGCCTCTCGGTGTCTGTGATCCACAGGCTGGTGCAGCATATCTACCTCCAGTGTTCAGCCAGGCCGAACCTCCCACGCCTGCTTCTCTTCCTCCTCCACAGCGTAACACAGCTCACAGTAAACATCGTTAGCTGGAAAAGGATTGCCATAAGCCGCGCGCGACTGAGAGGCCCGGGTCGCCCAGGAATTGATCGTGTTATTGATGGATGCTGTGTGTTCAAATACCTGAAGTGCTGCAGTCTGAGGTGGTTTCTAGAAAACACGAGAAGCGTCGCCTCCATCCGAAATTAAGCTACTTACAGGGCACTGACTGAATCCACGATTTTATTCAAATATTTGCAGAACATGGGGATTATGTGAGAAATTCAGAGATTTGTTTCCCTCCCTCTGAGACAGAGAGAAAGTACACATTTCAACAAAGATGTCAGTGCAGAGACAGCTAGCAGCAGGTCGGGCTTCACTGTCTCTTTCAAGGACGTTTGAGTGGAGAAGAAAACTTTGGCTGCTGATTGAATATTTAGTGCTTCAAGTTTGAGGGAAACTTTGTTGCACCGTTCAAAAAGATCTGAAGAAAACCGGACATAGCGCAGAAGTTTGTGGGAAACGTCGAGACACTTTTCATTAAAAGATAAAGCTGGCAAAAAATATATACTGTTGCAAACGCCAATTAATAAGTGTCACTCACCCCTGAACCCACTGGTTCCTCCTGAAGACATAAACCTTTAGAAACGGGTTAATAATTAGGTTTTATAGTTTCCTATAATAGTTGGTCTCTGTAGTTTTTTAATCAAACAAAATAGTGGAGATAGGGCATTTGTTGGGAACTATTTTCAGTGGCGGATTGATCCACATTTGTTGCTCTGGTGAGTATTTGTGACATTGATGTGTTTCTGTTGTTTTTCGGAAAACAATGGCGCTCTGTGGCACAGAGGAAGAAGATATATCAGATAAAACTTGTTAGAAGACCCCAAATGACTGTGAATTTATTAAAAAGATACTGAAGCATCAGATCTGGGTTTTGAACTGCACACATTAAGCGCTGAATCCTTCCAGATGTTTATTTCATACGTATTTATTTTGTCAAATAAACTGAATTCTCAAAGCTTCTCTCTCAGCCAACAGCTTCACAGCCTCAGTTTGGTTCCTCAGTTAGCAGCTGAGCTTTTCTGAGCTTCTATAAAAGGAAAGAAAGAAATCCTTCTGATTCAGCAGCTCTGCAGCAGCCACCTCGCCTGTGCAGGAAAAACTAAAATCTTTCGGCTTAAGCGAGAGTATTATCATCCGAGTTTAAGTAGCATAAGAAAAGAAATGAAATCGCTCAGCTTAACCAAAGCTGACGTCTCATTCTCAGGGAAGCGAGAAGGAGAGCGAAGGAGAGTTTGGTTCAAAGGCGGGAGCTGAGGACGGACGGACGGACGGAGAAGTGAATGAAAAGTGTTTTCTGTTTTCAGGACTGCTGAGCAGCATCTCTGTAAGGTCAGACAACATAATGACGCTCTCTCCTGAGATACACAGACTGTCTCATGTCCAAAACGGACAGTCATCGTGCAGAAATGAGAAGCTGCTTTTGTTTACTTCTCTGAGGAATGTTCGATCCTCCGTTTAGAAAACTCATTAGGAACTTCGAGTGTTAAATCTGTCACTGTCATCACCGTAAACTGCTCAAATGGGAAGCTAGACAGGGCACCGCGACAGTGTTTGTCCTTTAGTCTGCTGCCTTTTAAAGTCATTGGAGACATCATGAGTGAAATATTCAGTGCTTAGTGTTTCGACTGCTTTGTGACTAAGTAGGACACAGAGTTTGTCTCAAAGTGAAAGTTTGAAAGTGAAAGTTTTAAGTCACATGAAGAAGGAAAAAACAACCATCTGTTGGTGTACAGGCAGAAGCAGCTGCTTCGTCATGCTTTCCAATCATGTTTAATTACTCCTGAATGGTTTTGTCACGGCGTGTGATGACCTTTGACCTACCTTTTCTCTGATCTCCAGCGCTCTCTTGCACAGAGGCTCCGCCTCCTTGTACTTTCCTCTCTTCCCGTACAGGACGGCCAGGTTGTTGAGGGTGGCGGCGACCTGGCAGGAACACAAACACATTCATTATTTCATTTCATTCATTAATGCTGATGAGGCGCAATCATCTTCACCCAAGTGCAACCGCAAGACTCCACAGCAGCAAAGTGCCATTGATCTGGTGAGAGCGTAATTTAACGGGGAGGAGGAGGAGGAAGAAGACGTGCGGAAACAGGAAGTGATTATGGCGGGCTGTAATTTGATCCAAATCAGATGTATGACGGATCTCGTGCAGTCAGGAGGAGAGAAACTCCAGAGGCGCCTGGAGTTCACCTCTGATCTCTGATTCAACAAGGCTCTGGTGGCCATGTGGGCAGAGGGGGAGGAAACAAATGAGGGAGGACAGAGTGAGAGAGGGAAGGGAGTGAAACAGGAAGAGAAGTGAAGTAGGCTATTTAACTCAAACATCTATCATTCTTCATGATTTAGGTAGATTCTCACTTTTTCTTCAAAGTAATCACTCTGAAAGACAACGATTATTCCTCCCAGCCCCAAATATGAGAATATCAGAGAAGCAGCAGACAGACTGCAGAAGATCACATGATTCAGCTAACGAGTCGATGATCCATCTTCAGCCTCAAGTGTTCTTATGAAGCACTTCATTGTTTCTCAGACAGGGTTTTCAGTCCACCAGTTTCCATGTCACATACCAACAGAAATCTTTTACTATATCAAAATGATGATTTGAAGCTTGATGTGTGCCTCAGTACAATTATTTCTCCAGACACAGGCTGACAGAGGATAAACAAACCTACATCTGCTCTGTCCCAACGACTTTAATGTTCATGCAGTAAAGTACGGACAAAAAAACACCAATCAATAGATAGCCCCGCCCTAAACCATACTGTGCTTTATTGTCTATTTTACTCGAAATGGGACCATAATTAACAAAATGATCATCATGATATACTGAAGAAGACTTGACATTAGCAATTTACCAAGGTCATGATGAATTCAGTGAGAATTCAGGTCATTTTCTTCTACTTCTTCTTCTATTTAATCTGACTTATATCTGCAACCAGTGAGTCGCCCCCTGCTGACCATCTGATGTTATATTTGAGCACCTGAATGTTGTTGTATGTTTTGTACAATGACAATAAAGAATATAATCTAATCTAACCATGAATAAGAAGGTACATGTGTTTTCAGGTCTAGAGGCTGCAGCTTGGGAGGAACCCACTTCCAGACGTGAGAGCCGGATACTTCAAAGTGCTGCAGGACGCGTAGGAGGAAACCACAATCAGAGCAGAGGTGGTTCAGATTGGCACTTAGCTGGGGGCTCTTAACGACTTCCAGACTAAAAACATGTTCAGGATTTTGGTTCACTAATCAATCCACTTTTCACACTAGCTTCATCTCTTTCTCAATCACCATGCCAGGGCTCAGCCTTCACCTGCCGCCCAACTGGTAGAGCTCCAGACCACCCGGTCAGCTCCTATGTAAACACCATGTGCATGTGTTGGTACTCGTGGAGTTAAAACCTGATACGGTGACTCAGTCAGAGGAATTCAAGATCATGTTTCTTAATGAATTCTTCACTGTCAGAAATTTGGAACCAGTTCAGTAGTAAAGATTCAAAACAGGGTGAAGAAAAGTACAAGAGACGGAGACATTAAGGAGATCAGAAACACTGGAGGAAGAGACCAAGAGGCAGAGAGCTGGATTTAAAATGAAAAACAATATGGTGAGACAAATCAGTGTCCGATAATGGGCTGTATTGTTGTCAAAACTCTGATTCTTTGATGATAAATCACTGAAAATAATCACATCCTGGTGGAAAAGAAGGATCAGGGCCTGGTGGCAGGATGAAAGGATGGAGGTGGGAGGAGGGGGAGAGCTAACCTCAGTTTCACAAACTGGAGGGTGATGGAGGTCCAGACAGTGGAGACACAGGCCTGCTGGGGTTAACACAGTTAGTCCACCTGCCGTGTGTTTACAGCCACACTTGACAAACAGAAGTTAATGAGCTCTGGGAGCAGGAGTGGGTCAATTATTTATCAGATCTACTGTGTTCACAGTGATCGTCACAATCCTCGACAAATCCATTAAAAGGTGTGATTAAAAATGTAGAAGTTGGGAACAAAGCAAACATTTTCCAAGATGCTTTGGGTGTCATGTGACCGTCTTCCACTGGAAACGCATTAAAACGTAATATCGGTCATTCAGAAGGTGTTTGGTTCTTGAAGGTAAATCTTTGTTTTAAAATGGAAACCTATCCTGCTTATTACTTCTAAGGACATCTGGCGTCTGGTCTATTAATGTAAACAACACTATCTTTTGACCATAAACCAGTTAAAGCACTTTTTATTAAGGGAAGGCTGGAGATGTTTAAGATTACACTTTCATAAAACACAGCGTGTTGCATCTGGGAACCACTTAACAGCTCTGAAACTCGGAGCTTCACAGGCTCTTTAATAATGATAAATACCTCAGGAGTGTAATTCAAACAGTACTTTGGCTGCACTGTTATTACGGCTGTCTGTGTGGTTATATGTGTGACCTGGAGGGAAGCAAGGGTAAACATATCTTTAAATGACTTTTATTGATCCCTGAGGGGGAGCTGGGACGCTGCAGCTGCCTAGAATAGGTACAGATTTAAGATTCAGGGTAATAACAGTGTAACAAGATAAAGAATCCTTATTTTCCTTTCTATTAAATGTTCAAACTAAAGTGTTTGTTACATTGTAGACGGGAAACCATTGTTTTTATATTAAAAGAATAGTTTAACGATTTGTGAAATATGCTTTATTTTAGAGAGAGATAAGAAGATCAATTCCATTAAATGTTTTATTTGAATTCTTGCTCCTTAAAGAGTGTCTATGTTTGTATAATAATAATAAATAAATGTCTAAATTGGTCATGGCCAACTACAGCAGTCCCTCTGTTTTTTTATTGGTTTTAATTATTTTTAAGTCTTTATACTTGTTTTTCTGCACCTGACTGCAAGTCAAATATACCCTTCAGAAAGTTATGATCTTGTGAGATGCAAGATACACATCTCTCTGATTCAGAATAAAGTAATGTCACTAAATATGTTCCTGTAAAACAGATCCCAGATGCAGAGACAGTTGTACTCACAGCTGGATGGTCGCGGCCCAGAGTCTTCTCCCTGATGGCCAGAGCATCATTCAGCAGGTTGGCTGCCTCCTTGTATTTATTCTGATCCCTGAAACACAGAAGCAAACAGAGTCAGGCAGAAATACACAGACAGACGGACTGACAAGCTCACAAAGAAAAGAAACATAAACTATGCTAACAACCTCCACGAACAGCTCATTATTTTCAGGTGACGTGGTCTAAATAGCTTTGCAGCAGTTCCCACAGTCAATGCAACAGTTCGCTGACAACAAGTCGACCCACTCTCTCATTCCTCACTATTCACTGCACTCAGCATTCAACGGAGAAGATTTGTGGAAGTAGAAAAACATGGCTCCAACCTCTGTAGAATACTTGCCAAGCTCTTGTGTGTCAGTCTTTTGTCCTTTTCTTCTGGAGCTGGGAAATTAACACTTCCCCAGTTCTGTTACTCTACTGTAAATCTCTGCCTGTGTTTGCCATGTCCCACTTCTGATGTAGAGAGGCATCCAACTATCATTTGGGAGGTCTTACAGAGGCCTGACATTAAATGTTTTCATGGCTTTTACTCGAGGGTTTCAGGAGACATGCCACCGTGTAGTGAGGGTGACAAAAAAAACAACATACTGTAACCATTATCACAGATTTTCCTCTGGAAAAAGGCCACATTTTTGTAGGATGTGCATTTTTTTTATATTGTGCTATAGCAACAACAAGGTTAAAAACATTCCTTACATAGTTAACACTAAACACTGATATGAGTATTCACTCACAGGCTTCTACTCCATTCTGAAATCCTGGGAAGGCTTGTAAAATAGTCAGAGCTGTCCAGGACTTTAAGGATTTACAAGCTAGTAAAGATTTTTATATTCATGGTGCTAACAGTCTGAAACAAAAGGTGTACGAATAAAGCTGGTTCATATTATCTATTTAGTTATGTAAACATGCAGCTATATCTTCATTCAAATTAAAATCTATTAAATGAATCTCAAAATCTGTTTAATGAATCCTTACTAGTAATATTAGTCCTTTTGTATTTTTGCAGGCAAACTCCAAAAAGCGCTTCCTGGATCAAAGGAAAAAACATGGTACATCATGAATCACCGACCTGTAAACCAGGGCGAGGATGTTGAGCATGGTGGCCACGTCTGGGTGGTCGTGTCCGGAGGTCTTCTCCAGGTCCTCCAGGGCCTGTTTGCAGAGGGGCACAGCCACCTCGTACCTGCCCTGGGAGGCGTACTGGATCACCAGGTTGTGGAGGGTCCTCAGACGGGCCGGGATCTCGTAGCCGCCCTGCTGGGCAGCCGCTGCTGCAGCGCTGCCGTGACTCGGCTGGACTGGAGACACACAATGAAAGAGAAAGATCAGACATCAGAACCAATACATCTCAGCTTCTGACCATTTAGAATCAACATTATGTTCATTTCTGACTTTTGAAAAGCCAATATGTTCAGTGCTCTGATTTTATTCTCAAATAATAATCAAGTGTTTGTTTATAAAACTGTGAAAAATGACATTATTCAAATCAAAAGTGACAACTACAATGTACTTATTCTTTCCACAATGATATTCAATTCCCTGTCTACATAAAGAAAGAAATGCATCATATTCCTACGACTGGAAAGTTGGAGTAATGTTTGACATCTGGAGTAAATAATTAAATAAAATCAAAATAGTTGTTAATCATTTCTACTTTACAACAAACCAAGTACTTGTTTTATCCTCACGACTTTATGTTATTTCTCTTCTTATCTGCAACTTCCGTTGGTTTTTCTTAAATTTTGTATTATTCTATGGCACAATGTTGAAAAAGAAAATAAAACTTCATAATCTGACAAATGTTTCAGAGTAAGCGGGTTGTGTTTGATACTGACGTCTTTGAGTTTGAACATGAATCAGCTAAAGCTTTGTTTTGTAATATCACAGCTTTCCTTCTGGTTCATTTCAAGAGTTCTCGGAAGTCATTACTTATTTGAGTTCCTTTAAATGGGTCAAAGCTGAAACCACAACAAACAAACACCGGCTGGCTGTTAACATACGGCCTACAAACATGATTATTCACACATAAACAATGTCCTCATTCTGCCCCGGTGAGCAGCTAATGTGCTGCTTTCTGTGGGTTCTGTTTAACGGGGTCAGGAGGAGCCGATGAGGAATGTCTCTCATGACACTCAGTCTGTCTGTCTGTCTGTCTGCCTGTCTGTCTCTCTGTCCGTGGAGACGTGAGTGAGTGTGTAAGAATGTATGAATGTGTGTGTGAGCAAGAGGTCAGGAAACCACCTGATTGGGTTTCTTATTAAAAAAGCAGGCAGCTCTATATTTACTCTGAAGGAGTCGGTGGGTTTAGGCTGCAGTTACGACGACGCCCACAGTGAAGTGATCACAGAACGAATGGTGGAGTAAGATGTTGACAGCACAACATGTTTAGTAGCATCTGATATTCAGTATTAACATCTAGAGCCTAACTTAGGGTTGTCACAATACTAGAATTTCAAACTCGATTCAGATATCCAGGAAAATACAAGATACCATTTCGATCTCACAGGGGAAAAAAAGACAAACAAATATACTTAAAAATAAATAAATATTAAAACAATACAAGCAATGCAATCAATAACTTAGTGCAAAAAAAAATAAAAAAAAACTTTCAGATGCATCTAATCTAATACTAATTTTTTGTATCAGTTAGTATCTGATCAAGCCGAGCCTGACTAATATATACATTGACGGATTCTATTGTATTTTCTCTGTTATGTCTAGAAGTGTTTGACAATGTAATACATGTATGAAAAATGTATAATAACGTTAATTATTCTTAAATAAAGATATTTGTTTATGATAGCAGCCTCTGCAGTCATAACAGTGCAAAATTAATGCACAATCAACATAGAAAACTATGTTTCTGATTCAAGTAGTTGTTAGAGATAGTCCACTTATAATCACAGGTGACAGATAAAAGCAGCAAATCCTCTAAATTCAGAAGCTGGAAACAGTTTTTTATGATAAAGAAATGGGAAAAAAACTCAACTCTGGTACATCTTACAGTCAGCATCTTAAACCACAGGATGCACATTTTTGTAGTATGGATTAGAGATTAATTCATTAAAAAAAATGGTGGGGGTGCATCACTATAACCCTGAAACACCTCATCCATATATACTGCAGATCCAACTGAAGGAGCAGCAGTACAAGAAATCATATCAAGCTCATCTAATAATAACTCGCTGCAGATAACAGAGTGAGCTGAATGACTGAAATGTAAATATTTGTACAGAAAAATCAGAGCATATAAGCCGAAGGCCAATTTAAATAACAGGCCGAGCCGCCATCACATCATTATCTTCTTTACTGCTGACGGCAATTTACCAAAACCCAAAAGCTTTTCAGGCCGTCTGAATAAGCTCGAGGAGGAAAGACATCTAATCTACTCCAGCATTTTACAAACACACTCACACATAAACACACACACACACACAGTCTGAGGCAGCTCTGGTTCACACTGAGGGAGGATTAATGCAGCAGTCAGTGATGTATTTCTTTACTATGATGTATTATTTAAGTTGTATTTGATGCCATTTAGGAGGAAGAGAGATTTTGGACACATGAAACCAATAAACTTCTGCTCCTCTGCCCTGCAGGCTACAGCATGTGTTTCTTATCTTCAGCCCTGTGAGTTTTGTATACACCGTCCTCAAATGTGGCTACTTGATTGTATTCACTGTAAACACTGAAGTATGTGTCAGCAGGTGTGTGTGTGTGTGTGTAACAATGAGCGTCTCAGGCGTGTTTGTGTGTAAATGGGTGCGGGTCCATAATTACTGTATTACAAGCTGACTGTTCCTTTAAATTGAGTTTCTCAAATTGTACTTAATTACAAACCATTTGGTTTGTAGGTGAATAACTTTCTCTGTCACACTCTCCCAAAAAGAAAGAAATAACAAATATTGAGCAAAACATACTTAGAAAAAAATAATAATCATTATTAATAACAGTAAATAAATACATGAAATAAAATGTAATTTAATTTACAGTTAAAATTTCTTGTTCAATTGTATATTAAGAATCAGGTTTATCTGGCCCATTTTGTACAAATAATTGCCCTATCGTTTGGTCTAAAACCTCAACAAGATTTAAAAATAAAGATAAAAATATTTCAAAATAAATCTTCTCTCGTCCACCTTCACTGTTCACTGACGTTACTATCTTAATAACTCAGAAGAGAACCGTCATGTAATTTATTTATTTCTAATCATTATGCTGTTTTGACCTCTAAAGTGACACCACTTTATTGAGATTTATGCTACAGAAAGCCAATCTACTGCTCCCCCCATTCCCCAACCAACCTACAGCTGTATTCTACTACTGTCTGCCTCTCCTGTCCAGTCATAATTCATATTCAGTCCGTATTGCCCAACACAGCAAAGGATAACTTAAAGCAGGTCGGCTGAAAAACAGTATAATGAAGCCTGTTTTCCATTTTAAAGAAACTTAACAAATGCCGTCCTGTAATTTGACAGCGTCCCAAAAACAACCTGCACCGCTTCCTCTGCTCTACAACCTGCACTGTAGCCATGATTTGATCCAAAACACAGAGAAGTCTGGATTCAAACCTAAAATTACACCCACGAAACACTGTAAGAGCGGGGAATTATACTCTGGTCAGCACATAAACACGGGAGAAAACTGGTTTCTCTGAGAGCAGAAAAACATGAAAGACAAGCCGTTACATGTTAAACAAGAAGAAACAATTCTTCAGTTGAAGAGGAGAATCATGCTGAAATTATGTAGCTGACATTATCTGTCTCCTTCTTATAGCAAACAGCTGGTGGTGATATTCTATATTTGGGTTATTGTCAAAGCCAACACCACAATAATAAATCTCCCCGTTATCCTGCTCATCACAGGCTCTCAGCTCCAAACATTAAACGCTCCCAAATGTAACATATAGATTCAACAATTTGACCTAAAACAGCAGCTCACTGTGGTTTTTTATTTGACAAACAGGAGGAAATCGTGCATTTGTTGGGGACTATCTTCAGTGTTGGACTAATCCACATTTGATGCTCTACTGAGTATTTGGGGCAGCAGAACAGAGTTAAAATAAACTACAGCGTGTGTGTTCCTGGCAATTAGGAAGCATGTTTAAAGGAGGGGCTCACTGATGTGTTTTTAATAAGGTTGGGTCTGTGTTAAAATGATCAGTATGGTTTGATATTAAGACAAAAATTGTTGCCATATTAGTTTAGTTTTCTTTCAGACTGCCCTTTCTTATCTCAACACCCCAAAAAACACACAAACTTTCTAGTAAACAAACACAAACCTTCCTCCCACCTCACAGCCGTAACCTGTATCTGACAGATATCTGGTATATTTGGATACAAACTGGATTCAACACCTTGATGCCGTCAGCACGGTTGATGATGCAGGCTGCATTTTAATTAGCTAGAATGTGTTATCATAACAAAAGCCAGTTCAGCCAGTTTGCATAAAGTCAAACTGGTTTCAGCTCACACACCCGACCAGACAAACCGGAAGTCGACCCAACGGCTGTTTTTAATAGTTAGTCTATGGCAAAGAGTAAGGAGATAAAATAATAGGTTTATATAACTTCACTATTCTGCCAACCAGTAACAAGTTAAACCTTATCTTTAAAACTCTACAGGCAGCTGATATCATCAGGGATTCTGCAAAAAATGCAATTTAAAAAATCTTTCCAAAGTTGATATAGGTGCAAAGCCTGAAAGAAATATCAACTTTAAACTTCTCAAGATAGATTTCCACTTTGTCCGAACCTCCAGCTAGTAGATTACATTAAACAGTTTAACAAAGCAGAAACAAAGAGGGGTGGATAGAAAAGAGCTGCAGTGTGAGTCAGACGGTGATCTGCAGAGTGTGAACCAGGCTGCTGTCTATTTTGTCAGCAATTTAAACTGGCTGACAAACCGCGGGCAGGAGCCAAATGGGAATCACCTTGGTGAAAAAAAAAGGATTTAAAAAACTTGTCAATGCCAAGTTTGGGAACAAAGTGTTTGCTGTTGTCTGTGAAGACCAAAAGCTTGAAGGTCACTCTGTCAGTTTACTAAAACAACCTCAAAGCTGCAGGATATTTCTTTGAATTCAGCCAAATTAGTGCTGTAGCTCTTCTGGGTTTCAACATAATTATAAAGACTGTCAAATGAAGTGTTTTCATGTGTTTACACAAAGGACTGCTGGTTGAGCATTTCACTTCTTTTGCCAAATGTTTAGATTTTAAGCATCCCATTTGTATTCAAATACCAGGTTCATAAACACGACTACTGTGGTCTTTAGTCAAACGTTATTTCACCTGACTACAGCCACACAAAACAAGCACACTGTAGAAATCCTGGAACTATACAACACCAATCTGGTTGGGAGGTTTTCACCCCATTTGGCCTCCCTCCAGGCTAAACTAGGTCCTGACTAATGGGCCTTTACAGCCAACACAGCTTTCCTGTCTGGGCGACTGGGCTGTTGAAAGACCACCCCATCAAACACTGAGTGAGAGGGGTGGACATGAAGAGTGGGAGCGCAGAATGTGAGAGTGACAGAGCGAGGCAGGGAAAGTTTAAGAGATGAAGAAGCTTCAGAAAAGTTCAGAACTCAACATCATATATTATGTGCCACACAGTCCGACTCTGGGGACGTCTGCTGACGAGACTCTGCTTTATCACACGACTGTTGCTGGTGCAAAGATTGAAGTTTTGCTTCTGGAGGATTAATCAATTTTGCAGCTGTGACATTTTCAAACTGCTGCAACCATCCAAAAAGAGTCTAATTTCTAAAACAAATCTGCACATCATTACTCACAGCCTTCAACTGCAAAGTATTAATGGGACAGTTTGGAATAATTGAAGTGAGGTTGTATAAGCTACTTATCTACAGTCAGTGTGTTACCTACAGTAGATGACAGTCAGCATGCTGCCTAGTTAGTAAGTAAGTAAGTGTACGCTGTATTTAGAATATGTTCTCCCCTTTTCCTTGCCTTCTCACAGCACTTTCCAGGGAACTGAAGCAGTTATATCCACCTGTGCTCCACCCGACTCCCTTGACGAAAAAATTATTGTTTTTGTCAAGGGAGTCTGGTGGCTTTGAAGAAAGCATAACAGCTTCAGTTCCCTTCAGAAATGGCTGTCTGACAGCAAGGTAAATGTGTGACAATATTCTAAAAATAGCATACACTTAAACTGATAGCATTTTTTTTTTAAGTGGCTGAAAGAAATGTAATGCAGCAGGATATTGCTATGTCTGTAAGCAATACACTTACTAGATAAGCATCTCATACAACCCATGAAAAAAATCCAAACAATTCTTTTTAATGTCGTGGCAGCTGAGGTTAACTATGTCTTTCAACTACTTAACAACATACCATTTATAAAACTATCTTTCCACTTGACAAGAGCACCCTTACAATTATATCCAGGCCCTGAGGGAACTACAGGAACTACATTTCATATCTGGGTCCATGACTGAAAATGCTTGAAAATCCCCCAGAGTGGAGGAGAGAAGAAGGAGGGACACTTACTGCCCGGGGCTTGGTCGTCCTGGTCATCTGGGAAGAGATCGTCCAGAGTCTCTTTACTGGAATCAGAGTCCTTCTCCTCCTGAGAGGGGAGTGAGGGAGTGAAAGAGGAGGAGGACAGTGAATAAACTGACACCAATGTTTTATAAATTCATAGCCGAGCATCACAAACTTCTTTCTTTATCTGCAGATGCAGTCGTTCTGTCGAGCTCAGCACATTTCAAAGTGTTGAAGTACTTGAGATCGTTTATACTGATAACTTTTAAATCGTCTCTGCTGCTGATAAGGAGTTCAGGGAAGTGATTTAAAAGCCTCCAAAATAGAAGGAATGAGTGGGAGAGAATGTAGAAGGAGAATACGATTATTTTAAAGAAACAAACAAACTCTTTTAAAAGCAGAACATCTACGTGTTAGTGTGGAGACATTAGAGCTTATTCAAAGGAACGTGACATAACTAGTTTAAGCGAAAACAAATGAATCACTTAAAGACAGCTTGAGACATTTTTCTTTACTTGTGTTTCTGAAATTGCACTTATAATTAGCAACAGTTTATTTCCAAGGTGGCTGTAAAAGATTCTTAATTCCAAATTTGGAAAATCTGCAACTGTACTGTGCAACTGTAGATAACTTTATCTTTTATACTGTCCCAAAAAAGACAGAAATAGTGAAAACAAATATTGAGTAAAAAATACCTAAATCTTATTAATAAATAAATGTAATAAAATTTTATAAAATAGATGAAAAATAAAGATAGTAATAGTTAAAATTAGAAAATCAAAGTACATTTTAAGGAATTAAAAAATAGAATAAAAATTACAATTTGCAGTTAAAAAAAATTACAATAATAATGATGATCTGAGGTATGATAAATACTATTATTTTTATAATTTATGAAATATATATCAAGAGTTGTGTTTGCCTATTTTAATTAATAATTTTCCAATTATTTTGCAATATAACACAAAGGAAAGTCCAGGAATTAAAAAAATTATTTATGAACATTTTTGCTCAAGAGCTGCTTGACGACACACACAATCTGGAACGTGTATCCCATATCTGTCTTCCCATCATGTGTTATATCGATTATGGTGCAGACGTTAGAAAATGTTCAGGTTTTTCAGTATTTATTATTCTTTGTTTTGGAAGCCTACTTCAGTCATAAGTCTGTTCAACCATGAGGACACGCGAACACAATCTGAGGAGGACTCACAGATGGAGACAAGTCCTCGTCGTACTTCTTCAGCTGGTTCATGAACTCCAGGTGCTTCTTCTCCTCCTCCAGCTGGGCGACGCTCTGCTCGCTCTTCTGCAGCTTCTGCTGCGTCCCGGCCAGCTCGTCCCTCAGCCACTGGTTCTCCTGGCAGAGCCGGCGGACCTGAGCCCGGAGCTTCTGCTTCTCCGACTCCACCGAGCTCAGGTGGCTCGACAGCGCCATCATCACCTGGAGGAAGGGGAGGGGGTGTTAACACACAGTTTAATAATGACGGCGTATGCCTTTGGGTGGGGTGAATCAAGAAGACAGTCCTCAAACATGATCTCATCTGTATGAGTTGGCTGAGAACCACCTCATAACAATATTTGCACTCATTTCCTTCCATCCCCAGCTACAATCATCCTGCACTGCTTTGACAAACATTTAGACAAAATCCTGTGATATTTAAACCCATCTCATGATTTAAATGTCATACTGGCGGAATCTTTCATACATAACAGGAAAATAGTGGCATATTTAGCAACAGTATCATGTGAAAATGAAGTAAAACTTCTAGTGATAATAGCACCGTCCCCTTCAGAGGTTATTATCTCAACACTAATGTTATTATGAGGCACTCTGGGTAAAAGCATCCACCTAATAGCATATATGCTGCAAGGTGAAAGGCTGAGACGGGTGTAATTAGACAAATACATAGACATTCGGGGTATTAGAGGAGGAAAATTATGCAGAAAAATATGAATCACTCTCACTTTACAACAACTGCAAGCTACCTAAAAAGCTGGAGGTGGATACTGGAGCCTGCATGCTGCAGTGTATTGTATATTTATTGGGCAAAGCCTGCAGGGGGATGGAGATGAGAGGCTAAAGCATCAACAGTGACTCATCAGTGACTCACAGGTTGGCGCTTGCCAACTGAGCTACGACAAAACCAATTGGGAGTTTTAAAACTTTCTCTAAACAAAAGAAAAATCTGCTTTTTTAAGAAGTTTTATATCTGAGCTGTAAAATCTGTATTTTTTCCCACAACCCACCTATAGGAGAAGATCTTAGTCCTTGGAAAACACAGATTTTAGAGTACTGTATGTATTAAAGTATTAAAAACAAAATGCATCAAATTCACAAAAAAGTTGATCAGTTTGATGGTAAAATATATTGTCTTTGTACTAATTCAGTTTATGCCACATTGGATTATTCACATTCTGTTTTATTCATATTTTAGACAACTTCTTGTTTCTCTTGGTTGTAAAATAGATCTGAAAACTTTGCAGTGGAATTTGGTTCACGCTGTTTTTTAGTCTGTTATTATGTGCGTCACTACAGCAAGACAAACGGCTGTGAACCTCAGCTCAGTCTGCACCAGCAAGTCTTTCTCTCTTCTTTCTCATTAAACAGTGACAGCTCTATTTAAAACAAAGTATGAGCACTAAACGTCTGATGTTAGTCAGCCTGGAGAAGACAGCTTGTGGCCTGCTGTGTTCTGCTGACAGGACAGCTGGTCCTCAGGACAGTGACACTACGAAAGTCAAAGCCGGTGTGGACTCAACAAATTAACGCTTCATTAGCATTAATGCACAGCTGATGGCTCACGTCTGGTGTGAATTTGGGATGAATCTGTTTTATCAGAGTAAACTATCAAACAGAGAGGTAGAGAAGCAGCACACTTTCTTATTTAGTAGAAATAACACCAGTTGAAATCAGTGCTCCTGAAGTTTTTCTCTTGTAACTTTTACTGGATGAGGATTGCAGCTAAAAAAAAACTGTCTATCTGACACCCTGTGCTTTATTAACACTTAATCAAAATGTTAATAAGCAGCACACTTTCCAAAATGCTGGTTTGTCGGTACACACCCTTAGGCAAAGAGGTGTCGAAATATGTGCTGAGACTGTAACTAAAAAGCTGTGATTTCCAGTTTCTTTCCTGCTCGTTTTTTACAATGACATCATGTGAAAAGTACAACAAAACATGACATTACTGTATTGTTTATATTAAAAAAAAAAAAGAATGGCTTTATAAGGCTATTCAGCAGAGAGATCGTTTGGTATTTTGTATGTGTGTGCACATTCTCTGAATATCTACAGTATCTACAGGGTCTGTTTATTATTATTAATGTAGTGTGCTTACAACAGTATGTACCTCTTCTCATTATGTGTCACTTTCACTTAATGACAGTTTTTCTTGAATGTTGAAATCATTTATTTTTGTTTTTTCAATAACTATCTTCACCTTATTGTGCTTGTTTTAAGAAAACTAATTCAACTATTACTTACACAGAACAAGGCCTGTAGCCTCGATCTATGAACAATAAAAACACACACCTGTGCCTCGCTCAGCCCGAGCTCCAGCATCTCCAGGGACTTGCGGATCATGTGCGACTTCTCCTCCACCAGCACGCCCTCCTCGTCCTGCTTCAGGCAGCGCAGCGTGCCCAGCAGGCCGTCCAGGATGGAGTGGTGCTCCTGCTTCAGGGCCTCCAGCCCCTGGATCACCTGCTTGGTCCGGGAGATGATCTCATCCTGGGACAGCTTCTCCCCAGGGTCCCCGTCCTCCTTCACACACACCATGGTGGACATGTCCTCACGCATCCTGCAGGTTTAACAGCAGGGATAGTAAAGTTACTGTCAAAATGATGCATAAATCCATTTTGAAGTTGTTTTTACCCAGTATGTCCTCTGAGATCAGACGAATAAAAACAGGAAGATAAAATACCAAAACATTGTATAAATTTACATAACACAGAAAAACGCCTGTGTAAAATTAATCAGACAGACATGCCCTTATAAAACTTTAACAGCACAAACATCAGGAAGGCAACTAAAAGCAGCTTGTTGTCCTCTAAATACTCCTGTTGCCATTAGTATCTCATCTCATGACTTCTATGCTTGTTTAGTCCTCACAGAAAAAAATAACAACAGTTTAATCACAGTCAACGTCTACTCCAGCAAAATGTCAGAGACAGAGCCCTCAGGACAAAGGGACTCCATGGAGAAACAGATTGGGATTCAACAGAAACGTGTGACTTATTTATTGAGGGAGAGAAATAATTCATGAGCAAACACGTAACCTTCAGATGTTTCATTCAAAGCTGCATCCTCCTGACCTTTCCAGGTCTCATGGCCACTACACAGCCTGATGCATCTCCCTTTACAATCAATACTTGGCTCAGAGTGAAAAACAACATAAGGTTAAACCGTGTGTGTGTGTGTGTGTGTGAATGGACAGGTCTCAGTCTTCCATGCTTCGCTCTGTTGCTGCAGCAGATAAAGCAGGATAAACAAAAGGTAAATGTAGTGTCGTGTTTGCTAAAATGCTGTTTGAAGTGCTCTTACAAACTGATATTATCACTTGAGAGGCTTTATAAAAAAAGGGTGACTTCAGTGCAGCTGTGATGAAAAGTTTAAAACCAAACCGCAGACAATGAACCTGCTGCTTGCTGACAGTTCCAAACCAGATCTGAGGCTCGTGGGCCGTGTGGTTCACAGATAACGACAGATATGAGGCGAGGATTGTCAGAAAGGAACAAGGAGAGCTTAAATGACACGGTGAGTGGCAGCTACTCATCTTTTATTGTTTGGGAAACACAATAATACTGCGTTGCATATTAAATATGAATTCAAGTCAGCATTTATTAACCTTACGTGTATTTAGCCAGTTGAAATCCAACCAAAAACCTATAAATTTAAGAACAATCAGGCTATTCAGATATTCATTTGGTGAGTTTTTATTGTAGGGATTTGGGTATTTTGGATTTTTATGATTAATTTTAAACTAAATTAAGGCTGTCAGCAAAGGTGAACTGGGCCTGAGCAATATAAAGATACATAAAATCAAAATTATATAACTTTCTATCATCTATATTTAGAATTTTCCATTATATAAAGTTTGTCCAGGCAGCTGTGTTATGGCAATATTTACGCTTGTATGTCAGTGCGATTTTTCAATAAAATGTACAAATTCACATCATTTTGTATCATTATTATTATTACATCTGTGTACAAAAAGCTGGAAAGGCTACTGTAGAGTTGATAACAAATAGATAAGACCCAAAAAGCTTAAATAAAACTTGTTGGGTAAACAACTAACATTAGATCAGAAAAAAGTCATTTTGTTACTATTAATGCTTTACACATAATTTAACAATTATTCAGCTAAGCTGCTCAGCTGTAAAACTGTGGAACTGTATTTATACTTTTTAATTGCACTGTTAAATGTGGATATAATATATACCATCTCACAGATTCCTGAAACATTATTGTCTTAATTAAAGACACGTGTTGCAGTGCTGAGAATAGAGAAATGTCTGGTGTTTCTAAAGTCGTACTCAGCATCTCCATCCTCAGGAGCTGAATATTTGATGTTGATTAAGACCAAAATATGTAATGTGGGACAGCTCTAGATAATGTACAGTTTTACTCTGCAAGTTTACAGTTTGTTTACAGTACAGTAGAGAAATACTAACCCTAATCATTCATATTGTGATCACAATATCTCCAATAGTAATCAGCGTCTTAGCGCTGCCATAATGCAGTCCCAGCACATAATCAGCCTGGTGGTGATTAAGGAGGTAGACCATTATACGTAACAGGTAAAACAGATGTTATTGTTTTTAATATGCACATATTAGTCACACACTGCAGGTTAACATCAGCTCCTCTGACACTGACCCTTAACACACTCCACATGCACTCCTTCCCACTCAATCCTGACTTTCTTTGCTTTCTACACACAGACACACACACACACACACACAACCTTAAGAGGATTAAGACTGAGCGCTTCGGCAGCACTTGTAGCGAGCAGCCTAATAAATCTCTGCGAGCACACCAAACTGAAACCGCGTATACTGAATAATTACAGAAACAGCGACTTGAGTTATGTTTTACTGCATGTCTCTGTGAAAATTAGAGAAATGAAACAACAGACCGACTTCTCGTTATTCTTAATGTTGAAATGATACAATGAGTTGAAGCGGCTTGCCCACCTGAGTATAAAAGCTGCTATATGGCACCAGATGACGACAGATTGGCAGACTGCCTCAGATTTCACATTTCACTTCAAGTGCGGAAGAAAAGAAAAACAATAGTTGGAGATCGCCCGGAGCAGACGAGACAGGCGGAGGACGGGCTACAGCTCCGATCGCTCCATGTGACTCAGCAACCAGCCTGCAGCCTATCAGCTGACAGCTGGGCAGGAAACTGTGTGCAGGAGGACGTGGAAAATCAGCAGCTCCAGGTGAACAGAGCTGTGCAGCAGGAGGGGAGATCAAATTAACCTCAAACTTAGACTGCTCAGCTCAAATATATTGTCAGAAAGATTTCCCTCATATTTTAAGCAAAATTATCAGTATTTATCCCGTTCTTGCTGTTTATGTTTCACTATAAAACAAGTTTCAATAAGCATTTTGATAGATTAACCTGCTGGTTGTTTTCACAGCTGATAAAATGACACAAGGTTAACTTAAAGGCTCACCAACAGTCCAAAACACCAAATATTCTGTGTATTATTCTATATGAAACAAATAAAATCATCACAATTAAGCAACTGGAAGAAGGAAACATTTTGCATTTCAGCTTGAAAAATGACTTTAACATTAATTGATAAGGTAATAAATAATGTACCAGTTCCACATTGATAAGCTCCTGAACAAGCAATGCTGATTTTATTATTCATGAAACATTTATCAATCCTACTGTAATAACATGGATGGCATATTTTACTTCCCCTCATGGTGGCAAAGCTGCTGACAGGACAAAACGTGTTTCATGTCTTCATTTTTTGCACCAAATCATGGAGAGTAGTATCAATGAGAGTAAATATCAATAAAGATTTCAGCATCAATAAAATCCTGATGACACCTTTCCCTTTTCAGTAATTACAAAATAGCCAACAGTGACTCTACCTGAGGTAAAACTAATTATATCATCTGCTAATAACAACAGCAATATCTGTCCAAATAGAAATGTCAACAGCTGCCACCCAAACACTTACAATTGTAACTGTGAGCAGGTAAACAACCATCGTTTGTAGTTATTAATTATGTTGCAGGGAACAGATGGGCTGCGTCAGTAGTAATAAACGCTCTGCTGTGGCTAATAATCTGTCAGTTAATTGGGATAATACTCATCATGTCAGATAACGCCAGTGTTTCCACCACATCCACTCAGCTACTCGTCGCTTGCTGCTGTAAATGAGCTGAAGAACTGACATGAAGCCCTTATTCCACAGCTCACAAGGGGGGAAACACATATCTTTCAAGGTGAGTATCAAAATAAAAGCTGTTCTTGCACTGCGAAACCTATCAAAGTCGAGCCTCTAAAGGGCATTTCACTGAACCGGGGTATAAATCATAAAATCATAGTTTTATACCCCAAAACACAGAGCAAGGTCAACTTTCAACCACTGCAAACATCCCAAACTGCAAAGAACAAGACTGACAACAGCTACCACTGCAGGCTGTGTAATACAGAAGTGAAAGTGACAGCACAAGCCTTTTTTCCTGCTCTGATCCAACAGTCTTTTATTTCTGGCATCAGATGAGTCTCAGAGCACAAAGCACCACAGGGAAAGGCACAGAAAACTACTTCTGATGTTAACTTTTGAAATGTAAATAGCGGCCTTGAAGCGGAGCACCCGGGGACACTGCAGCGCTTCATGTAAACAGGTTAAAGCAGTGATATAAGGCAATGGAGAGACTGGTAGGGTATGAATGAGGGAGGGTGGGTGCGACCAACGAAGAAGAGGAACAGCGAGTACTTGCTCCCGGCTACACTGCATGAGGACGGCAGCAGGAAGAGCAGCACTGCGAAGAAACGGTCTTAGTCAGCGATGTGTGAGCTGATAGTCATTAGCTGATGATCGCTGTGATTCACATTTAAAGAAAGTCTGAAAGAGCTTCATAAGTTAAATTCACTGGATCATTCATTTAAAATAATCAATATGAGATTTGTGCTGCTTCTTATCCACGATTCAAAGCAGGTAGAGCAACAGTTGTTCTACTTGTATCCTGTCGATGAAAACATGTGCTGTCTGCTGTGTGTGACTGGTAAAAATAGCCCAACAGAACTGGATAGGGTAGTTAACAACACCAGCTATGCCTACCATTGTTAAAAACAAAAAAAGAGCATAATACAATACTGTCAGACTAACAGACTAACACTGTAAATGTGACTTGGGAGCAGAAACAAGCTGCAAATACAAACATAATGACCTTAACAAAAGGTGAACAGTTGCTAAATTAACTGCAGTATCATTAATGTTTATTAGGAGTTGTGTCTCTAGCCATCTGACAAAATGAAGTCCAGTATTTACTCTCTTTTAAGCTCCGTTTTGACTTTGATTTATTGTGCCGCTAGTTTCTACTTTTGCCTGTCTACAGTTTGTTGTCAGGCCTTAAGGTTAAGTGGGTTCTCAGAGCTTTTTCATTGAAAACAACCACGACTGGAGCATTGGCAGTGAAGTAAAAGTTCATCTGATGTCTTAGCTTTGTTACAAATAAATAATCCACTTTTATCACCAGTTCATTTTTACTATTACCTATTTATTGTCTGGCTTGAAGGTAAAGAGGGTTATCAGAGCTTTTGAGTGAACAAAAACAGTCAAACTTCAGTCTCAAAAACAACAACAATGAGCTTAAATATGCTGCAAATCTCTGTAGAACTGTAAGAACCTGCAGATAAAAGTAGAATTAGTTAAGTGATATTTGTTGATATAAAAATTCAGATTATAGATGCTTTAAAGTGACCTTTTACACTTACATGCTGCAGTCTTTGATTTCACTTCTCCTTCACTGTTATTCAACTTTTAAACCATTACTAATGTGTCATGTGACAGCATTAGCTATCAGCTTCAGGGACCAAGTAAAGAGTCAGGGAGTCACGAGACACGACACTGCGCGGTTAAAACACAGGAAAAGACAAGTATGATTGGAATTAACAATGAACTGATTTGGAGTTATGTGTCAGCTGAACAATACTGCTGAAAACTGAATATACCCCCAACACAAGATCATAACTACTAATAATTTTATGAGTAGTAATTTGCTGCAGCGTTAAACTTTGTCATCTCCTAAAATGAGTCGTTCACATGACAAGAGCACCAGTGATTTCTTTTTTTATTTCCCTGAGCGAGCCTTGGGCGAGATTAAATTCATCATTTGAATCAGTGAAGTAGTTTAAGATGCTCTGATCTACAGAGACAGTAGTGGCACCGCTCTGCTCTGCAGCACCCGAAGGCTGAAAGATACCAAGAGAATATACTGGATTTCTTACTCATACAGACGCTGACTTTGATATACAAGTTGCTTCTGCACAGAATAAGTTTTAAGACTACGTTACACAAAATGGGCTGAAGTTCCTCCTGATTTTCTCGTTAGGGGATTAAATATTTCTGTGCCTCTTTAGCAGGCGTTTCTCGTTGCTGAGAGCATTATTTCACACTGTTCACATTACACCAGAGACATGAGGAAGAGCTGGTTGTTTGATTTGCATACTATACAGCACCATCTCTCCATGGGATCGTGATCTCTGCTTTACATAAATAGAGAATATGTTTAAAATACGACTTTTCACAATCTTGAACAACATTAGTAGTGGGGGAAAATGCATAATCTCTACTAAACAAAGACGTTTTCATAAAATCTGTAGTCGAAAATATGTTGGCTGGGACATCTTGCAGCACAAGAACACGTAATTTATTACATATTCCTATGATTTGTATATTGCATTAGTGCATATTGCGATTTGATTAATTGTGCAGCAATAACACAGCCGTATATCTTTCATATTTCAAGCATTTTTTCAATAAGCTCTGCAGGGCTCTCCTCTGGATTGGAAGTGATTTGATCCATTACCATCTTTAACACTAAATTTGTCTTATTTGTGGCTTCATGCCTGCATACATAACTTGCACTAAATATAAAACTATGTCTTCTGTATGTACAGGTGTGTATTAGGCACACCTCACTAAAATTAATGCAAATGTCTTGTAATAAATCAAATCCTCATGAAGGTTATGAAGCTCAGTTTATGTTAAAGAGGTGCTGATTTTACTTTATGGGCATTTTGGAGGATGAAGCGGTGTGTGGTTTAGTGTTGAATTGTATTGCATTATACTGAGAGGTGCTTCTACTGTTTAGTCTGACCTCAGTGACATGAATAATGGTGGACAAAATATTAGAGACCTCAGTCTGTATGACAAAAGGGTTTTCATCCTCAATTCCATTACTAAAATGTCAACATATACATATAAAGCCCAAGGTGAAGTCTTCAAATTGCTAGTTTTATCCCATCAATCTTCCAAATCCCAAAACTATTCAGATTACAACAATATAAAACACAAAAGAAAACAATGAAACTGGCAAAAGTTTGGGTTTCCCGTTTGCTATGTGGCTAAAAACAGAATCAAATTAGTTGCTGATTCATTTTCTGACAATCAATCAAATCAATATGTTGTGTCAACCCCAAACAGCAGCTAAACGACAGCCTCCAAAATGACCTCAAAGTTAAATCGACATCGTTTCAAAACAGAAAAAAGGTAAACATTCAAACCTTTATGAATTGGGAATGTACTGCAGTGTTATGAGACTTATTAATATGATTAGACAGCATTAGTTTGAGCAAGGTCTAACCGAGAAACAGACCACGGGGGGTATTTTAAATTAGTCCAAGCTTTTGATTTTCTGCAGCAAAGACTCAAGCTTGAAAAAACAGGTGAGAGGCCAAAGCATTGGGTTTTCTGCATGTAATGTGTGCATGTTGAGGGCTTCACCCTTGGTGTGTCTTTATGTTTATTCTAATTTAAACCCAACCAATAAATCAGCCAGGCTGGTATAGATCGGCTGAGATGTGTTTACAGCAGATGTATATCAACACAGACATATGTGTCAGCCAATAAATGACAAGAAAATACAGCACAGAAATGCTAAAAGGTCTATAAGGTTCTTGACAAAAAATAAAGTACAAAAGAAATTAGGTCATCCTTGTGTTCATTCAAAATTATTTCTGTGGAAGTAGGATATGTGCAAGTAGTACATGACATTCAAATAAAACAAGTACACCACATTCAAATAAAAATGTACTATGCCTGCAGTCAGTGTCAGGTTTCAGCAGGGAATATGTTTTGGTTGTACGCTTAACCTGCAGCAGAGCTCCATGCCTATCAACCAACCCTGCAGCATTACAACAAAATCTGCAGCGACAACACATTATTATCATTTCCCAGGCTAACACACACACACACACACACACACCCTACTGGGATCTCTGAGCCAACAACAAGCTGTCCCAGGAGAGCAGAGGGGTGTTATCCTGGAGGAGGAGCCCTGTAGGTTGTCATGAGGACTCCTTTGGGTGGATTAAACATTAAAGACTGCAGGGCATGGTAAATAAAAATAGAAAATAAATAAGCACAAGAATGCCTTTTGATTTCTGTCCTGAATCTCAGATATTCATAGACACCT